>JAZAYU010000098.1:600000-943944 GCA_038501625.1 Corbicula japonica | reverse complement strand
CCTATAACCTGGTTTAAATCCCCCAGTGGCGATTTGTTTTGCTAATGACCGTTCCAAGGTTGTAACCCCAAGGGTTCTCTTTTTCGTTAATTGCTTGTGTGTCTTATTTGAATTGACATACCCTTAACAAATATGCTCTCTCTTCCTCTCGTCTTTTTCGCTGCGTGAGGAGGTTGTGTTTTGTGAGTGTCGCGATTCCTAATGTGCATTTTTTCACTTGTTTGTAAGACAAATGGACCTAAGATATTGTTATCAGTAAAATTTTACTCATATGGCCATTTTAAATGATGTTTAGTTTTTGTGTTTAAAAATAAAATAGAATATTAGAGAGTAGTAAGATTTAACTATTGTCCTCACTCTTCTTTCTTTTCTTAACGTCTGTAAAACCAACTAGAAAATTATATAAATATCATAAATTTGTGTTAGTTTTTATTTAACTGCGTTATAGAAAGATTTTTTTTCTATCGATGACAGTTTAATGACGACCTTATATTTATTTCGTTATGTAGCGGTAATAAAAATTTAATTTAATAAATGACTTACCTTGAGCTGAGCTTCAGATAACAACAGTTCTCGCTGTATAAATGACACTAACTGGAATTAAAAACGCCTGGCTTTATATTGAAATCAAATAAAAAATATGACAAACTTGATCTTAATAAAAAAGACAAGGGCCAATCAGCAAATATCTAATACTTTCGTATAAACTTCGATTGCAAACTATATTAATTTTAATTAGAAAAACATGATCTGTTATTTATTATTTATGCGCATGACAGTTTATAATGTAAGTGATTTGTACTATTCAAAGTTTACAAAGAGAAATTTGTTCTGCCACCTTGAGATAGTCAAGATCAAATGCTCACAGGTTGATTAAGGAATTATAATGGAAAAGTTTTAAAATTGTTAAAGAATAATTTCAAGCAGATAGGCTTAATTTAGAGTAAACTTGTCAAGTTGATGTGTGGGTTGTTGTTCACCAATATACATGTAATTTGTGTTTGTTCATATGATTACCATACGATAACCGTTTGGTGCAAGTGTGGGGATAAAACCTGGTTAAAATCCCCAGTTGTATATTGTTTTGCACCTGACTGTGGTACAAATGTAACTCCTTGTGTTTTCGCTTTCGTTAATTATTTGTGGTGTCTGTTATGGCATGCGGTTAGCACAATAATTACTTAAACTATAGGTTTAACTGTTAAACCTATAGTTTAACAGACTTAAACCCAGGGTTTAAGTGTTAAACATATAGTTTAAGAGTTGAAACTACGGGTTTAAGAGAAAATTGTGCAGAATGTTACTTAAACTACAGGTTTATCAGCTTAAACCCTATGTTTAAGTGTTAATCCTATAGTTTAAGACTTTAATCTATAGGTTTAAGAGATTTTCGACAAGATTACATTAAACTATGGTATTAAGAGACTTAAATACATAGTTTTAAGTGAATTTTCTTTAAACCTATAGATTGAACTCTTAAACCCATAGTTTAACAGTTAATCATATACTTTGAAGTTTAATAAGCACAATAATCCTCAAAATCTGTTAACTATATAGTTAAGACTTTAAACTACGGGTTAAACTGTTAAACCTATGGTTTAAGAGGTATCCAATCATTTTTCGAGTTGTAATCACGTGAGAAGTTGTTGTTGTTATTTAAGCGGAAGTAGCCTTATGTATAACATATCGAGGGTTTTAAAATCTTGGAGAGCATGTGATTCATATTTTTGCTTTGTTATCTAAGTGACAGTTGACTTTGACAGGTCTAGAGAGTGTTACATTTTCCTCCCGGATAATTTCGTTTAAAACTCGCAAGGGCATTGAAAGGAATGCCACGGATTTTCAATGCCCCGGACAAGGAGAAACCAAGTTGATGAAGCGATTATGGATCCTTTTTTGTATTCAAAGAAACTCAACAGTATACTCCAGCAGTTTCTCTTTTTTCCTGAGTTTGGTTTTAACTTATTAAATCCATATTTATATAACAATACTATAATTAATCTGTAATATCAAACGTTTATTGATAAACTTTTGATACAAATTTTATAAATCATAAATTAAACCTGTGGAAATAGAAGCATGTAAATACGTGATATCGTTTAGAATATAGGTAATACACACTCCAAGATTTTGCGAAATTATTATTTAAAAAAAAAAGAAATCCAAATAGGAATCCAAATAGGTAATATCGGATGTTAGTAATTTAGTAAATGAATTGCAGAATATACAGCGTGCTACTTTGATCATTAAAATAAGACTTTTTACGGTTTTATTTCCACAGTCTTAACATTTAAACTAAAAAATTCCAGAATTTAAGTCGATAATGGATTCTCAAATAATAACATTTTTCCTTAATGTACAAATGCATAACTTTTGTTCTGTTTTGTACCTGTCTTCATGTTGTTGTTGTTTTTTATCAGAGAGGTAAAACAAATCAAAGTGGATGGTCAGTGTATGTACTTGTTTCCTGCTTGATGGGGCACTTAATCCGGATGTCGACAATTAAACTACAATAGTGCAATAAAACACCAGTCAACGTATAGGTAACACCTAAGGGCAGATTTTTTGTTTTAAAACCAATCAAAATAATACAGAAATGTAAATAGTTGTTGTAAAATGAAAAGACTGTTAAGTTTATAAATCCGTTAAAGAAATAATGCAAAACGACGTTCAAACTGATTAATTTAATTCTGTCATAATAAAGTCAGAATATTATAATTATATGAATTAGTGTTGATTTTGATTCTGTAAATTTACTATTTTGACTCGATAATTTTGAGAATACCGGTACTTTGTAACTGAATTAAAATTAACTATTTTGTAAGGTAACGCAAATTCTCTGAAATTCGGTCTTATACATTTGTTTAGATTATTTAGCTTAATCTTAAGACAATTTGTTGTTGTTTTTGTTGTTGTTTTCGCTGAGAGGAATCCATAATCCGAATTTGTGTTAGCTACCAGATGACAGGTGGGCAACTGTGGACACGTGTAAAAATGTGGATTCGAATCTTTCAATGATATCAAAAAACACCTGAGAGATATTCTCCGTTTGCCTTTACTTCAATCAGGTGTGAAATCTTAAAACTTTTTAAAGACAAATAGACGCAACCTCCGAAAGATAAATGCATATAGACGTCTTTAATAAAATCAGAATTTGTTTCGTTTCTGGTTGGGCACGTTTAAAATTCGTTGCCGTAAAATGTAAATTCTATTTTTATGAATATTAAAACAGCAACAATTATAATAATTTTAAATTTTCGAAATTTATCAAATACACTCCTTGACTTTCACCAGCAAAAATATAACAAAACAAACAACAACAAATAATAATATTGAACATAAAACAAAGAATTCATTAGGTCTAATCTCTTTAACACACTAAAATTATACATATGTTTTTTACGATTTTTTTCATTTTACAGCTGGAGTAAAATAGTTTTATTTAAATGCTGAAATGGCACATTGTTAAACCGTCTCCATTCAACCGCGAAATAAGGTTAACCCCGGGAACGATTTTCGATTCAGCGCTATATGTATCGGGTCCTTTTTTCAAATAAAAAAAAATATTCTAACTTCACCCCCAAAACAGACTATCGCATCATAAGTTTTACAAAGAAAAACATTTATCAGTTGAAATATATATTTGTCTTGTTTTTTTTTTATCCGTTTGCACCTAAGCTTTTATTTCAATAGAAATAGTATAATTAATTCACTAAAAAACGGACGGATCGCCGATTTTGAACGATTTTCAATAGAATATATAGGAGGCCGAGATGGTTAACTATAGCCTAAAAAAGGACTATCGCAATATTTGAAATTTTATATGAAATAAAAATATAAATATAAAGAGAAGATTAAATTTTATGAAACTGTTTGCCCCGAAGAATTGAGATGAGCAGGAAAAAAGTTATGCACATGAATGTCACTGCCTTCTTTGTTCTATATAGCGAACAATTCGTTGATCGGATAACCCGGTGAGGTTGTTTTTGCAGTATGATCAACACATATACTCCCTGTGTTTTGGGCAATGCGCGTTTTATGTCGATCCCTGATGTTTGTTGAACAGGATAATATAAAATTTCTTTATTGTAAATGACGACGTTTGCACGATGTGTTAAACTGGCTTACTACATGGTTACTTGCTCATTGTGAGTCCCAATGTCTCCGACCAAAAAAAAAGGATAAATTGCGCATAGCCTTTCCTTCTGCTTTGAATACGAATAAAGAAAACTGCAAAACTGTCCATATTCGGATACGAAGAGTGTCTTAGCTTTCCTGTATCTTTCAAGAAATCCTGTCCAAAATCAAATACTACAGTTACAATTTTATTGCCTAAAGAAATCAAGAATATGCATGGTATTTTATAAATAAAAATAATTCTGTCTTAACAACAACGCCATATAATTATTATTTGGCAAATGGCCGTTTTCCTCCAGTATTATAAGAAGTACAAGTGGAGGGCAGAATTTGAATATTTATATTGTCTGCAATGTTATTTTCCACTAAAATTGTGTGCTGACCAATTCTAAGCAAATTTGAAAGTCAAAAATCAGTATAACTGTGTTGCAGGAGGCAAACTTAGGTTTTAATTAGGTTTGGGGTCATTTTTAACTGTTTTTGCCTTAAAAATGCCACAATTGATACCCTGTGTGGCCCATTTTGCATGTGTCAGCTCAAAAAGTGAGTTGCTTTTATTAGTTGAGATGTTTTACTATTATTCATAACCATGTTTTTGAGAAATTTGATGGTTTTCAATTTTTATTAGAAAGAAATTAATTCTTAGGTTTAGGCGCTTGGCCGCAAACGCGTACCAGAATAGGTGTTGTTGGAAAATTCCTCATATTGTGTTCATTTTTGCTAACTGAATGCTGAAACTTGGTAGATATATTGCAAACATCATATTATTGAATAAAAACAGAAAATATAAGATATTGAAAAACACAAGTTTTCTTATAGGTTAATTACTTGTAAATAGTCCACCGGATGTTCCTACTCGGGCTAGTCAAGCAATGGCTGACACTAAATAGTCCCATTTTTTTTTGCATTTTGGGGGCATTAATTGACAAGTATGGGCTGAAAGGGACATGTTTAGTAAATGGCCAGCTTTTACTGACACACTGATACCAAATTTATGTTTAGACATGCAATCTATGAAAAAAGGCCCCGGTTTTAAGACGGCATATGTAAAACAGTTTTGAAGTTCACACCGTAGTGAAAAAAACAGACCACCGGATTCAAGATGGCAAATCTCTGTTAATTGATACATGACCCCTACTTTTCTTGCTGGAAATGGATAATACAAACACTTAGCTTTAAAAGCATGTAAGTTAACCCCTTGGGAAATGGTACCAGCTATGATTGCCAGCATGTTGAAGCATGTCATGTTTACTATAGCTTATATAGGGAAATCTATTTACAGGTCTTACACCTTAACCATAAGCAGATGCCAATTTACCTTATCGACAACGCTAATCACGTGTGAAACATCATGTGCGATTTCATTGGTTAAACGGCTTAATACTATAGTTTCTATTGGTTCGCTGTTAAACCTAGGGTTTAAGTGTTAAACATATAATTTAAGTAATTAATGTGCAAACGGCACTTAAACCAATACTTTAAGACTTCAATCTACGGGTTTAAGTATTTAACTTTCTTAATTATTTAGTTTTAAGACGTACAATGAAACTTTAATCAATGGGATTTATCAATGTCGCGATTATGGATCCTTTTTTTGTGTTGCAAGAAAATTAACAATTATACTTCCTGTGTTTTGGTCACTATGCGTTTTTTATGTCGATACCTGATGTTTCTTGACAGGATAATATTAAATCAACGTTGTTTTATTTCGTTATTGTAAATGACGATGCTGTTTGCACGACTTGTACAGTAAATATATTTGAGAAGGTTAACCTTGATAAAAATTATTTGATCGGACGTCGGCAGTGCATAATTATGATTTTTATTCACGCTAAATCACTTTGTGTATCCAATCTATCCGTCAATGTTATATTTTATGACGCGACAAACTTGCAGAGCCTGTACTGCCCAACCAGATGAAATCTGCATATTCGGGGCTTACTACATGGTTATTTGCTCATGGTGGTAGGTCCCATCGTCCCCAACAAAAAAACAACAACAAACAACAACAACAATAAAACAACAACAAACAGATAAAATGCGTGTAAGCTTTCCTTCTGCTTGTGAATACGAATGAGAAAACTGCAAAAACTGTCCATATTCGGATAGGTAGGGTATCTTAGCTTTCCTTTAACTTTCTATGAAATACTGTCCAAAATCCAAAACTACAGATCCAGTTTTAATCCTCCAATAAACAAGTATATACAGGTCAATATATATAAAAATAATTCTGTCGTATTCACCATGTTCACTACGCCGTTTAAGGCTATTATTGCTTAATAATTATTATTTTGCAAATTGGCCGTTTACTTCCAGTATTTAACCATAAGCAGACGAGATATTTACCTTATCAACAACGCTAATCACGTGTGAAATACTAAGAGCGATTTCATTGGTTGAACGGCTTAATACTATAGTTTCTATTGGTCCGCTGTTAAACCTAGGGTTTAAGTGTTAAACATATAGTTTAAGTAATTAATGTGCAAACGGCGCTTAAACCCATAGTTTAAGACTTCTATCTACGGGTTTAAGAATTTAAATCTCTTAATCATATAGTTTCAAGACAAAAACACAGAAAATGAAACTTTAATCTATGGGATTAAGCAAAAAAAGTTGAAACCAATGGTTTAAAGTCTTAAACTATAGGTTTAAGAGAAAACAGTGAAATGAAGTCTTAAACTACGGGTTTAACAGTTAAACCTATAGTTTAAGACCTTAATCTATATGTTGAAATCTAGCGTTTGATGAACCATGCTACATTTTCCTCTCTACATTTGGCTGTGGTGAGGAGAGGCTTTTTGATGTGGTACTTATTCATATGCATTCACTGCATAGTTCACCCTTTTTTCTGATAAGGTTTGTAGCTGTAACAGTCTTCTTACGTAATTTTTCAAGCAACCAAATTGAAAAAAAAATCAATGAATGCTAAACAAATATTGCGATCAAATAGTGACAGTTTGACAAATCAGATAATTACGCATAACTCCAAATAATAAAACAATATTGTAAAATGGTGGCACGTTATCTATAACGTCACGATGTGAGCATACATAAGGCATATATTTATAATGCTTTTACGAAAGATATAAAGATTGTAGTGCAAAATATATTCATTAGTAATGTTAAAAAAACTTTATTGAGCAATTTTCGGGGCCACAATTTCCTTAAATAAAACCTTACACTATCTGAAAGTTCCATTTAACATGTTTAAATATCAAAACACTTTGCACCGAATGCAACTACAGTGTTGCACGCATTATTCGTTCAAACACAGACATAACAGGCAGGTGATCTGAAACTTCGTGACCAGTTATATCACTTATATATATTGATACATACAATTTTGCTGCATTCAGCTTTTATGTACCAATATCATTATGCTAATAAAAAGTTTTACTGGAATAGAACAGAAATGTACTTTTAATTAGTTGCAAAGCTTTTAAGCTTCAGGTAAGAGGTTCTTGCTTAAGGCAAATCACAATAACTAACTGTGAGAAACCTTTTTGAGGAATTTTTAGACGTCCAAGTATAATTCGTTTTCCTTCACTCCAAATGGATGCTTTTAGGAAAAAAGTATCTATTTAATGTAATCATATTTTCTGGTGGTTAAATGAAAAGAAAATGACTGTTATCGCACGACTTGCAATCAATATAACTGAAATTTTTGACAGTTGTATTTTAATTACGATTTATGCGAATTGCGTCAATGGCACTGCAGTCTCTGAATCCTCAACATTGTCAGGATGATTCATCAGCACAATTGTTGATTAAATATAACAATGTTATATAAAGACAAAATAGTCAAATAATGCTTTAGTTCCCCCATCCCCAGGCAAAAAATCAAAACAATGACAACAAAACGAATCCAAAACTTTTCAATTCAAGGATTTTCAAGTCGTTATACTACAACACATAATAAGACCGAAACATCTAATTTGCGATACCTTAAACATCTGGAACTTGTTACATACACTCTTTTAACCGTGTCTTCCAACAAAAACAAACGCCCACAAATCGTTTACGATTGTTTAGCCCACAGAAAAATAGTTTTAAAATATGTAACAAACAGTACTCAAGTTCGTTTATTTTATGACATCTTTTCATATGCTTGCCTCCTGAGTGTCGAGTTTCTCCAAAGGGTCTTCATTTACCAATTAAAATAAAATTAAAACTTAAAAGCATGAATCAATATACTATTAAATATATATGAGTTAGTTTGTTTTTTTAAATATGAACTAAATTTAATAAAACGCCTAATAGGCGTAAACTCTCAGTTTAAATATTTGATATTATTATCTGATTTGCGTTAATTCAATTAAACATATATCACTTAGTTTTCAAACGTTTAATATTCAGTTATAAAGGTACACTTATTTCCAAAAAAACTGCCAAAATAATCATTAAATAATATTAAGTTAACGAGAAACATACCAGTCCGCACTATCTCTATGTAGATCTATGCAATCTGTAAATTTGAAACAAAACAGGCAATATTGCTCAAAGGGGAAGCACCAGAAACCTTAAACAATGCAAATTTAAAGTTGTATGTCAATATCAAGATCATCTTAAGTCCTGTTACACTCTACATTTAAGTTCTGTTTAATAAAAAGTAAATGTGGTCTCTCCTTTTTGAGGGTGATCCTTCCAAAAATGAACATCCATACAAGTATAAAAATCATAAAAATTTATATACAGTACTTCACATATATTATTTTTATAATAATATTATCTAAGTTAATACAGTTAATTAGACTGTTGTTGATTGTGTGTAACACAGTGCACATTTCTTGTGATTCTACTTGTCATAACTATAACCGGGCCTCGTCACGGATTAATTTGCCTTCCAGAAAATGATGTCATCACGGAATAAGTTGCCTTCCAGAAAATGACTTCATCGCGGAGTAAGTTGCTTTCCAGAAAATGACATCATCACGGATTAAATTGCCTTCCAGAAAATGACTTCATCACGGATGAAGTTACGTTCGAGAAAATGACGTCATCACGAATCAAGTTACCTCATCGTTTGGGATGGATCAAAATTGTACTGTTTATTGGTGTAAATATTGAGTTGCGCTCAACCCGGGGCTAGGCGGCGTGGGCAGTAACAAGCATTTCCAATACTACCCATAAACAGGCTCAATCAAACTGAGCAATATTTCATATATTTCGTGGTAGAGGGTCTTCAAAGTTCCCTTTTCATCTATTTCGAGAAAATGACGTCATCTTAAAAAGAATTAAACTTTAACTTTAAATGGCATTTCGCTTTAAAAATTAATAACAATGTTGCATAAAAGTGTGTAAGAAAATTTCTTATTTATTATCAAATCACTAAATTAATTGTTTGTTTTTTTTTCAAAATATTGTAACAATAAAAAGTCGAATATTTAACCGAGGACACATTGTCGCGTTTGCTTCTTAATGAGCACATCATAAGCACCACAACTGTGTGAACTTTCCGTCATGCTGTAGATATGGCTGTTGAACTCGGTTTACTTGTATACAGAACAGAACAGAACAATACTTTATTATTCACCCAGGTACATGGCGTACAACATGGGGTAACGGTATGAATATGCCATTTTATTGTGACATAAAAATGGTGATACTGTAAACAAAACTAGATTACATTCCAATAATAAAACTCGTTAAACCAAATACGTGATTGTTTTAAAAACGCATGTTTTTTTACTTACCCGTTATTGGTTTAGCAAGGAAGTAGATTAAAAGGGAACTTTAAATGCCATCGCACACGACAATTTTGAATATATTGCAGGATCGGTTTGTTTTAGCCTGTTCATGGACGGTAATGGAAATGCATATTACTGCCCACGCCGCCTAGCCCCGGGTTGAGCGCAACTTTATATTAACACTCATATACAGTACAATTTTGATCTTCCCAAACGATGGTGTGCAAATGGCGGTGGACCTGGAACCTTCGATGCGGTATTTTCAGATTATTACCATTCCATGTTCAGCGGCGTATGGTCCCCACATAAAAGAATGGTTTTGCCCTAACTAGAAAACAATGGGCGAAACAATCTAGACTAGTATTTTGACAGGGCATCTTAGAATATAAATCTTGCATATCACAGACAACGCCAAAGATAAAATTTTAAAAGCAGGAATTGTATCCTTTGGGGAGATTGAACAATATCAAAATTTTTATTGCCTGGGAAATTGAAACCAACCGTCTCAAAATTGACCGAAATATTAAATCAAGTGTATAGTGCATAAGAATCGTGTGCTTACATGTAACGACCTTCAAAGTACGAAACTGAGAACAGCACTCAAAATCAGCAGTCAAAAGTTCAAAACCGGGGCCAGAGAAATATCTCATGTTATGTGTATTCAAATCAACTTGGTATGGTCAACAACAAATGGATATATTTATTTCCTTAATCGTGAGGACCATTCCTTTGATGTGCTTGCAACAGTTACTTTAATTTATCAAAGAACTTAAAATACTTTGACATTCCCATTAGCATCAAAAGAAATAATTGAGTCTAAAATATTTATGGATGCACTTGGTTTAGTGCTTTCAATAACATTTTCTTTTTTTATTTAAAAAGCTCAAATGTCACGTTGACAATTGTTTTATATAAGAGAAAAACATATAACCTTCAGCACACGTATGTCTATTAAGTAGAATCCTGATAATTTAAAGTAAATTTTGGCAAAAAATCTGGTGCTATTAAACATAATAAAAAAAACTCTTTCTGTAAATACTAAACTTGTGACGATGATAAAGGTGATAAAAGCCCGCTACGATCACTTTGAAATAACTAAAATTTGAACGAAGATCACGACAGTAATGTAACTATGGAAACCATAACACGTTTCAGTTCCGACTGAAATTTAAAACTTGATACATCAATAGCTAAAAGACGAGTCTTTGTTGGTAAAATTTCCCAATTGCATGAGAGCGACTCTCCTGTCTTACCCTTAGCTAGGCTATGGAGAACAACTAACATTTTACTGGCCTTTTCAGAAGAAAGAACACATATTACCAAATTAAAACATTCAGTATATATATTAAGATAATATTAGACATATTGTTGGTAATGTTATCAGTAACTATTCAAATCCGGTGTCTGGCAGAGCTGAACATGTTATTCATGGTTATCCGTAAACAGACCCCATATAAAAATGACCCGTCGATAAACAAGTAATCTTTATTAACATTAGTGTTTTTGTTGTTTTATTAAATTTAACTTACACACACTGAATTTTAGTTTTGTTCCGCATAATTTTGAAAGACAAAACAGAAACTTTATTTTAACACATAAATTTTTGTGAATGCTGTCCAATGAGATAGCGGTTTTCCAGTGATATGTATTTAATTAAGTATGTTATAAATACTTTATTATTATTAGAAAATGAAATTCATATTCCTTATATTTTACCAATCGCTATCTTGTAATAAATGAGCTGATTAATGTGCTTTTGTTTAAAAAGGACGCCATAAGATCACTTCCTTTGATTAACCTAATAAGTGAAAGCTAATAAAAAAAATTAAATGAAAAATATCAAGAAATCTTGAATTTGCAGTTGAAGGAAAAAACTGATAATTAAATCCACGCGAGTAGTATCCGGTGTGTAATATTTGATTGTATTTTATTGATAAAGTAACTTTTAAATAAATTATACTTTTAATTTTTGTTTTTAAATATAAAATATTTAATGATAAAAAGGCGATGAGATCAATATTTGCTACATAAATGTCGGGGCATTTCACTCTGACCTGGAATCAACTTAAGAATTCATCGTATGTGTGCGTTTTTCAGTATATAAAGGCTCCATAACCAAAATAGTCAATTCAATCGATTTTAAGAATATGCAGTGAGGTCAAACAGCTTAAGTGATGTAAAAATCAGCGAAATATGCATATCAGGAAATGCCACACAGCCTAGAAGAAGAAAAAGATAGAGCATGATAAAACAATTAACAAATTTAACGTAAGAAGCGAGGGGTTTTCGCCGTGGACAGGTCAACATCAACTCAAATTGCCACTGGTGGTTTAAACCAGGACTAAGTGTGCACCAACCTCACTCTTGCTCCATGTCAAGAGCTACCGAGAGAACCTATGTCTTTATTTTAAAAAAAAAACAGTAAAATATGCATATCAGGGATGTCCACATCAAGCAGACACAGCCTCCCCACACAGTCAAACAGAAGAGAGGAAAAGGAGAGCATGGTATTACAAAAACAATTTCAAAATGGACGCCACAAACAATTAACGAAAGTGAGAACTCGATGGGTTACCGCCTTGAAACGGTCAATGGCAAAACAATTTGCGACTTTAAACCGAACACTATAAGTTCTAGGGTACACCAACCACACACTTGCCCCAACAGGTTCTCGTATCACAAAACAAGTACAAGTTGTCTTGTTGAAATAACTCCAACCCACCCATCGGCTCAACAATGTTGCATGCAAAAGCATTAACATATAAAACATAAGAAGCTAATAGCATTGTTGCTCGATGATCTTATCGAGACCAGAACTCCTGTTCAATCAGTAAGATCAGCAAGAACACGATGACAAGTGTAAAAGAAGCGAATCGAGCTTCTAGGTTAAAAAAAAAAGATTTCCCCCATAAACCTTCGTAAACTCTTAAACCCCTACCACCGTCGTGCAGCCAAAGAGGTAAGCATAATGATAAAATGTAGATGGGTTAAGACTGTTCAATCTTCTATCCTTTAACAATATAAAAGGGTTTGTAAACAAGGTGGTGATGCCTTAGTGTGAGGCTGATATACCAACTATATAGTTTATATATATATATATATATATATATATATATATATATATATATATATATATATATATATATATATATATATATATAATTTCACTCAAACTAATCTGCTTATAGGATTGAATGAAATGTTGAGCTACGTGATTGACGATGATTTATTTTGAAAGCTATGTAACGTTGATCACAAAGACGTTTTGGCCTAAATCCCTATAAGCCTTCTCTCTATGTCACGACTTTCTTACAATGGACTTCCTATCAAGCAACTTCAACTCTATGGACGCCAGCCACTATGTTGGGACTATGAAGTCCTAACCGTATGGAGTTCTAACTCCTATAGACTCTCTGAATCCTGATAACAGATTGTTCGATCTATGCTGCCTTCTCAGATAAGCTGAGAGTCATAAGAGACGACGACAGCAGTCGAAAGAACGGTACACTGTATATCTTAGTCTGCCTTTGTGTTACAACACTATAATTGTACTACGTACTAAGTAACCTCTCTGAGGAGCAAGCTCACGGAGGTAACGCGGAAACCTTCCGGTAGCACAAATATTGGCCCCGCTAACTACTTTAAGCCAGCTAGTGTTGCTTTTACACAACTTTTACAAAGCTAGTGTTGCTTCCAAAAGTGGAAATTGACCTATTTATATTTACCTTATATTTGATAGTACAATGGTAACAAGCTCCAAGTTCGCATTTTTTTTCCTAAGACCAAAGCGTCTTTAAATTACAAAATTAACTAAATGTTTAAACATAATATTGTATTTTAATGATTCACTCAGTCTGGTAGAAAAACAAATTTTCTTTTTATTTTATACTTTTGGTGCTTTTTGTGTGAATTCGACAGAAGAATTGCAAGAAATGGCGCCAAATCTGCTTGTTTATGACGTGTCGTCATGACGTATATTGTACAAATTTGAGTCCGTTTTCTTAACGTTATTTTTTGGATATGTTATGTGCGTTTGGGAACCAACGTGAAAAAATCAGAGAAAGAAAAATGATATTCAGCTGTTCGAAAACAGTGAAATAACACTTTTATTTTACCGGGAAAATTCTAATTCACTGAAAAACAAATTTTATTTATGGATCTTTACTTTGCATATGTTAGCAGACGTAAGAACACTAACGCAAAATATCTAGACATCACAATTCCCATTTAAATTCTTTTTATATAATTTCAATAAACTTAACAACTTTATTGAAATGTCGACGAGTACGGTGTTTTCGTTGACGAAAATGTAAAATGTATTAATATTAAAAACTATTATTTTCGTAAACTTTAATTTTACCGTATCCGTGAAGAGATTCGATCTTTCTATTTGTTACCGATGACAGTGAAATGAAGATTTAAGAGGATCCTTAAAGCTTAAATCAATGACAGTGAAATGACGACTGAAATCGGTCCTTAAAGCTTAAATCAATGACAGTGAAATGACGACTGAAGGCGGTCCTGAAAGCTTAAATCAATGACAGTGAAATGACGACTGAAGGCGGTCCTTAAAGCTTAAATCAATGACAGTGAAATGACGACTGAAGGCGGTCCTTAAAGCTTAAATCAATGACAGTGAAATGACGACTGAAGGCGGTCCTTAAAGCTTAAATCAATGACAGTGAAATGACGACTGAAGGCGGTCCTTAAAGCTTAAATCAATGACAGTGAAATGACGACTGAAGGCGGTCCTTAAAGCTTAAATCAATGACAGTGAAATGACGACTGAAGGCGGTCCTTAAAGCTTAAATCAATGACAGTGAAATGACGACTGAAGGCGGTCCTTAAAGCTTAAATCAATGACGGTGAAATGACGACTGAAGGCGGTCCTTAAAGCTTAAATCAATGACAGTGAAATGACGACTGAAGGCGGTCCTTAAAGCTTAAATCAATGACAGTGAAATGACGACTGAATGCGGTCCTTAAAGCTAAAATCAACGACTATGAAATGACGACTGAAGGCGGTCTTTAAAGCTTGAATCAATGACAGTGAAATGACGACTGAAGGCGGTCCTTAAAGCTTAAATCAATGACAGTGAAACGACGACTGAAGGCGGTCCTTAAAGCTTAAATCAATGACAGTGAAATGACGACTGAAGGCGGTCCTTAAAGCCTTAATTAATGACTGTGAAACGACGACTGATGGCGGTCCTTAAAGCTTAAATTAATGACAGTGAAATGACGACTGAATGTGGTCCTTAAAGCTTAAATCAATGACAGTGAAATGACGACTGAATTCGGTCCTTTAAGCTGAAATCAATGACAGTAAAACGACGACTGAAGGCGGTCCTTAAAGCTTAAATGAATGACAGTGAAACGACGACTGAAGGCGGTCCTTAACGCTTAAATCAAATATTTTTCAATCGTTTTCCTTACGCACTTATGAGTTTGTCTTCACAACCGTAAAATTTAATAAGAGACAAATTATGAATAGTAGATATTTATTCTGTCTTACTTGGGTAGCATCTGTGTGTATTTTTGATTTTTAAAACAGAATAATAATGTATGGGCCTCAGTCGTTTCGGGATATTTGAGTAATCTCGATAATTTGATTGTTTAAATCATATAAAATAATCCTAATTGATATTGCCTCTACCTGGGAGCAAATCCGCACCGTCAAGGCGACAGAGAGGAGCTGGAATTCTGACGACGCAATCGATTCAGCTAGTCTGGACAACCCTGAAAATGAGCATAAATTCAGGCACCAAGTCTTATATAACAAAATACATTGTGACAAAGCCAGCAAATGCTATAAATAGACGTATCTTGTTTCACTGTGGACAACCAGATACTTACTCTTAAATGATCTGACTTCAACCGTACATGACAAATCGTAAAGATTAATAATGATTGAGGTCAAATCAAAGTTAGGAGGAACAAACAATATGAAGGTATTAAATTGCGCGGAGATAAGTTAATTGTGTAAAAGTTATTTTTTTCTTAGTTTATAGCATCAACGGCATAGCAGAAATCTTTAGCATTACCAAGACAACAAATTCAGTTCTAAGTTTTCCCAAAGGCATCACTAAGTATGAGTTTTGACACCTCTAAAGTTTCTTTGTGCAAGCTAAAACATATTACATTTTGTCTCGAACTAGCAATAAATTATTTTGTCTAAAAGACAAAAGTGCATATGTTGACATCCTGACTGAATAGTTTCAGTTAATTAATATTGTAGTTGAAGCAAAGTTAACAGAGTATTTTAAAACTGGCTTTTACCAGTCTTTGTAACAACGCTTATTCTTAATAGTGAAATACAGATCTTCAGGCACTGTCATATCTGATACAAAGTTAAAGGGATTAAAACGTATTGAAAACGATAAGAAGAACTTTTTGTAATTTAATTCTTTAAAATTAATTAATTATTTGTGTTAAAAGAATTTAGAAGTTTTGAAAACGTTAAGAAGAAACTTGTGTAAATAAATTTTATTGAAAAAAAAGAATTATTAAAGTTAAAGGGATTTGGAAGTTTTGAAAACGTTAAGAAAAACCTTGTGTAAATAAATTCTTTAAAATTAATGAATTATTAAAGCTAAAAGGATTTAGAAGTTTTGAAAACGTTGAGAAGAACCTTGTGTTTATAAATTCTATTCAATGAATTAATTATTGATTACCGATAAAACTAATTTAACTTATAGTGTGTACTATTAACTCAGTGATGAAAGTCGCAAAACTTAACAGAACATGGTCTTGAGTTGGAATAAAATGACATACAGCTAATGAATGGACATGTTTAATGTTTAATGTGACATTTCTCTCGATGGAAAGTTTCATCGAACACTATTATCTTTGTTACCATGGCAATTATTTCAATAATAAAAAAGGGAGGTCTTAGACTAAAATGATGCAAAAATGGAGAAGATATTGATATAGCGAAGAATACAAAAAAGCAGCGGGATAGACTTTGAGAATGGATAAATCATTCAAACTGCCAAGGAAATGCAAGGAAATAAAAATGACTTTAAAGAATATTTTACCAAACTGTTTAATTTAGGGACGTGAAATCAACATAAATGGAGAACGTTAACCAAAGTAATTGGAACGTGTCAGTAAATTTCAGCACGAATCTAAATGAAACAAAAATGAATACTATTTTTGAGAGGCCAACCATTGTTATTACCGTCGCCTTGTTTCTAATGGCATTCTGGATTATTCTAACGAACTGCTTCGTCCTACATTCCGTAGTGTGCAGCGGACAGCGCCAGTTTAACTTGTTTCACACTCAAATATTGAGCCTCAGCTTCACGGATCTTTTTGTAGGTGTAACTGCGATGACGACTTCGCTTGTTTACTCTCAACAGGAATGGTTCAAGACATACAAATTATGTTCTGTGATGGTGTTAGCAATCGTAATGTCGGAGTTTTTAAGTATATGCCATGTTCTTGCCATTTGTTTGTTGAGATTCTTCACCGTGTCATGTAAGTTAAAAACAAATGGCGCTATACAGGTTCATTCTAGTGCACGTAAAACAGTTAGCATGTTGGCCATATTTGCAATTGCATTTGTCTTAACAATGATCCCATTCGCTATCTACGGAGATTACAAAGCAGCACTCCTTGGTTGCTCTGTAGACGCGGTTTTTGGCACATCTTATATTTTCGCTTCCCGGCTGTATACAATCTTTTTGTTAAGTCCACAAGTTTTGATTAACATGCTTTATTTTATGACTTATTTACGACTCAGATCATCCTGGAAAACAGTTGGACTAGAAAATCTTAATTTGAAAATGACGACCATGAAACAAAAGGATGGCAATAATGTTCTAGCTGAAAAGCCGAAAATAAAAGAAACACAAGGACACACAGATCAAATCCATATTAAATGTAACAAGAAAAAACAAAAGTTTGCTGAAATTTATAATCAAACTTCACTTGCTGCTTGTGAAAATCCCTCGACGTCATCATGTGCTAAATCTTTCTTGACACCTGTAGAGCACATAGTAACTTTTAAACCAGCAGATGACAATAGGAATTTGAAAAACGATTCCTTATCAAGTATCACAAGCCTCAACTTACAATGCCTTCAGGATATTTCGGAGACTTTCGAAGAACAGGCAGATGACTCCGAAAGGAAGCCATCAAACGGAGGAACATATGACACAAACAGCAATGAAAGTAATCCAAACCTACACAATAAGAAAAAGGACTGCGCAAGTTACTACTTGAATGAATTAATGTCAGATGGAAAAGATATGATATCGGTCGTTGAACGAAGTTTAAGTGAGAACAGTAAGGAATTCAAATTAGGTCAGAACGGCAATTATATCAAAACACAGAAACAATATAAAACGCCGTCGACGCAAACTGGAATGAATCGAGATGGACAACAAAGAGTGTTTTTAACGATCGGAATTATTCTTCTGGTATTTAACATATGTTTCACCCCTCTGAATGTTCTGTTGATTTACGAAGGAACTGGACACGTCGTATCTAGAAGAGTGAAAATGGTAGTGGTTGTGCTTACACTTATTAACTCCGGAATAAACCCCATTATTTATGCCTGTCGTATTACAGGTTTTAGACAGTCTTGTGAGAGAATAAAACAGCGTTTTTGTACACTATGTTGTAACTATGAGTAATTGTGTTTTTTTCCTTTTGATAAGCGACACTTCTTTGACATTTTTCAGTAATTTAAGAAATATGTAAATTTTACTATAGTCCTTATGCTCCAGTCTAAGCAGGGAGCAAGGATATTTTTTTTATCTTAACACGTCTTTAATATATTTTTATTTATAAATAATTATTTTGTATACATATAAAACGAACGCTTAACATTTTATTCGTTAATAATTTGCCTTAGTTATGTTTAAGAACAAAAAAAACATAGTTTGATGTTAATAAATTATTACATAATTTTCAAAGCGTTTGTTAACAATAACAATGAAATTAATACTCTCTAATGAACTTTACTTTGTACATAGATTAAACAATCATGTTTTTTTATTCAACGAAAGTAAGTTTCGTGATTATAGGTTTAACGCTGCGTGAAAACGTTCATTAGATACCAACAGGGATTTCCCGTATACGACGATATGAATTTAGACAATTTTTAACAAAGTAATTAATTTAAAAGTGTTTTAAACAGAAAATGCACGCAAAATAGTTGTAAATTAGAAAAAAGTAAAATATGCATATCAGGAATTGCTACATCCAGCTAACACAGTCTCTCTACAAAGCCAGGGGAAAGGAGAGCATGGTTATACAATAATCAGTTTTTAAAGAAGACGTCACTTACAATTCACGAAAGGCAGAACATGAGGAGATACCGCCTCTAAACGGTCAGTGGCAAACTAATTTGTCCCTGGGGGTTTAAAACAGATTCTAGAATGCACCAACCTCGCTCTTGCCCCAACAGGTTCTAAAACTTGTTCAAAATTGAACAAACAAGTACTACGTTGTTTGCACATCGCTAACATAAATATTAATCATATTGTACCCAAACTTGACAAAAATAAATGTCGTTGAAGTCAGCCTTAATCTATTAATATTCTAGGATTGTGTGAGACCTTTCCATCCTCTGATATTGAGGATATCATCTGATGATCATGATCGAATACGTAATTTAGGAGGTGGTATTGTTGTATACATTGCGATTATAATATTTTCTTGCATACCAGATCAGGTCATCCGGTGATTTTACCCGTGTAGGAAATTATGATTCTACACCCCCCGTGTAGAATGAGTCACGTGAGTGACGTCATATATTCAAGTTATTGACGTCATTTATAAAAACGGTTAGCGTTAATGTCAATATTTCAGCATAAGGAAAATAAAAAAGTTTGTATACATGCATAGAAATGTTATAAATAATAAAAGGTAGATGCAAGAAAAAGTATCTTGCATGAGACATTCGGTAAAGATAGAAAAATCTGTCACCTCGTGTGAACTGTTTTGGCGGGAACTCGGCAGAGCCTCGTTCCCGCAAAACAGTTAACCCTCGGTGACAGATTTTTCCATCTTCACCTCACACTCATGCATGATACTTATAATATTTATGTCGATATGATTTTGAATACAATGGCGTTAAATCCCTAGACCCTCTTCTATAGATTGTTATCGAACACCCTAACAATAAATCGTTCTTAGTGAATTCCTTTTAACGAACGCAAGATTTATGCGTGGATAGATTATTATACCAAACAATTAGATAAAGCTAATTTTGAAAATTCAGAAGTGTATGTTAGGGGATGTCAACATAAATTATTGTACTTCATCAGACTTCCTGTCAAACTCAGAATGGGAAAGCACAGTCCTAAAATATGACATCAAACAGCTTGTTAACAAAGCATCACGGGTCACTAATAGTATTTCAACTAGCATTGATCATGTTTATACATCATGAGTGGTTGTCATTTGTGAAGTTTCTGTACCCACTTTTTGCGTTAGTGACCACTTTCCAATCTGTTTTACAAAATCACCATCGCGAAAATATCACAAAGGTAACATTCACTAAACAAAAACATATCGCTGTTTTAAATGTTTTGACGAAGCTACATTTCAGCAAGACCATATCAGGGCGAATGGAGAATGTAGAAACTATTGCGGGCCCAAGTTTAGCTTTAGATACTTTTTTATGCCCCCGCCATGTAATGGCGGAAGGGCATATAGTGTTCACCCTGGCTGTGTGTGTGTGTGTGTGTGTGCGTGTGTGTGTGTGTGTGCGTGCGTGCGTGCGTGCGTGCGTGCGTGCGTGTGTGTGTGTGTGTGTGTGTGTGTGTGTGTCATTGTGTATGTTCGAAAATCTTGTTCTTAGACTTTTCTTGTCCGGGCTGTAACTTCCTTATGAATGGAGGGATTTCAAAATAACTTGGCACAAGTGTTCACCATGATAAGGCGGTGTGTCGCGTACAACACCCATGCCTGTAGGTCTAAGGTCAAGGTCAGTTTTACTATTAATAGAGTTTTGTTGGGAAAATCTTGTCCGCTCTGTAACTTTGTTATTTCTAATTGGATTTTAAAATTACTTGGTATGAATGTCCACCATATCAAGACGGTGTTTCGCGTATAATAACCATGCATGTACCTCCAAGGTCAAGGTCACTGTTACTAAAAATAGATTTTTCTTGTCCGGGCTGTAACTTCCTAATGAATGGAGGGATTTCAAAATTACTTGGCACAAGTGTTCACCATGACAAGGCGGTGTGTCGCGTACAACACCCATGCCTGTAGGTCCAAGGTCAAGGTCACTTTTACTATTAATAGAATTTTGTTGGGAAAATCTTGTCCGCTCTGTAACTTTGTTATTTCTTATTGGATTTCAAAATATCTTGGTATGAATGTTCACCATATCAAGACGGTGTGTCGCGTATAATACCCATGCATGTACCTCCAAGGTCAAGGTCACTGTTACTAAAAATAGATTTTTCTTGTCCGGGCTGTAACTTCCTTATGAATGGAGGGATTTCAAAATAACTTGGCACAAGTGTTCACCATGACAAGGCGGTGTGTCGCGTACAACACCCATGCCTGTAGGTCCAAGGTCAAGGTCACAGTTACTAAAAATAGAATTGTGTTGGAAAAATCTTGTCCGCTCTGTAACTTTGTTATTTCTTATTGGATTTTTAAAATAACTTGGTATAAATGTTCACCATATCAAGATGGTGTGTCGCGTACAATACCCATGCCTGTAGGTCCAAGGTCAAGGTCACTGTTATTAAAAAACAAAATTTTCTTGTCCAGGCTGAAACTTCCTTATGAATGGAGGGGTTTCAAAATAACTTGGCACAAATGTTCACCATGATAAGGCGGTATGTGGCGTACAAAACCCATGCCTGTAGGTCCAAGGTCAAGGTCACTGTTACTAAAAATAGAATTTTGTTGGAAAAACTTGTCCGCTCTGTAACTTTGTTATTTCTTATTTGATTTTAAAATAACTTGGTATAAATGTACACCATATCGGTGTGTCGTGTACAATACCTATGCCTGAAGGTCGAAGGTCAAGGTCACTGTTACTAAAAATAGAATTTTCTTGTCCGGGCTGAAACTTCCTTATGAATGGAGGGATTTCAAATTAACTTGGCACAAATGTTCACCATGATAAGGCGGTGTATCATGTACAACACCCATGCCTAAAGGTCAAAGGTCAAGGTCACTGTTACTAAAAATAGAATTTTGTTATAAAAAGCTTGTCCGCTCTGTAACTTTGTTATTTCTTATTGGATTTTAAAATAACTTGGTATAAATGTTCACCATATCAAGACGATGTGTTGTGTACTATACCCATGCCTGTAGGTCCAAAGTCGAGGTCACTGTTACAAAAAATTGAAATTTCTTGTACTGGCTATAACTTTGTTATTAACAGAGCGATTTCAAAATAATTTGGTAAAATGTTCACTATGACAAGGCGTTGTGTTGTGTACAATTCCCATGCCTCTCCAAGGTCAAGGTCACTATTACTAAAACCAAAATTTTCTTGTCTGGGCTGTGAGTTTGTTATTACTTATTGGATTTTAAAATAACTTGGTATAAATGTTCACCATGACAAACATGCATAGCGGGGGCATCTGTGTCCTATGGACACATTTCTAGTTATGAGATGTTTTCGTAACGTTTTATATAAGCATGCACCACAAATAAACGAATATGACGGTCGTGTCCGCCTTCCTGATTTAATGATGAAGTAATGACTATAGTTCGCGAAAGGGATACCTGCAATAAGAAATGAAATTTTAATAAGTACAACATATTTTGAACTAACAATAATGTCGGTCATTAAAAATCTTAACGCGACTTCTATAATACAGCTATTTAACCGTTCATAGGCGGTATCCCCTAAGGTTCTCTTTTTTGTTAATAGTTTCGGCGTCCTATTTTAATTGACATACTTATATAAAATATGCTCTCTCTCATCCTCTCTTCTTTTTCGCTGCGTGGGGAGGCTGTGTTTTGTGAGTGTGGCGATTCCTGGTATGCTTATATGCCTTTTTTTAAGAAAATACACGCCCTAGTTATATTTTGGAAAATAATTAAAAGTACTACTAACAAAAACTCTAATAACATCACCATACCTCAGACATTAACTCGCGCTGATAATATCGTCACGAATTCTTTGACATGATCAATACTTTGAATGAACATTTTATAAGTATTGTAAAACTTGTTTATCAAACCACTTTTTTGCTGAAAGTTTTTCTAACTTAAGAAATTTTCTTGACAAGAAACTGAACAAATTTGTATTTTAAATAGATTTAAGATAAAAAAAAACTAAAAGGCAAATGGAATCAACGGTCATGGCAAAATATTTTGAAATCTTGCGGTGATTATCTAACAATTGCTGGTATAGTAAACAACAGCATTTACTATTGGGTCTTCCCTTTTGTCATTAAAGAGGCTTGCATTAATCCTTTTAATAAGGTGGATAATTACAGGACACAAATAATTATCGTCCAATATCTATCATGCCTACTCTTTCTAAAATATTTGACCGCCATATAGGTTCACAATTACAAGTACAAATGTACTTCACGTAAACAGATTTTTTGAAAGAATTGAATTGAAGGGACTTCCTTTGAAAGAATATCACGCGGCTTTTCTGGTATTTAAATCCATCAACAATCAAACACCTAACTATATATTTCACTTATTGAAATTCTCTACAAATGATAAATATAATCTTCGCTTTTCAATTTGAAAAATTTCTCACAATTGACTTCACGAACAAATAACTTAGTTACAATTATAGTAAAGATTAAAGAGTATAACTGTAACAATACGTTCAGTTAAGACAATCAATTTCTTTTGAAAAAGTTCCCGATTAATTTGTCGTAATCTTGATGTAATTAAATTTCTTCTGTGTTCCATAAACGTCTGTCGGTTGTGACATCTCTTTATTCGAACTTAATCTTTACGTTCTTTAAATAAAGACTTTATTATTATTTTTTTTTTTATTGCACTGGCGCTTGACCAGCCTCCCCACCCCATGCCAACCAATACTAGTACGCCCTTTTTTTGTAAAAATGGTGTCAAGTCACTAATATTGTTCCATTCTATCAACATATGCGAAAATACACCGTCAAAATTGTATTCTAAAAAATCATATTTCTAAGTCTATAATTGAATAATGGTCAGGAACGGCTCCAGACCTAACCCACGTTCGAGAGGCGGTTTTTCCTATAATACGGCGGGTTCCAGCCAGACAGCTGTTTGGTTCAACGCAACAGTGTCTGATTTAACAATAAATGTCAAAAAGTCTCACCAAAAGCTCGAAATACGCGTAATATGCAACAGAAAATGGCCTCCGAAACCCAGGTTATTTTTCCATAGATCGACAATCGAGTCGGGCCGAAACAATCGATGTCGGCGACAATTCTGTAAAAAATAGCCGACAATAGGATGCCGGCTATAAACGTTACATCACTACGTTCAGCGCTGTAAAAAATCAAAGCATTAGAAACACTTAAAAAGGCATATTTATCATTTCTTAATAGTTACTTGCTTTTTTTGTCCGGTAAAAAGTTGAACGGAGGACAAATAATTCCACCGGACGTGCGTATGATTGATTTTTTCCCATTATTACATGAAAATGTATTTCTTGCTTTTGCTAGAAGGCTACAATTTCAAACTGCTTTCAGTTTCAGAGTTTACCCTACATCGTACACAGGTAACTTTATTATTCCGTGAATGGGTGCTACGTGAGCGTGTGTGTGCGCCGGTAACGAGAGCTTTTTCATTTATCCATATACATTGTATTGAATCTTGTAAAAAATCCTTTGAAGTTATTCGTTGACTTAAAGAAATATTTAATGTTTTCCCATAAAAGCGTGTGCTAAGATAGTACAGAAAAAAGGAAAGCGTATTAGATAGTATTACAAAAAAGAGATGGTCAAGTTACACGTATTAAGTGCTATTTTGCAAGAACGATTGTCCGTGAGAGAGGGAATTGTACACCACATCGTTATTAACGGTAATCAAACGGTGAAGGCCGCAGCGTGGAGGTATAATCGTATTCTTTGTAATGTACTTTCGAGGAAACCGCTGCGACAAACAAATTGACATCGTAATATGTGCTTAACGCACGTATCTGTTTCTAGTCCGCCATAGTTTTCAAATAAAAGGAATCTACTTCTTATTCTACTCCTGCGTGCCATGATTTCTGTTATATGCGATGTCCACTGTCACGATTATCTACTTAGAAATGTATAACGAAACAAACCAGCATCAGACACAGATTCTTGCTGTAAAAGTCAAATAAGAAAGAATCCGAAATTCGTTTAATTTGTTTTATTTGAAAATTAAAATTGGCAATGCTTCAAACGTTTTTTGAATATTTAAGACCACAGTCTGTGTTGTCTTATTTTTTCTTTTACCGCAGCAGCTGCTACTGTTATACAAATATTTAAAATTGTATTGTGTGTCTAATCATAAATCAATTTCCATTTTGCGAAAAATGAATAAGTTGTGATATTCTTACAAAGATAGACTGGTTATAGACTATTTTTACTACCCTGTAAATGCCTAGATGGTCAATTAATGTTGATCTGCAAGAGAAGCTAAAACAAAGATACTCCGGTATTTAATGGTGATGAGGATTATATATCATTTTAACAAATTCGATAGCAAGTGACATCAAATAAACTTTAATACTCTGTTGGCAATCATGTGAAAAGAAAATCATACAGAAACTTAAAAGACTTCTAGAAACACATTAACTAATATCAATTATTGTTTATGACATTAAAACACAAAAAACACAAACCCGCAAACCGAATAATTATGCCGTAAGACATAGCGCAAAAACCTGAGGCTGACACTATATCTTCACAGGCAACTGTATCCGATACATACGGAGCTCATGCGAAATATCTGACGGAAAGTTTACTTATTACAGTCTAATGACAAGGATTCAGCCGAACATAGTTAAAGACTATCACTCCAAAACTTTGATGATCATAGGCATGCTGGCAAATTAACAACTGACGGAACACGGGAAGAAAAACAGGTTTCATGACAATGTAGACATTCGGCAAAACACCAAAACGTGTTAAAAGTTCGACCGTATTTACCAGGCTAGCACATGTTGTGTAAACAAAATATTTTTTTCCAGATTTGTGTACTTACATGAGCATAAGTCATTTTGATGTTTAATTGATAAATAAAAATAAAGAGTAAAAAGAAAAGGAAAGACAGTTTATTTTACACGTTTCTTTTCAAAGAAAGGGTGCTGAAAACGGCCAAGGCGCAATATCAAAGTCAGTGACCTCTTAATTGTGTTCGATTTGTCGCAATTTGGAAAAAAAATCGGAAGAACAAGACAAACTTTATTTTTAACGCGAAACACGTTTAACAGTATACGTCGTTATCAAAAAAGGTCACAATACGTAACTCTTACATAAATTGTACCATATAATTATAAATAATATTTTCAGCGCCAATTAATCTGTTTATAAAATAAATGAAAATTTTTAAAACCCAATTTTCATCTGGCCCCGAAAACGTGTTCGGCGAGCGCCGTTGAAGTCACTGCAGAAAACTGGCGTTTATAGCTAATTTTCAATAAAAATGTTCAAACAACTGATTGATTAATCGAAAAACGGGTGTTCAGTTGAACACCTGTCTCGCCCTTTGGTGCTTTGTCGGAATAAAAATGCAAGTACAAAAAGGGAAATAACTCCATCAAAGAATTTGGCATCATAATGAGCGTGTTGTCATAAGCAATATAATTTGATATTTGATGTAAAAATATTAAGAAATGACAAAGTTATAGCCAACGTTAAGTTTTCGTGTAAAAATCCAAGTAAACAAACGGGCATAACTCCATCAAATGTGACCTTGACCTTGAGAATTTGGCATCATCTTGAGCGTGTTGTCATTAGCAATACAATTTGAAAGTTTGATAAAAATATTAAGAAATGGCAAAGTTATAGCCAGCGCTAAGTTTTCGTGACGAACCGACGGATGGACGGACGGGCAAAGCGAGGGCGACACAAAAACGGTGTTCGGCTTGCTTGGAACATTTTTAATAAATACCGTACTGAATTAAAAAAATATTCAAACATTCGCAAAGCGTCGCGTACCACCTTAAACAATTTAACTTGAATGATTTGTTTCGTGATAATGGGACTGATTGGGAATTTACATTAAATCAGTGAACTATTGATTAAAATAATCAATCTCTGACATAGTATAGTACTCGTTTATCATTAAGTTTCTACTATGAAATTTTTGCTTCTTGTTTTAATGTATGTTTTAAAATAATTAAAGTTTTTTTTATTCCTGCTTGATTTTTCACTTTCGGAACAATCTATTTTCTAATAGAAATATTTGTTTGAAATGTGATCATTATATTTCAAGAGCAGAATAATTATTTTTAAATTTTAATCTTAAATATTAACCAGTTTTTTTATTTATTTAATCTGTTTCTCAATAACTGTCATCATGTATTTATTTATATAGATCAGTCTTGTTTTGGAAATGCATATACATGTTTACGATTCGATATCAATAAAAACGGTCATAGAAATTTGAAAGAAATAATTTTTTGGGTTAAATACACATTAGTCTCAAGATCCTTTTATTATTTGTTTATTGTCAGTATGTGATTTGCCCTTCTGTTATCTAAATAAACCTTTTATATTTATGCATTTGTTTTATCAAATCTATAAGACAAGGAATCTAGGCGCTGTAGCCGTGACGGTGCGGGTTCGTCACAGGTAGAGGCACTATCATTTGAAATTCACAGTTGCGCTATTTTTTCAGTGTGGCAGCTGTAAAAAGTCTTCCCGTACATAGTCAATACTGCTATCAGTAAAAGCTAATCCGTTACCAATGTCATGCAGTGATGATTACGTATATATGGTCTATCCAATCAACCGTTTGGGGGTTTTCCCGGCTAGCTTCTTTGGTTGCGTCGTCAGAATTGCAGGTCAGGGTATTGCGCTGTCGCCTTGACGTTGCGGGTTTGCTCCCAGGCAAGCCTAAACAGATTGAACACTAAGACATGAGCATCAAATGTTACCAAGTTAACATGTTTAATGCATATTTTGAATGTTTCGCGCGGATGCAGTAGGGAATAAGACCTCATTCTTGAATTACCGTGAATTTTCTGTTGTTTTTTTTTTCAAACAGTTTAAGTGTTTCCCTACGGATTGTATATCTACAAACAAGACGTCAGTCATAATACATTGTAACTATTGAAAAAAAGGATGTTAATATAGGCAAAGGTTGTAGGTATCTTGCATGAGAGTACCTGCAGTAAAAATGCATCAAATTATTGTTCGAGAGACCGAATTTAGACAGGTCAACACAATTTACAAACATTTCAACATATAAACAGAAAATGGTATTACCATAAAACGCAGTTT
This sequence comes from Corbicula japonica, assembly GCA_038501625.1. Classification (NCBI taxonomy): domain Eukaryota; kingdom Metazoa; phylum Mollusca; class Bivalvia; order Venerida; family Cyrenidae; genus Corbicula; species Corbicula japonica. The sequence continues at coordinate 915,761 of JAZAYU010000098.1, read as the reverse complement.
AAAAGAAGAAAATTTATTAAATGTATATTATTTCCAGCAAAGACTTTGAATGGAATGATCCAGCTGATAAAAATGAAACTTTTGGAATGATACGACTCCGTCTCATTGAAAAGGTTCATTAAACAATATTAAACACCCAGACGGTCTATCTTTGAAATTGTGCTGAACGTGTAAAATCGGTTATTTTCATTTCCCGAACACAGCCAACGCATTCTAAAACGCTATTAGTTTTCAAGATTTTATAAGATTAACAGAGGTTGCGATTATTTCAAATCCCAATACAGCGCTTTGTGCTGATAGATATGCACTTCATTCTTGAATATTTAGATTTTCTGTTTAACGATAAGGCCATGTTTACATGTAAACAACCTTGGAACGTCTTCAAGTTAGGCAAAAATAGAAGAAAAAAAAGAGTTTATTTTGCCACTAAATCTGACATATTCATAGCATTGCAAAATTAACAACATACTGGTACAGCAAGATGATATATGATTTATTGCATAGTAATTGTAAATATTTTTTATTTAATTATATAATATTCAAACAAATGTATGACTAATACTTTAAATACAATAAATAAATACTAAAAAGACAGCAATAATATTGGCTATTTTTTTCGTTATTTCGTATTTTCAGGTTGGCGTTTTTTCGTTATTTCGTCTTTTCGCGTGACGTTCTTTCCCTAGTTCGTCCTTTCGGGTGGTTTTTTTCGTTATTTCGTCTTTTCGCGTAGCGTCTTTTCGTGATTTCGTCTTTTCGCTGGGCGTTATTTCGGGCGAAATAACGAAAAAAACGAAAGGGCATAAATCAGCCACCATACGAGAGAGACTGAGTATTAGGATAAACACACTAGCCAGCTACTCATCGGCTTCTTATCTCAAACGCATTGAAAGTAAACGTGGAAAGGTTTATTTTATTGCAACTTTTTTTCAATTTTATTAGTTAAGCGAAACTTGGATGACGCAGATAGTAATTGTTTATACACTTAACTAATATTCTAACTACACCGATCATATTTTTTAAAATTTCTCAGCAAGGATTCGGAATATACACTGCAAACTTGGAAGATACATCATTTTCACTTCTTTGCTTGAAAAAAATAAATTAATAAATTCTATTCACGCGTTTAGAAACCACTGACATTTAATCAAGGTGGGTGTAAAAACAAAAGTCACAAAATTGTCGGTGGTGGTATATTCGACGTAAAAGAAAATTCATTTTTCATTTTTTAATTATTTATTTTTAAGTAATTTTGAACAATTCTATGCAATTCTGCAATAATGCGATTGTTTAGCTGTCACACAGCAGATTTTTCCGCATTTTTTGCCGGTTTCAGTTTATCCTCTTCACAAAAGATACGATCATTTTTGTGACTTTTGGTTTTGCCCTCACCTCGATGAGATGTCCTTGGTTCAAGAACGCACAGAGAAATTTCAATAGAAGTTACATGAAAAGAAGTAAGAATGGTGCATCTTATCATGTTTCAAATTTGGATACTGTACTCAAATTCTATGTAGAGAAATTGAAAACTTTTGATGTGTTTCGTTCAAGCCGGAGATAAGGGGCGTGATAAGTAATATACATTTAATCCATTACTGCCCATGAACAGACTCAAATAACCCGAGCCTACATTAGTTTGATTATGTGCCAAGGTTATAAAGCTGAGATTGGAAACCAGTCTTAAATCTTAAGCATCTGAGTGGCTGAAATGGCGACTGGTCGCCATTTCAGCCAATCAGATGCTTGAGATTTGAGACTGGTTTCTATTCTCAGTTTTATAACCTTAGGCATATATTTGTGTTAGCAGGCTCTATGAGAACCTGTTTGATTTTTTTAAAAGACATGGGATTATTTAGTCTATAATTCTACATACGAATACGAATATTGGAATATAAGTCATAAGTCAATGACGAAAGCCACTATTGAATTCTCAGAAAAATAATTTAATAGAATGGCATTTACAAGATGCTGACGTTGCAATTTAAAATATATCATAATATTTTTCGTGGATTTGTTTTCTAGGAAGACCAAAAATATATTTATGCGAAACTTTGTTAATGCGCATTATTTTTCAATTTATAAACAACACATAAAAAGAAAACGAATTAAAAAACAAGAATCCGCGTGCTTTATCTGGAAAGAATTGTTTTACTTTTCCATGGAAAAGATGCTTTTCTCGAACCGCAACCAAGAATCTGAAGTCATGTTGATCAATCTCGCGTGGAAACTTTTCTAGAGACTTACTGTAAATGATTAAACCGCATATATAAGACAAAAAATGCTACATAAGAAAACATCATTCCGAAAAGCCTGTCCCTGGGTGGCTAGACGAGTGACGCTTAGAATGTCGTGCACACACCCTTTTTCTCAGTAATTTGTGGACCAATTCTGATCAGATAAAATGCATCGTACTCTTGTTACAAACCATTTTCATGGACGTTTTACCTTAAACTATAAATCGGCTGCCGTTTTCTCAAACATTCAAGAAAACTTCACACTTTCAAAAAATGATTTTAATTGATTGAGAAACTCCCAAGACTCCCGAAAGCCTTTAATTCGACAAGCATAAATAATAGGGTTTATTCCGGAGTTAATACGTGTAAGCACAACCACTACCAATTTTACTCTTCTAGACACGACATGTCCAGTTCCTTCGTAAATCAACAGAACATTCAGAGGGGTGAAACATATGTTAAATACCACATGAATAATTCCAATCGTTAACAACACTTGTTGTTGTCCATCTCGATTCATTCCTGTTTGCGTCCACAAGGTATCTGTTTGATTTTGTTTTCTGATTAAATTGTTCCCTTGACCTATATCAAATTCCTTACTGTTGTCTCTTACCCTTCGTTCAGCTACAATTGTCTCATCGTTCTCATCAGACAATATTTCATTCAAATTGTCTCTTTTCAAGTCCGCTTTCTTACTGCGCAGGTTGGGATTACTTTCATTGCTGTTTTTCTTACATGTCCCTCCATTTGATTGTTCACTTTCTGTCTCATTTTCCTGTTTTCTGAAAGTTTCCGAAATTACCTGATGGTGATGTGAGTTAAAGCTTGTTACGTGTATACTTGGTGAGGAATCGTTTTTCAAATCCCTATTGCCGTCTTCTGGTTTTGAAGTTTCTATGTGCTCTACAGGTGTCATGAAAGATTTAGCACATGCTGAAGTTGAGGGTTTTTCACCATCATCCATTGAAGTATGATTATAAATTTCTGCAAACTGTTTTTTCTTGATACTTTTGTTATGAGTTTGAACTTTTTGTTCATGCGTTTCTTTTACATTCTGACTTGCAGCTTGAAGTTTTTAGTTTTGTAGTCTCCATAGATTGCGAATGGAATAATTGTTAAGACAAATGCACTTCCAAATATGGCCAACATACTAACTGTTTTTCGCGCACTCTAATTTTGTACAGTGCCCTTTGCTTTTTTGTATTCTTCTCAATATATATCCATAATTAAAGTCGGAATACTTTGTATTGTATGTTTGTCAACGTTTGAAAATCAGTCGCAATAAAATTGAGCCTGTTATCTTTATGAAATCATTGTTATGGTAACAAAGCAGATTGTGTGAGAAATTTTTTCATTGGAAGATATTTCACATTAAGCATTTCAGTATCAATTACACTTTTATATCTAGTTTATTTATGTCATTTTATCAGTCATCCAGAACATGATCTGTTCAGTCTCTCACAGAGTTCACAGTCACATACAATAAACTGAATGATGAATGAGTTTAATCGACTCAATAATTCATTTATTTAATAGAATTTGCTTAGAGAAGTATTTTTTCTGAACGTTTCATGACATTTTAGTCTATTTAATAAAGTACTTAATTCGTGCTTGCAGACCTTAGATTTATTGATCAACCTTTGACAAAGATTGGCCACAGCCAGTTATGAACTACGCTGATTCTGTTTTATTTAACATAGATTCTACAACTTTGATCACAGACACGATAAAGAACAAACATATTTTGGTTGCGTTGGTTTGCAGGTCAGCAATTTAGTTTTGTGTTTAGTGTAACTCGTATGGAGTAAGGCTGATGAACAGAAAGACATTTTCTTGTATCAACTGTATTTGAAGGTCGTTTAGCATGATACTTATTATTGAGTTTCGCTCAGCCTGGTGTCAGGCGGCGTGAAAAGAAATATGCATTTCTGTGACTGCTCATAAACAAGCTGAATAAAACCGAGCATGCAATATTTAAATATTTTTCGTGTTCGATGGCGTTCTATTGTAAAAATGGGAATGGATTTAAGGAAACATTTTAGTTTAAATTTATTGGTTCAATACAACAACTTACCCGATGCTCGTATGATCAGAAAGGATATCGATTTTTCTTTGCTTGAACCGCTCCATCGTCAACTCGTATTATCAGAAAGGATATCTGGTTTTTCTTTGCTTGAACAGAGCCTTCGTCAACTCGTATTATCAGAAAGGATATCTTGGTTTTTTTTTTGCTCGAACCGCGCCATCGTCAACTCGTATTATCAGAAAGGATATCTGGTTTCTTTTGCTTTAACAGCGCAATAGTTAACTCGTATTATCCGAATTGATATCTGGTTTTCTTTGCTCGAACCGCTCCATCGTCAACTCGTATTATCAGAAAGGATATCTTGTTTTCTTTGCTCGAACCGCGCCATCGTCAACTCGTATTATCTGAAAGGATATCTGTTTTTCCTTGCTTGAACAGCACCATCGTCAACTCGTATTATCAGAAAGGATATCTGTTTTTCCTTGCTTGAACAGTGCCATTGTCAACTCGTAGTATCAGAAAGGATATCTGTTTTTCTTGCTTGAACAGTGCCATTGTCAACTCGTTTTATCAGAAAGGATATCTGTTTTTCCTTGCTTGAACAGCACCATTGTCAACTCGTATTATCAGAAAGGATATCTGTTTTTTCCTTGCTTGAACAGCACCATCGTCAACTCGTATTATCAGACAGGATATCTGTTTTTCCTTGCTTGAACAGTGCCATTGTCAACTCGTATTATCAGACAGGATATCTGTTTTCCTTGCTTGAACAGCACCATTGTCAACTCGTATTATCAGAAAGGATATCTGTATTTCCTTGCTTGAACAGCATCTTCGTAAACTCGTATTATCAGACATGATATCTGTTTTTCTTTGCTTGAACAGCACCATCGTCAACTCGTGTTATCAGAAAAGATATCTGTTTTTCCTTGCTTGAACAGCACCTTCGTCAACTCGTATTATCAGCAAGGATATCTGTTTTTCCTTGCTTGAACAGCACCATTGTCAACTCGTATTATCAGAAAGGCTGTTTTTCCTTGCTTGAACAGCACCTTCGTCAACTCGTATTATCAGACAGGATATCTGTTTTTCCTTGCTTGAACAGCACCATCGTCAACTCGTGTTATCAGAAAAGATATCTGTTTTTCCTTGCTTGAACAGAACCTTCGTCAACTCGTTTTATCAGAAAAGATATCTGTTTTTCTTTGCTTGAACAGCGCCATCATCGTCAACTCGTATTATTAGAAAAAATATAATGTTTTCTTTGTATGAACAGCACCATCGTCAACTCGTATTATCAGAAAGGATATCTGGTTTCTTTTGCTTGAACAGCGCAATAGTTAACTCGTATTATCCGAAATGATATCTGGTTTTCTTTGCTCGAACCGCTGCATCGTCAACTCGTATTATCAGAAAGGATATCTTTTTTTCTTTGCTTAAACAGTGCCTTCGTCAACTCGTATTATCTGAAAGGATATCTGTTTTTCCTTGCTTGAACAGCACCATCGTCAATTCGTAATTTCATTTGCTTCAAAAATATTTATTTTAAACATATTTCGTGCGCGATGATAAAATGAAAATCTGCCAATGAACTCTAGGTTACACTGAATGTGGTACAGTATCAAACGTCAAATAGCGTAACGGAGTCTTCCAGACAGAGCTTGAAAAGGTAAAAACTAGAATCATCTTGAAAGTTTATCCTTATATTCTGTATTCTTGGAGTACTGAATAGTAATCGGTTTTGCTGTAAAGCTCACAGATAATGTTTTTGTTGGATTATTTTAGGGAAAAAAACCCATAAAATTTTAATATCAAAGATCTATAATTATAGACTACATTTATAATTAAGTAGAACACTCATTAGCTTTAAAATGGTTTTGAGAAGACACATATTAAACAATTACAGATCACGTCGAGTAGACCAGTAAAGGGACAAATGATAAATATACATTCATGTAAAGGTTTAATATGGGGGTTCAGTTAAACACTACAAGTGTCGCACAATGTTGCTTTAACACAACAAAAATGTAAGTATAAAAACGATATAACTCCATCAACTGGTACCTTGACCTTAAAAATTTTGCCTCCTCATAACTGTATTGTAATAAGCAACAGAATTTGAAATTTTGTTTGAGAATTATTAAGAAAAGGCAAAAATAACCAATGTTAAGTTTTCGTGTCAAAAGTTCAAAAGGGGCGTAACTCGCATTCACTTGAGATCTTGACCGAAAGTATTAAGCATTATCATCACTGTTTTGTTATAAGCAAGCTAATATAAAAGTCTGATAAAGAAATATTAAGAAATGGCAATGTTATAATCAAAGTTAAGTTTTTATGTCAAAATTCAAGTACAAAAAGGAGCATAACTCCAACAAATGTGACCTTGACTTAAAAAATCACCACGACATGTTGTCATCAGCAAGTTTGGAAGTTTGATGAAGAAATATTAAGAAATGGCAAACTTAAAGCAAACGTAAAGTTTTGTGACGGACGGACCGATGGACTGACCGACGGATGAAATGACAAAACCGTCCCTATGTATCGCCTTTTCTTCGAAAGAGCGACACAAAAACTAACTGATCAGAAACGACTTTAACTTAAAATGGTTAGGTCCAATGTTAAGATCATTTCAATCGCTTATGATACAAAAGGATTTGAATACTTTTGTTAGAGATCATCAATATACACATTCCCACCAAAATTAATCAGAATATCATTCAATATTCAATTTCAAAATTATAATTTACAGGCCCAAACAAATAATGCCGCTGGTTTGTAAATAGAAATGAAGTCCGCTTACCCATTTCCATTTTTAACACAGCACTACTTGTCTGCACTGGATCTGGAGTTTGGCTTCATGCTTTAGAAACCCGTGCAGAGAGGTATTAATTACGACGAAACGTAACTGTTACTTTTCTGATTTAGAAGGTATCCTGACAGGATTTCAACATATACAAATTTTGTCTTTAGAAGAAAAAGATTGATTGCTAGTTCGAAAAAAAAATTAGTATGGTTTAGCTTTCAAATAGAAACCTTAGCCTTTTTCAGAACACCTCACATCCAGTGGTGCTATTGTGTCAATTTAGGATTTAATCTTTTGCCTTAGCAATCTTAAAGGTTTCAGCAATTTCCGTTGAAATGTAATATACTTTTTCTCAGAAAAAAAACCATAATGACTTTGATATTAGACGCTTAACTCAATGCAGTTCAATGCTTTCAGATCAGTTGTTGATCGTAAGATTTCTTGGGAGAAACTTGTCTTGCGCTTACCACACGTTACAAGAAGATTACATTCACGATTTGCTTTGTACTTTAAGGTATTCATGCAAGATTCTTTCTGATTAGAGCCAGATAAGTTTCTCCGATTTACCTATTTGCTTATTTTGTCATTCCTTATTATAAAGTAGTCTATTTGGCGCGTGAAGATACGATCAAAACGTTAATTAGTCTGTACCAAAATGAAAGCAAATTACTGAAATACCGCACTTACTGTCATCCTTACACTATCATTTATCTGAACACAAACTCTTAGGCATATTAACTCATAAAGCGACATTTTACTGCAAGTTGATATTTAATAAGAATTAAAAAAAATACGACGATTATTCGTAAGACATGTCTCCATGGTTATTTAAGGTGAAAAATATCTAATCGTAACGTTTGTCTTATTGGATAATGAGGAGTAAACTGTTGGTAAAGAGAACGACTCAAACTTATTTGGTTAAAGTTTCTTTAGAAACTCTTCTGAGTTTGCAATAGACCACGACAGAATGTTGATTGTGGATTCAAAAATCTTTACGCAAGAGATATAACAACCATGGAGAGCAGTTAACGATCATGATCTTTAACAAAATTTTATAAATTATGCTTTTCAGTTAATTAATAGAATTTTCCCGTTGAAATAAAAGTGTTATTTCACTGTTTCCAAACAATGGAATGTCATTTTTATTTTCACTGATTTTTTTCACGTTGACCATTACTCGCACATAACAAACCGAATGAGAACGTTTAGAAAACGAGCTCAAATTTGTGTATTTGACGTCATGACGTTACGTCATAAACAAGCGGTTTTGGCGCCGTTTCTTGCAATGTTTCTATTAAATTCACACAAATTTTGCACAAAAAGCATAAAATAAAAAGAAAATATGTTTTTACCAGTGAAAGATAGAAATATATTTCACTCCTGAACTCCGAATTTAAATATTTTCACTCGTGGCTTCGCCACTCGTGAAAATACGAATTCCGGAGCTCACTCAGTGAAATATATTTCTTTCTTACACTGGTAAAACCAAATATCCTCTATTTATTAATTGCTTTCCATTATAGGATTTTCCCTGTGAAATAAAAGTGTTATTTCACTGTTTTCTAACGTACATAGTATTCCAAATGAGAACGTTTAGAAAACAGGCTCAAATTTGGGGAATGACGTCATGATGTTATTATAAGCTAAAACTTTTTGGCGCCATTTTCTGCAATTTTCTTTCAAATTCACACAAATTGTGCAATTAAAGCATAAAATAAAAACAAATGTTTTTCACCTGTGAACGAAAAACATATACATGTATTTCACGCGTGAACTCCGGAATTATGTTTTTTTCACCCATTGCTTCGCCACTCGTGAAAAGTACGAATTCCGGAGCTCACTCGGTGAACTATATTTGTATCTTACACTAGTGAAAACAAATATTCACTACATGCTCGTGTTTCGTTTGATAACAAGGGTGCAGCTTACTCCAGAATGCATGTCGACCTTATTAAATCAATTAAGCACACTGTACATACGTGTCACCTTTTTCTTTGAATGTTTTGGTTAAGAAACCTTTACAGGAAAAGGTACGAATACAATGATTTCGAAAAAACAATAAAATATGCATATCAAGGATTGAAATAACCAGAAAAAAACAGGCTCAACGGTCAGCCAAAAAGTAACGAGGAAAAGAGGGCATGGGATTATAAGATATATTTTTCAAATTAGTCACAATAAAGAAATTATGAATTAAGAGAGTCATTTGGGATTATTGCCTTATAAAGGTTCAATCAGGTTGGTTCTAAGGTTCTTGTAAAGGTTCAATCAGGTTGGTTCTAAGGTTCTTGTAAATGTTCAATCAGGTTGGTTCTTGTAAATGTTCAATCAGGTTGGTTCTAAGGTTCTTGTAAAGGTTCAATCAGATTGTTTCTAAGGTTCTTGTAAAGGTTCAATCAGGTTGTTTCTAAGGTTCTTGTAAAGGTTCAATCAGGTTGTTTCTAAGGTTCTTGTAAAGGTTCAGTTAGGTTGTTTCTAAGGTTCTTGTAAAGGTTCAATCAGGTTGGTTCTTAGGTTCTTGTAAAGGTTGGTTCTAAAGTTCTTTTAAAGGTTCAATCAGGTTGGTTCTAAAGGTTCTTGTAAAGGTTCAATCAAGTTGGTTCTAAAGGTTCTTGTAAAGGTTCAATCAGGTTGTTTCTAAGGTTCTTGTAAAGGTTCAATCAGGTTGGTTCTAAGGTTCTTGTAAAGGTTCAATCAGGTTGTTTCTAAGGTTTTTGTAAAGGTTCAATCAGGTTGGTTCTAATGTTCTTGTAAAGGTTCAATCAGATTGTTTCTAAGGTTCTTGTAAAGGTTCAATCAGGTTGTTTCTAAGGTTCTTGTAAAGGTTCAATCAGGTTGGTTCTAAGGTTCACAAACCTCAAACTTTTCACAATATATTTTTATATGAACAAACAAGTATAACTTGTCTCGGTGAAATAACTCGAACTCAACTCACCAAACCACTACAAAAATTGCATGCAAACGAAAACAAACATATAAAACTTTAGAAGCTAATAACTTTGTAAAGCAAAATAGCGAGAACTCAATGACCTTTAAGTCAAGTTAATGTCGATTCCAGGTCGACACTAACAGTGCACATGTCCTTACAAAGTATAGAGCCAACCTCCTTATTATCAACAAAAAGAAATGCCGGAAAGAGCGACCAAGATTCCAAGTCGGAGTGACACCAGCAGTGCTCTCATGCCCTGTACTATATATTGACCATTCTTGGAATTTTCCAAACATTCAGTTTGGTGGATTGCTTTCGTTACCCTTTAGTGATGTTCACTAAAACCAAATTATTTTTTTAATTCTGTGATTATTTCTGACTATCCTTAGTCTCTCAAAGATAAATCAAGCTGTAGAAAGAAATGCAACTTGATCAGCCATTAATTCCCCCAGTTGTTTTTGTCTCAATGTGACCGGACAATAGAGTAGTTTTTGCTTATGATAAAATGTTCTCATCAAGTTTCGTAAATATATTGCATTTTATGACTTGATAAATTATGTAGTTTTGTGCTTTTATTCTAAAGTAACGTATTGCCCTCGTGTGTTTCACGTTTAAAACAAAATTTAATGGTATCATTTTTTAAAGTAACCATCAAATATTCAGAGAGGGTAATAATACCATATTTATTAAAGAATTTCATAGCATAATAATTATTACTAGCCTTTACTAGGCCGAGTGTTTAAAAGTTATTCATTAAAGTCTTTTGACTTCATTATTGAATTTGCATGCTTTTTAGCAGATTTTAAGCATTTCTTATGTAGACTAACTACTAGCCTTATTATTTCTAATAGACTGGCAACAGAATTTAACATATTGTCAATTTCCATATTTTGTCTTGATATTTATTATTGTAAATTATCAGAATAATTAACAACTGTCGAGGTACATTGAAAATAAATTTGTAAACTGAAGCTGGCTATTTTAGATTTGTAAGTAGGAAATAATAAAAACATTACTGTAGTAATTAAGTTGGATTTCAATTTCGGATATTTATAATAGTGTTCCCAAGTCTGCTTATATAGCAAAAGGGTATTTCATCCTTGCCAGTTACTGGCTCAGACCCAGAGAACCCGGTTTTCGAACCCAGTAAGAAAAGCATCCTAGAGACAGAGAATCTGTAGAATTTGGCCTGCACCGTCTAGAGTAAAAGGATCTGTACCTGGCCCTGCCCAAACAGCCGGACCGTAACAATATAATATAATCATTTTATAGTTTCTACTTTAATTTAAATAATTTTTTTCTTCTGAGACAAATTAGAACGTTAGCTGTTAGCTGGCTTCGGACGACACCTTCTTGCATACCAGATCAGGTCATCCAGTGATTTCACCCGTGTAGGAAATTTCGATCCTACACCCCCCCCCCGTGTAGAATGAGTCACGTGAGTGACGTCATATATTCAAGTTATTGACGTCATTTATAAAAAAGGTTCGCGTTAATGTCAATATTTCAGCATAAGGAAAATAAAAAAGTTTGTATACATACATAGAAATGTTATAAATAATAAAAGGTATGCAAGAAAAAGTATCTTGCATGAGACATTCGGTAAAGATAGAAAAATCTGTCACCTCGGGTGAACTGTATTGGAGGGAACTCGGCAGAGCCTCGTTCCCGCAAAACAGTTAACCCTCGGTGACAGATTTTTCCATCTTCACCTCACACTCATGCATGATACTTATATTCTTGCATACCAGATCAGGTCATCCGGTGTTTTCATTCGTGTAGGAAATTTCGATCCTACATCCCCCAGAATGTAGAATGAGTCACGTGAGTGACGTCATATCAGAAGAATCTGACGTAATATATTCAAGTTAGTGACGTCATTTATAAAAAACATATTGTGTTAATGTCAATATTTCAGCATAAGGAAAATAAATTAGCTTGAATACATACACAGAAATGTTATAAATAATAAAAGGTATGCACAAAAGTATCTGGCTTGAGACATTCGGTAAAGATAGAAAAAATCTGTCACCTCGGGTGATGGCGGGAGCTCGGCAGAACCTCGTTCCCGCAAAACAGATAACCCTCGGTGACAGATTTTACCATCTTAACCTCACACTCATACATGATACTTACAGTCCTAAACAGGATAAGAAAGTTTAAATGATGAAAAATTACAGTGGTTCATTAAAAACTTGTGGGTAAATATAGACACAGGAATTAGAAAAAAAAGCTAAATATGTGTTCACAATAACTATACATGAAGTTTATCCGTGTATTAGATGTGAGTTTCAAATAAATAAAAAAATTCTTTCATTTTAATTAAAAAGTGATTCCCTTTTGGATTTGCTAAGACAGCGTCATTTAAGTTTTTCAAAATGATAATTTTAATGGTTAAATTGTGAAAATGTAATAACAATCATTTATTTTCTAACAGGAAGTCACAATGTCTTAACAACAAAAATTCAGATATTGGAAACTACATGTATTATGAAGCAAACTTGTTTGTTTTTCCCGAAAAATTCGCAGTAACCTTTATATACCTTATAATTAAAAGAAGATGTCACATAGCTCTACTTTCGTGTACTCAAAACCGGTCGAAATTTCTATAGTATTTAGAGGAATGATTGATGCTTCTAAGAATAATTTAAAAAATCGAAAATCGGTGTATGTTCTGCAATTAAACTGCATTTGCATAACTTTTCGAACACCCCTCGTATGTTTTTCTCTAACATAAAACAACCGCCATTTTCAGCGTAACACTCCTATTTGAAATAAAAAAAAACTTGTTATTGAAAGCACTGAAAAAGTGCATCTTTATATATTTTAGACGCTCTTTTTTCTCTATTTCTTTGATGTTAATGGTAGTTTCAAAGTATTATCTGTTCGTTGATTAATAAAAGTTGAAATTACATCAAAGTAATCTTCTTTAAGACTGTATAAACGTCAAATTTATTCATCACGGTGGATAATTCGAAAAGAATACGCGTTTATCAAAAATCACGTTTTCGGTCTAATTTTTTTAATTAAGTCTAATAATCAATTATTCTTTACTAAATCACAAATTTCCATAGGTCACACTAGTTTATTTTAGAAACGGTTTTACTGATTTCGGAAACATTCAAATGAATATATTATGTATGTCTTCGAAGATATTTTTGACATTTGATTGTTGCTATATTTAGGAAAAAATCCGTTTGTTTCATCTTCGCAAAATCTTAAACGATTAAGACATATAGGATTATTTAACCAGGAAGACACGGTTTATTGATTTGAATGAGGAAACTTTGCCCGGAAAATAAAGGTTTCGGCAAATTAAACATTCAAGTATTTTTTGTAGCATAATGGTGTTTAAAAATCAAACTTTTCGATTGAAATGTTAAGTAAGTTTCAAATTGTTTGTTGTTGTGTTTTTGTTTGGGGTGCGGGGCGGGGAAAAATGCATTATTTGAATATTTTGCAAGTGTATAACATTGTTATATTTGAACATCCTGACAATGTTGGTGGATTCAGAGACTGCAATTTATACAATTAAAATAAATACTAAATGATATGTAAATAAACATCACGTCGTTTTGATGCAATTTGCATGAATCGTTATTCAAATAGAATAACTGTAACAAGTTCTAGTGTAATTGATTGACCTGTCATGCGATAGAAGTTTAAAAGTGATACTGAGACGTCAAACAGTTCCCAACAAAGGCTTCGCAACGATGGCTATTGTGTTTTGCCAAACTCACAAATCCATTATCTGAATCTTAAAGCTTTTACATTATTTAAAAGTAGGTTTTGATTTCTTCTAGACTTCTTAAAGGAAAAACCATTGAATTCAATAAAGAGTGCAAGTTGAATGCTGGAGAATGTAATGCGTCAATAAATATAAAAAATATAACTGGTCAAGAAGTTTCAAATTGCTAAATCTGAGTTCGCTGCTAAATTGTGATGTGTGTGTTGACATGCATAATGCGTGCAACACTGTATTTGTATCCGATGCAAAGCTGTTTTAATGTAACAATGGAACTTTCAGATAATGTACGGTTTTATTCAAGGAAATAATGACCCCGAAAATAGCTAAATAAAGGTTTGGTTTTATTTTTAAATAATATACTTTCCTCTTTTAAATTAATCCTTTTTTTCTTTCAGAATGTTCACTTTGAGGCATTTACTGATAAGGCATTTTATGTTGCAGTAATGAATCAGCGGGTATGTTTTCAATATAATACATTATAATTTCAAAACGTGGTGGTCAAACGATGTTAATTATTGAAAGTTTTTATTTAAGGAAAGTATAATTAAATAGACTACTGAAAACAGATCTAATTAACAATGTAAAATGTCAACTTAGAAAGACTTTAAGTATAGTTTTTATAAGTAGAGCGAGAATAATGATAGCTAGTATTTTCATCAGATGCGATCGAAATTCGTCGATATATCGGACAATTTATAAGAATGATAAACGTTTTATTGAGCGATCGATTATAAAAATGATAGATTGTAAATAACTATACTCGTACTCAAATGCGAGTCTACAAAATATAAATTTAAATGCAGACGTAATGATGTAAACATGTTGTAATCTACCGATACGCAAAACATTTGTCTAAGTAATTGGTCAGACTGTACTTCATAAGAAAGAAAAACACATTCAATTCACCCAACACAATTTTATTTCCTCAAAATGATCATTGCCACAATATCTCATAATCTCGTTACAGTAACTACACTTTGCAATGACTGACAAAAGGATTTAGTCACCGATGTTGTAGAAACAACACTTCTAAGAAAAACATTCTATACTCTAGGACTTGTAGGAATATTTCAGAATCTGGTGAAACTCAATAACTACTTTGAAAAAATATTGCTCCCGCATTGCTATGCAAGTAAGATAACAGTGCAATTCACCTCCCTCAAATATTCGAGACTCCGACGACGAAACAATGCAAGTCTTATCATTCTAATCCACTCCACCCGATTAACTAGCTAAAACAGTCAGTGAGGGGCATATTGTATGGCTATTAAAAGAACGTGTAGAAACATCATACATGTACAGCCACTGGCCATTCTCACGATACACCCACGATTAGTTGATTCAGGTGAAATATAATCATCCAAACAAACCGAAAATGTCACCCTTTTGTAATCCATGTGACCTTTTGAGTCCCGGTAATAATTCAGAGTATACTTGTTATCACCGAGTGTGATATTCTTCGACAATATCGTAATCGTTCCGTAATCAGTCTCGATGTCGTCGATTGGAATTCTTACCTGAAATGTAGCTGAAGATAATTATTCAAATGTATATATAGCCATTTGGTTTCTTGACAGGGAATGTGCGGATATATTGTCGGTCCGGGTGTCATATTACCCGAGCCGCAGGCGAGGGATAATATGACATCCAGACCGGCAATGTATCCTCACAAACCCTTTCGAGGAACCAAATGATTATTTTATTATACTGCAAAGACTTTTTCAGACAAAGTTAAAAAGAAAACTTATTTATTTATTTATTTCGCTAATTTAATGCCGAACGGCTTAAGGTAGTCTAACTGTAATGCTTTCCCGCGCATAAATTTGCGACGCAAACATCGGCTCGCTTTCGGTGACTTCCGACGCTACTCGTCAGAGCCGATAGTAACCGAAGTGACATCGATTATTGTCGACTGTTAGTGACAGTTAACCGAGTATTCCCGACATTCGAGAAAAAAGCGCGGGAAATCATTACAGTTAGACTACCTTAATTCCCCCCTGATAACCTCAATAATTACATGTCTGACGTCATTCCTTTATCTATGTACATGACGTCACTTCTACTGTATAGTATTGAATAAACTATCGATTTGATATTTATTTACAAAATTTGAGAATAATCTGATCGTTTTCAATGTTAAAAACATAACACAAATATTTTCTGTAACAATTTTAGTAATACCTAAGCATACCGCTTAATAATTTACAAATGATAGTGCCTCTAGCTGGGAGCGAACCTGCACCGTCACGGCGACAGCGCCTAGCCCAGCAATTCCTGCGACGCAACCAAGATCGGCTTCAAATAATGCATTTTTACGGAAATTCAAAACAAAATGGCGGTCGACAACAAAAGGTGGGAGGCTAGAGGGGGAAATAAAGGCACGTGCAGTTAATATCTACGGCTCATCCGTAAATACGGATATACTTCAACGGCAAATTATCCAATCAAATTAAAGGAAATTTCTTAGCAGTATAATAAAGATAACTACAATGCCATACCAACACCAATACAGTGGCAGAGCCTGGCCAACCATGCAACAGATAGACACAATACACACCAACCCAAAAAGGAAAGTTAAAAATTACCTATATAGTCACGTGCAATGACTGATATTTTGCATGGTTTGGAATTGGCATATTGCCATCAAGGGAGCTAACTGAAACTTATAATTTCACTGAAAGCTTTTTTTTACAAAAAAACGAGAAATATTATACTGAAGACTGCATATACTATCCGTATGTACGATCAAACTGTATTAAACATTTACTTTTTCAAGGTTTATCCCGAATGCCGCAGCAATAAGAGGACCGTTACCTTACAGTTAAAAAGTTTGCAAAAGTAAGATTTTCGCAGCCATATTTCACTGTTTTGCAAGAAAGTTCTGCAATAACTATACGTTCTTGACTCTAATATTACCAAACGTTAAAAACGTGATAAACGGACTGTTTTTCGAATATAAAAATTAGCAATATCAACGGAAAACTTGACCTGCATTGGCTTTCATCCTCCACATACCTCTCCAAACCTAATTGTATTTATCACGTAAACAAAAACATTTTCTTACAAACCTGTTTGCAAAAGTAAGATTTTCGCAGCCACAGTCCACTGCGGTCCAACATTTGATAATCAAAATATTACAAAGTTGTCTTCTCTGTTGACAGTAAAACATCATATTTTGCTGGTTTTGATTGTTTTTCGTCAATGAAGTTGCCACTATCAATGGAGAACTTGGTAAGTCTTTGAATTCCATCCTGCACATACCTCATGTAATCATCAAATGTTGCTTTAAACAGGTAAGTTGTGTTGTTTATTCTCAGTGTCCAGGGTTTGAATGAACATAATCGCATGAGTGGCAAAACAATAGATGGATCAAACCCGTTACTGAAAGTTGTGTTCCTACCAACAACTACGACGAGGGACTCCACAGTTTCTTTATCGGTATCATTAACAGAACGCTTATAATAAACTGTAATTTTAGTGAGATTTGCGTCTCTGCATGGCGGCTGTATCCAAGAGAAAGGAGTGTTTCTTTCTGTTGTACTTAGATGTAAATCAGCTGAAAAAAGCAGTTTGTTACTTCCAGTGGGTAACAGTTTTACTTGCATACTGAAGAACTTACTGTACCACCAATGTCCTAGATAAGCGCATCCTTTCGGCATCTCGATCTGGCCCTCGGGGCAATACAGCTTTAGACAATCTTTCTGAAAAAAATAAATTATTAATGTGAAGTGTATTACAATTTACAATTAGTTTGTCTGATATAACTTTTGACGTCATTTTATGGAATGGCGTCAACTTTACTCATTTTCTTATGGTGCGGTCAATATCTATACAAACAGTAAACACACATTTTCTCATGGAGCGCTCAATATCTATATAAACAGTAAAGACCAATTTTCTCATGGCGCGGTCAATATCTATATAAATAGTAAACATTGGTTTTTCTGGTAATTTTTTATACGGGACCACAATAACAATACTGATTAAAATGCTGATTTAATGAACGGGGCCCTCAGACTCCACAAACAAAGCTACTGTGATAAATAAATAGATGAAAAGAGGTACTCTGAAAACCACAGAACACAACAAATACAAAAATATTGCAGGCTCGGGTTGATTGAGCCTTTTAATGAGAAGTAATGTAAAACAAGATTTTCATTGATGAATAAAAGCTGCGTTTACGGCCCTAATAGTTTGGTTTTCGTTTTCATACCATTAAGTACATGTACCTTCACTAGCGTTTCATTATCATTATTACATTCTCGACCAGTAGTTGATGGCAAATATTCCATATTGTTGTTCTGTTTAAGAGTATTTACTTCTTTCATGTCCATAAGCATTCCAAAGTTCGTGTTTTGGCTTCTCCCGTTTAGTTTGTCTTCGCATTCTAAATCGATGGCTGAATTTTTGTCTTCACATTTTTTGCAATATACATTTCTATAAACAGATCCAAGAACTGTTGTGTAGGGCGCATATACATTTTCACACGTATCCAAATATTCATTGGCATTGCATTTCATGTCAGAGAAATCGGTTTCCTTAAAACAGTGTAAATTATGCCAAGCTACTGTAACAGGTGGTTTATACACAAGAACTGAAATTCCGTTTCTCAAACTTTCTGAATAATCTAAGCGAATGAACGTGTAATATTTACGATAATTGTAAAAGAACACCGCTTTCCACTCTATGAAATTCTCTTGACCGTTGCATTGTGCGCACTCTGAATTGACGTATATATAGCCAGTGTTCGTTGAAGATACTGGTGCAATAAGGGAATTTCCATAAACGTCTTGAGTTATACAAGGTTCGCCAACGCTTTCAATGGCAACATTGCAGGATTTGATCATATAATATGTGTAATGTATGTCGCTTAATCCCGAGTTTCCTTCTATTGGTTCAATGCAATCCACGTGACCTTTTTCAACAAGTCTGAAAGTATCATTCTCTTTGAAACAGCAATCTAAACGCAATCCACATAACCTGTCACAGCTGCAATGATTACAGCATGGCTTCTTTCCAGTTGTATTTAAATGTGTCTTGGCTGGCACATTACAAATATCAGTATATGGGCAAAGTTCATTAATATTTTCTGGTATATCAATAACCACTGAAATTCCTGAAGGCATATGTAGAAGTGTCAAAAACAAAAGGACCATTTTTTTGTTGAGCAGCATTTTAATATATATTTATCTTTCCATTAGTTTTAAATTTGGATCGTCAAAAATAATAATCTTCGTTTAAAAAGTTTGATTTTTAAGGTTGTATGTAACATTCTTTTTAAATTGATCCTTGTTAAAGCCTGGAATGCTTTGCTGCGAATTTCCCTCCTCCATAAACAATACACAATAAAGGTTGTTATCATGTCTTCTTAATTTCGTCACATCTTTCCTTTTGTTTCGGAAACATCTGCTACATCTGAAATAATTGAAATTAATTTTAACCGTATTAAATCTACTCATCAATTGTCCAATTGTTTCTCCAATCCCTATTAAGTTCGTGCCGATTATAAATGGTATCGGCCATAGAAAAAATACTTGCTTTTCGCCATCATTACGTCTGTAATAATAACAACGAGAATGTTTTTGTAATCAAACATTTTAAAATTGTCATGCAGTTATGATCAAGGAAGCAAAGGATTTAAACAATTCTAATAACTGACAGAAGTTTTTAAACAAAACAAAGACATTACCGCGGATTCAGGTCATGACGCATAACACATTTCGAAATTCATTTTGTGTGCTTGTAAGTTTATCAATATTTTGGAGCAGAAGAAGAACAAAAGTAAAATACGCAAATCTTGAAATGCCACATTCAGAAGACACAGCCTTATCACAAAGCCAAGAAGAAAAGAGGAAGAGAGAACAAGGTTTATAAAATTACCAATTCCAAAACAGACACCACATACAATTAACAAAAATGGGACCCTGAGGGGTTATCGCCTTGGCATAAAAACCAGCAACTAGCCAATGGACGTTTAAACCAGGTTTTATTGTGCACCAACCTCACACTTTCCCAGCAGGTTCTCATATCAACAAAAAATCTTGAAATAACTCCAACCCACCCATCAGCTCAACAATGTTGTATGCAAAAACACACAAACATATAAGACATAAGAAGCTAATAACATTGCAAAGCCAAAAGGGTGGGTACTCAATGATCTTACCGAGACCAGAGTCAAATAAAAAAACACGATAAGTTTTTTAGAAAATACTTCGGTCACAAGTGGACGGCATTTCAGCAGTGAAATATCATCATAAGTCAGACCAACAAAATACTAAACAAATATTTATTAGGTTTAGCTTGATTAATTCAATGGAAAGCTCTATATAGATTGTATATTCATTGGTTTGTTCGATGAAGCATTTTTGAACATAAAAATGACTTATACCTTTTATTTCTTGTTCATAGATTTTTTTCCTTTTTCTCTTGTTTTGTAGGTATACAAAATAAAAGAAAAAATTGTGTTTGTGATATAATGCATCATTTGACCCTAAAATCTGACCAGGAAAGAGCTTTAATATTAATATAATCCTTCAGAACATGTGAAGAAAGAACATAATAAAAATTTTAAATTTGGAAGCATTTTTTTTCCGATAACATATTCGTTTAAATCAGTTAGACATAACAATTAAATATATTTTCACAACAAATAAAATGCACAACAAGAAGATATAGATGCTAAATCAAATGTTTTTGAACAAAACTGGACCACTTTCAACATCAAATAAAATTCATATTTTTTATTTATTTTTATTTTTTAAATTTGTTAAGAAATCCGTTTCAATGAATGACCCATGTTTTTGAAATAACATGAAGTTTCTTTATTTCTAACGTATTCAATGAAAAATATCACAAGATTTATGAGTTTATTTATTATGTAAATATATTTTTTAAACCACGACAAAACTGTAAATAATGGTAAAACATTTGAATGTAATAATAGTCTAAAACTTTTTTAATTTTAATTTATTTATTATAATATTTTCACCATAAAACTTTCAAATTCATCATTTTTTAATTCATTCTCATAAGAAAGCTTAGTTTAAACTAAAACACTGCAAACTTTCTTCAAAATCGACACAGTTAAACTTGTAGTTATGCTTATAATGGAGTTCCGCAAAATTCAAACCTGTAGTTTTCCTCAAAAATAGAAATTAAAATAGAAATTATTTAATGTTTTTATATTTGGAACGATTTGCATTACTTAAGCTTTTAAACAAAGAAATAAAACAACACTTTATTGTTAGACATGTCCAACAATTTCTAATTGTCTTCATTTCCAATATCAAAAACGATCATTATGTTTTTTGAATGCTTGAAAATTGCAATTTTTATGGAAAATTTCTTTGAGATGAAGAGTTTTTTTCTCAATAACAACGGTATCAAAACTTAAACTGTAATTCCGTTTAAAGTCTTAAAATCTAATGAAATAACTTAACGAAAATATAAACATACAAAGTGGATCCTTTTTTTTCACTGAGTATATAAAACAAAATTGTGTAATATAACAAACATATACTACTTAACATTTGGTAAGGGCAACTTCTGTAGTCCGTAAATTTTCCCGCTTAGATAATTTACAAATGTAACACTCATGTTTCAGGGCAATAATTTAACTGAGATGACTAATTCATCGGTCTTATTAATGAAACAATTACAAAATTGACATAATGTAACAAATTAACTTTATGTTAATGTATCATAACCTGTTCAAAATTATAATGAAAACAATAGTAATTACAGACTGCAAAAAGGTGGCCCTTATCAAATTTTGAGTTACTTTATTATAATTACGATTCCTTTTGTAATGTATATTCCTCTTGGTAAAAACAAATGTAACATTATATAACAATAAACAAACGTTACATTAAATACATTATATATTTATTTATATTGTTTTGTTAATATTTTTAATGTTTTCAATTTAGATATATTTTATATAATTATACAAACTAGATTATTCCTACGTCTTTTGCGACTACCGTTGTGATTTGAGTAACATCTCTTTTAAACATTTTGTGATGAAATAAATCACTCTTAAGCTATCATTCATTCGGCGGCCAGTAATGGGGTTTTCTAACATAAATATTGTTGAGCAAGGACGATCACCTTTCTTAAATATCAGCGTTATCTCATTAGTAAGTAAAAGTTGTGTATGTCCGTAAAATAAGTGACAATCTGTTAGAACAAAGGTATTATACAACAATAACACCTGACAATTATTTACAAATATAATACAATCGTGCAAATACGTTTTAATAAACGATAGAAACTATCAGAAAACTCCCACTGACCAACCTAGTTGACAAGCAATCACACACAGAACACAAGAAGATATTGACACCGTCAGAACAAAATGTGAAGGGCTCAATGTCCCTACCAGAACTATTGGAGCTGAAATAACCAAAACACGATGCGACGAATTTTCCGTTTGAGTAACAACTGCTTCCACAATTTTGGTGGTAATTGATCAAGCAAACCTGATTTCTACTAGTTATGCCACAGGATTTAATATTATGAAGAACATTAGTCTGTAAATTGTCTGAAATATCTAGCTAAGTGTGCAAGTGCAACCGGATTCGCAAGCAATTACCGGACTATAAAAGAAACTTTTTCAGCGCATACGTTATTCTCTAAACTTTTCCAAGAAACCTTCATAAACTCTAATATTTTGCTTCAGTAAAGGTAACATTTAATAAAACAAACAACATTTTAATGGTGGACAAATATGTCCTATCGCGGTTATGGCGTCGCTCGTGCATCTTATGGACCTTCATTAAGGATGGTGGGGCATGTTTTCCACCATAACAAGAGACTGGGTAAATGAGACGGTGTAAGGGCAGTTTTATATGCGGCAAATTGATCGGTAAAGGTATTAAACCACAAAATCTATTAATGTAATCCAGTATCTTATGTTA
This sequence comes from Corbicula japonica, assembly GCA_038501625.1. NCBI lineage: Eukaryota > Metazoa > Mollusca > Bivalvia > Venerida > Cyrenidae > Corbicula > Corbicula japonica. Next base: position 893,103 of record JAZAYU010000098.1, on the reverse strand, counting down.
TTTTACCAAATTCATAGATAATCGGTCAGTTTCTTCGGCGTTCGGTTGGTTCCGGATTGTGTTCAGAATCTAGAATTAAGGGCCGGGAACTAGTCGGGAGGTTGTGATGTGTTCTGGCAACATCACTCTGAATAAGAGAGATACTGCGGGGAGGTGATGGACATTCTGGATTCATAACGCAAATGTGCCGGGACCGATTGGGTGCCGGAACTGAAAATTTGACTATTAATATAGTTGTCACCGGTATTACAAGGTATAACTTTTCAGCCAAGATAGTATACATGCTTTTTTTCTAGCAATTTTTCTAACTATAGATTTCTTTATAAGGGAAGATACAGTTCATTGTCAACATATTTAAAAAATTATTATTGAACATCAGCATTATGATAAATAAGAATTCTTTCACAACTACCTTTACTTTTTGAGCAAGAAAATAGCTCTTAAATATGATTCAGGTCGGAAGCATAGCGTGTTTTGTTATAAACCTTGTAACAGTAGACTTATTACAACTTTGTGGCAGAATTTTTTCAATAATTTTATTACCTAATGGGTGATTTGATAATTTTTTCACAAAATTGTCAGGGACTAAATAATATCCAAAAAAGAAGGGACTTCTTTCATTTTGTTAGACAACAGAAATACAATATTATGTGCTTACAAGATGTACACATTCCCAATTCATTAACTAAATATGTAATAGCAGAGTGGGGAAACGAATGTATTATTTCACCATTTACTAGTAATAGCAGAGGTGTAATTATATTATTTCAAAATAACTTTGATTATAAAATAAAAAACGTTTTAACTGATGACAGTTGAAATTTTATTATATTAGATATGGTAATCTGTGATAAAAATGTAACACTAGTCAATATTTACGGACCGAATGAGGATAATCCAGTATTTTACTCAAACCTTATTAGAAAAGTATCACAACTACAAAATGAATACATAATTTATTGTGGTGACTGGAACTTCGTGATTAATCCAGATTTAGATTATGAAAACTACCGAAATATAAACAATCATCGGGCAAGAAGTGTAATTTTAAGTTTATTAAATAAAAAAGAACTAGTTGACATTTGGCGGAATTTTCATAAACATGACAGGGACTATACTTGGAAAAGATGTAATCCAGTGCGTAAACAATCCAGACTAGACTTTTTTCTTGTTAGTACTAACTGCGTTCCTTTTATTACAAAATCAAACATCGTTCCGGGCTATAGATCTGATCACTCGGGAATTGTTATACACATTAATCTTGAGAAAACAGAAAGAGGTAGAGGATACTGGAAATTAAACAATTCATTACTTAGGGATCCTGAATATATACACTTGGTAAAAAATACACTAAAAACACTAGTTTCTCAACACAGTGAACTTCAACCGAATGAAATAAACACTAACTCATATAAAGACATACGATTAGATATAAATGATCAGCTATTTTTAGAAACTTTCCTTGTAATATTAAGAGGAGAAACCATTAGTTATAGTGCTCAAAAAAAGAAATTAAATGAAAACTTAGAATTAGATTTGTTAAAAAACATAGAGAAAATAGAAAAACAGCTTTGCTCCAACTTTCAAAATTCCGACGAAACTCTTATTACTGAATTAAATAATGCAAAGAGAGATCTAGAAGAACTAAGAAAAAGAAAATTGAGGGTGTTATGATTAGATCCAAAAGTAGGTATGAAGACCTCGGTGAGAAACCAAGTAAATATTTTTTTTGAGCTAGAAAAAAGACAATATACAAACAAAACAATAACTAAACTAATAGATGAACATAATAAAGAATACACTTCAACTAATTCCATTATTAATTATCAAAAACAATATTATGAGACTCTTTATAAACAAACTACTCATATTGATGATACACCCCTACAGGATATAATCAGCGAAAATGCAAATAAACTTTCAGATACTGAAAAGAACCTACTAGAGGGCGAAATAACAATAAGTGAACTAAATATAGTGATGAAAAATCTAAAAGCCAATAAAAGTCCGGGTCTAGATGGTTTTACTAACGAATTCTTTAAATGCTTCTGGCCCGATCTTTCATACTTTATTTTACGATCCCTTAATTTTGGATATTTAAATGAAAATCTTTCAGTAACACAGAAACAAGGGGTCATAACTTGTCTTCCAAAACCCAATAAAGACCGAACCTAATTAAGAAATTGGAGACCAATATCCTTATTAAATGTCACTTATAAACTCGCTTCGTCAGTAATTGCAAATAGATTAAAACAAATTTTAAACAAAATAATGCACCCTGATCAAAAAGGTTTTATATCTGGAAGATTTATAGGTGAAAATATTAGATTAATTTATGACATTCTTTTCGAAACTAAAGCGCAAAACATTGCTGGGCTTATACTTTGAATTTGGCCCTTCTTTTAAAAAATGGATTAAAACTTTCCAAAGTGGTTCAGAAACTTGTATTTTACAAAACGGTCATCTTTCAGATTTTTTAAAATTAGGTCGTGGCTGTAGACAAGGTGATCCAATTTCTCCTTATATATTTATACTTAGTGTTGAAATTCTTGGTAAAATGATTAGGCACAATCCAAGTATAGGAGGTATTCGTATTTATGACACTGAACATAAACTCAGTACGCTAATGACACGCAGATTTTCTTAAATGGTACAGAACTTTCTCTTAGATGTTGTTTATCAATTTTAGATCAGTTTTACCATATGTCAGGATTAAAAATTAACATTGAAAAAACCAAAGCATTATGGATAGGCTCTCTCACAAATTCACCCCAAAGACTGTGTTCAGACATTGCCTTAGACTGGACCAATGCTTTTTTAAAAATATTGGGAGTTACTTTCTCTTCAGATGTAAACGAAATATGGAATTTAAATGGTCCCGAAATAATAAAAAAAATGTGAAAGTACGATAAATGTATGGTCGAAAAGAAACTTAACAATATTTGGCAAAATAACAATTATTTAATCCTTAATTATATCAAAATTTGTACACTTATTTATATCTCTACCAAATCCGCCTAAAATATTATAAAGCAAATTGAAACTATTTCATTTAAATATCTATGGAACAATGGCCCAGACAGAATCAAACGCACGCTTGCCTATAAACCGATAGATCAAGGTGGTCTAGGAATGATTCACATCAACAGCTTTATACAAAGTTTGAAAATAAGTTGGATCAGAAGACTAATACTGCAACAAAACAATAATTGGGAATCGCTTGTAACCTTTAGTTTACCAAAATTAATAAGCTTAGGGTCTAACTACTTAAACATATGCGCACAGAATATAAAAAAATCCATTCTGGAAAAATGTTATTGAAAGTTGGCATACTTTTACTCTTAAATTCGAAATAGAAAAGTTAGAAGACATCCTGACCTCTCCTCTTTGGTATAATCATAATTTAGAAAATAAACAATTGTACTTTGAAAATTGGCATAAAAACAATATAGTCTATGTTATAGATTTGATTGATGTAACGGGAAAATTCGTATCATTTATGTTATAGATTTGATTGATGAAACGGGAAAATTCTTATCATTTGATCAATTAAAACGAAGATACCATATTCAAGGAACATTTCTCGATTACTTCAGAGTTTTGAATAATATACCCAATGATTGGAAACAAACAATAACACATTCCCAGCCTAATGTTCAAATTATTAAATGCAATATGTACCTAAACCCATACTTAAAATGCTTAGTAAAATACATAAAAGGATGTAAGCTATTTTACAAAACTTTGCTTTTTAACAAGGAAATCGCTATTTCTGAAAAATGGAATAATATTTTGGGAAATATTTCCATCGAAGAAATGTCACTAGGTTATAAATGGGTAAATCTAATTGATGACATTAAATTGAAAAGCTTTCAGTTTAAAATAAATAGTAGCATTTTAGTAACTAAAATTCTCCTATTTAAGATCAATAAATCGGACAATGACAGATGTTCATTCTGTCATACTTCTTCAGAAAGCATTATACACATTCTTTTTAGATGTCCTGTAGTTAACAAGTTTATTAAGGAAATAAGACTCTGACTGAAAAACGAATGCCAATTGGACTTTTCTTTTGAAGAAAAGAATTTCATATTTTCAAAAGAAAATAATGAGGTGAAAAATTATATGTACTTAATCACAAAATATTTTATTTACAAAACAAAGTTTAAAGAAAGATGTAATTTACACCTATCGGTATTACTGTTCAAAGAATATTTGAGACAAAAACTAAAAACAAAGAAATATATTGCACTTATACATGGAAAACAAGACTCTTTCGACAAAAATTTCGGCAAAATACTTAATAAGACTGCTAGAAATGAAAATCCCTGACAGTTCTAATTAAATTGGTTTGCAATTTTCTATAGAAGATTGGTATTTTTCACTCTGAAGAATAATTTAAACCTTCCACAAAGCAAGGCTTAGTTTTTTCAACACAATAAAACAAGCATTAAACTAAACAAAAAAATATTATTTACAACACGCTTTGGGGGTTAAAGTGAAGGGGTGGGAATTGCGCGATTCTTTTTTTATTTTTTTTACATGTGTACACTTCCATTCTAGAGCAAATATGCGACTGCTGTTTTATTTCCATTAATTCTATTGTTGTTGTTTTTTTCTTGTATTACATTCTAAAATGTTTCGGTGTTCCAGTCTGTATAAATAGTTATTTTCTCTGTAGGGAGCAAATCACAAATGAACAATGGATCTGTATTGCCTAATAATTCGATTACTTACACTATCTTTACTTTTTTGATCATGCTTTCATAATAATGTTATGCAATTGTAATTGTAAAAGAATTGGAAAATAAATGGGGTTACCCTTAAATGGGGCCCGAAAAAAAAGAGAATGGGTAAATGGTTACTTAAATGACCAGCTTCAAAAAAGACACCACAAACAATTAATCAAAATGAGAACCCGATGGGTTACTGCCTTGGATCGGTCAGTGGCAAAACAAATTGTCACTGGGGTTTTTAACAAGGCTCTAGGGTGCACCATCTCACATTTCCCCCAACATGTTCTTGTTTGAACAAGTTTTCTTGAGGAAAAACTCCAAACCACCCTTAGGCTCGACGATGTTGCATGTAAAGCTCACAAACATATATAACACAAGAAGCTAATAGCATTGCAAAGCAATAGGGCGAGTACTTAATGATCCTACCGAGACCAGATAAGAGTCAATTTCGCAAGAACTCGATGTGAGAAATAAATGAAACAAATCGAGCTTCTATGTTCTTTTACGATTTCCCCATAAACCTTCATAAAGCCTTTAACCCCTGCAACAGTCGTGCAACAAAAGAGGTAAGCATAATGATCAACGGTTCAATATGAAACCTGTATATCACAGACAACGCCAAAACTATTATTTTATGGTCAAAATATGAAAATATAATTCAGTTTTAGTTTTAAGGAAAAGTGTAAGTTATTTTCTGTATTCTAAATAAAGTAACAACTAAAATGTCAAAGCTACCAACGATGACTACATGCCCTCAAATTACGAACACCATTAAAAGATGTTATATAGTCATTGAATATGACAATTATTCCCAAACAATTGCTTTATATTAATATATTAGAAGAGAACCTTTTTGAAATAGTATCCTACAAGTCAATATCCGAGGAAACAGTCCAATTCTAATGTGTCCGCAGTTTGTTTTTATAGCCTAGCCCCGGAACAAATGTTTTCCAATAAAAATGGAAACTGTCTGGAGGAAACTTTTTTATGGTAGCGGAATGCAAGATGGTTTTTAGTATTTAAATTAGTGGACACAAAACGAAGAATTAAAACAAAGCTGTTTTCTGTGGTTGTGTGAATAAAATCATTTAATGTGGGTAATATATTTTGGAAAGATGCACGATACAAACATTTACATCGCCGGGCCAATATCTGAAATGAATGTCACAATGATGTTTAAGGAGATGTAAGAATTGAAAGCGTAATACATTTAGGGTTTACATATAATATTGTTATACTGCAGAGGTTTAGCTCGATTTAATGCAATGAGCCGTGAATTTGTTGTTAAATATAATTGAAATAGTCCAGAAAATAGGGATGACACTTTTATCACTCGTAGCTCGTGGTGTCAAAGTTAAAACAAGTTGTTCGCAAGGTTTCATAGCCCAGACAATAATGCTTTTGATTTTCAAACATAGATTATGAAAGGGTGGTTTGTTCGAATTCCATGAAGTGTCGAGTTTTTTCTGATGCTCTTTCATGTATTTATTCAAATGCATCTATGTAGAAATAGAACAAATGCCTTTAAAAGTCAAGAATTTTTATTATATTTCATCAAACAGGTTAACTTGTATTTCAACCAATAGAGCTAGGATGTCGCGATTGAAGCTTACTCGAACAAATTATTCATACGATGCTTCAGAAATTGTGCTAAATGTATTTGAAGTTGGTATAGTAGATGTGTGAAATGAAGATTTCCTTTGGGAAGCTGCTGCACAGAAATATATCATTATAAAAACAAATATAACATGAAATTGAAGTAAAGGGGAAAAATAAATACTGATAAAACAACTTGAATTTAAAAAAATACATGAATGAAATGAAACAAATAATAATCAAACTTGCAAACTTTTGCGTCTAAGCCCGATATCCTTACCAACTGAGCTATTACCTCCATGTCAAAACTCGGCTGCTTTTAACAGCACAGTAAACTTTTAATCTAAGCCCGACATCCTTACCTACTGAGCTTTAACCTCCATGTCAAAACTCGGCTGCTTTTAACAGCTCAGTAAGTAGCTTTATCGTATGAGGTAAGTAACTCTCAAAAGTCACTCTGGAAAACGACGCACTTTACCTTATTAGGATTAAAACATTTGACTGGTCCCAAAGGTCACAGCTCATCGGTAAAAATCGGAGTATACAAAAATGCGAGTCAAGATTTTATGCCTGAATACAATGTAAATGTCAACAGTACACGAACAAACTAAATGAGGCAATCAGAAACTTTCGAGCATTTAGAATTGGTTTCTGACATTTCTTATGTAGTGTAGACCTCTCAAAAGAACAGAAAACATTTTTGCAAGCGAGTAATATGTTGTAAAGCAAAGATCCAATCATTTAGGGGTATCAATAAATTATTGATTGAGCCTGTTCATGGACACGCCCACGCCGCCTAGTCCCGGGCTGAGCTTAATTAAGTTAAATAAGTGTTTGGATAAAGAATACAAGCACTTAAAATGAAAATAAAAATAAACTTTTGCTCAAATCGTGATGTTATAAATAACATGTCCCATTTTACAGTAATTTATTGTTCAGAATTATGCGTAGTTATCTGAGTTTTCAAATTTATTTAATCACAATTATTATATTAGTTTGGGATTATTTGATTTATTTTTAAAGGGTAATTGAAAAATTATAAAGTATAACCTTAAAATAAGTTCAAAAACTGTCAAAGCCACATACAATATCGGAGAAAAAGAATGAAAAATGCAGTGAATGCATATGAGTAAGTACCACTTCTAGAAAACACAGCCTCCATTCACCACAGAAAAATGTAGAGAGGAAAATGTTGCGCGGTTTATCTATGATCAATTTAAAACTAGACAACATAAACAGTTAAAGAAACGAACATACGAGGGGTTATCGCCGGTCAGTGGCAAAACAATATACCTCGGGGTGGGGGGGGGGGGGGGGTAAAAAATCAGGTTTTAATGCGCACTTACCCCACACTTGACCCCCAATTGGTTTATGATATATTTATCATATGAACAAACACAACCTGTAAGAATTTAACTCTTGACTGTCTCCAGATGGCAGAACAAAATTCTCAAATTGTAAATTATGAGTAGTACAAATGACTTTCATACAAAACTTCCATACACATAAATAATAGACCATGCTGTTCTAAATGAAGTATTGTAGTTTGCAATCCAACTTTATAGGAAAATATTAGATATTTGCTGACCGGCCTTTGTATTTTTGATTAAGATCCAGTTTGGGATATTTTTTATTTCATATAAAATAAAGCCATGCGTTTCTGAGGCTCAGCTCAAGGCAAGTCATATATTCAATTAAATTCTATAATATCATTATGAAATATATTTAAGATGATACGACAGTCTTAATTGAACTGTCATCGATAAGAAGAAAACCATTTAAGTCTCTATTTCAATAAAAATAACTTTATTGATATAAATTTTATCTACATTGTTTTACAGACGTGAAGAAAAGTTAGAAGAGTAAAGTAAAAATAGGTAAAGCTTAATACTCAATAAAAGTATATTTTACCTTCAAAATAACTAAACAATTTAAATTGCTACATGAGTAATATGTTACTGACGACGAAATCTAAGGTCCATTTCTCTTATAATTATATACCTCGCGATGTGAATAAAACTTGTATTGTTTAGGTCAAGCAATTTGCCTTTACTGTTCTTACATTTCTTAACTTAAATATATGTAAAATAAGAATGTATTAGGTTACATTTTTTTATTAGTTTAATCGAACAGCCGTTTGCATTAAGAGAGGTTTTTCCGATGACTGCAGACGGCCCTTAAACAGAAAACAAAACTTCGGCCAAAATGCGTTACTTGTTCAGATAAAGTTCAATTTTCTTAGCATATTGTCAACATATCGTACATATTTTAGCCCGTGTTTAGTTTGTGGAATCATGTTTTTAGATATTAACTATTTATGTATGGTACAGGATTAACTGTATTCATGCTATTCTATGATATTCTTCTAAAATGTTATCCTTAGTATAGTATATGTTCCGCATTAACTTACAAAATGCTGCGAGTTTAATGGGGCATGTGTTTACGACTATTAATGTGACATTTGGAAACACATATCGAAATAGTTATAGGTCCATAACTATTGCCAATCAAGGTCCGTAACTATTCCGTTTCAAAACAACATTGATATCAAAAATACTTTTCTAGTCAGAATTTTTTCGAGTAACTATTTTCTTAAACGATACTATACTAATCGATGACAAAGGCTTTACACGTTTTAAGCCTGTCTCACACAGAACACACGGCTTATACGGTTGGCCACCCGTGTAAACCGTACATACAACCGAACCAACCGTGGCCTTATCCGAGTTACACTCGAGTGTATCCGTGAAAGCCGTGTATGATTTTTAAAACTTTAAAAAACTGGCACGGGTGTCATGTCCGTGTATGATCGTATTAGCGATCGTATAAGACCGTGAAAGACCGTGTGGTGTATGTATTTCCATTTTTTATCGTCGCTACCGGTTGCCCATATGAGCGACGCCTCCAGAAGAGTGTTAGTCATTTTAGGTTTTAGGAGGATAGTGCAAGATACAGAGGACTCTCCAATTCCAGAATCGCCCCTAATTCTTTTAAGTGCCCGGTGTATAGCACCACTACACTGGACCTCGGTTTTAAGTCCCATCTGAACGACTATATTAGTTATTTTAGTTGGAGAAGCGGGGGATCGAACCAGCGATCCCTGGACTCAGAGGCAGATGCGCTAACTACTCTCAAGACCGTGTGAGCCCGTACGAGACCTTATATACAACCGTACATGAAGTCGACTCTACGAGTGAGCTCAACCGTGTCAATATCGTATATAAATTGTATATAACAAAAGTTGATTGGACCGTATGTAAACAGTGTAAATGTCCAGTTAATCGAGTAAAAGTCGTATTTAATCGTACTATGCCGTAACAGACCGTACTTGGAACCGTACAACAATCGTATGATAATCGTTTGCAAATCGTGTTCAAACCGTGACAAACCTTGCTTGACCGAGTATATTCGCGCTTTCTTCGTACATACTCGTGCTACATTCGAGTTTAAATCGTTCCTCAGGCACGGTTGGAGCTCAATACTCGTACCAGTTAACCCGTGTATAACCGAGTATACCGTATTGGAACCGTGTGCCCAACCGTGTTCTGTATGAGACAGGCTTTAATAAACTTATATTTAAATATGCTTATTACAAAAGGTATATTATTATTTGTTTTCAATATAATTTTATTGTCAATTTATTATCAATGCTCTAACTTGCAAAAAGGTTTTTGTCTCAATCGGGACCGTGTACCAAATGTTGAGCGCCCTATTGCAGTTCTAAAGATGGCGATCAGTAAAACAACGAAAAGGTAAGTTTTTTATACACACTGTGCGTTATAAAAAAGTATACTTTGATCCACCGGCGCTTCTCGAAACAGCCTCTTTAACGGGAGTACGGTTTGTAGCGGTTTATGACCATGTTTCAATTATATACATACATTGAATATGAAGAACTACAATATTGACGGTGTATTTCGCATATTTTGATAGAATGGAATAATATCAGTGACTTGACACCATTTTACAAGGAAACAAGGGTGTATTTGTAAGGGCTGGCAGGGGTAGGACGGTTGGTCAAGCGCCAGTGCTTGGATCATATGATAAAAAGGTTAGTTTTCTTGCTTACGTTTTGGCCAACGTGTCTGTTTGACACTGTTATTGATAGAAATGAATGACTTCAGTGTTGTTTTCGTAATATGCGATATCCCTTTGAAGCCGCTCGTACTGTCATGTAACTATTGTACGGAAAAACTATTGCGTTTTCTGGCCACCATTGTTAGAACTGACGCATGGCACTCAAACTTTTGGCAGCTGTTATACGACAGTGTGAATGTTTAACACCATAACCCATGTTTCAAAAGTTTGCCCTGGGCCAGTGTTTTTTCATTGAAATCGGTTCCCTTTTCATCTACTTCATCAGTTTTTTTTCTACAGGTGTGACAGTCGAAATTAACAACTTTTTTTCAACAGTTCATTAAAGTTTTAAAGGGGATTGATGAATGGAACAGATTTGCGAAAAGGGTAATAATCAGTTAAATATCATTATTTGAAGCTCATATATTGATTTACACCCGAAATATTTCAAACCAATATTTTATTTAAAAAAAAAGATATATAAATGATATTTCCTATCCTATGCGACGCTCATAGGTTAGCTATTTTTGTATTTCCCGCTTAAAGCCGCGGTGGTTTTTGAGATTGACCCCTTGATCACTTCATCCAAAATACGCATTCGGTGTACATAGATCGATCTGTTTACGATTTTACCAAGTACACCTACTGGTCAACCCAGCACATCTAAATTTAAACGATGACACTTGTAAACATTTTTAATTTTGCTTTAATTACGGAGTTTACAACAAAATTTGCCCTAAACTTACTTTATAAGGACTGTTTGTTTTTTCAACATACTTTATCACGCAATAAGAGAATTATAATATTCTTGAAAAGGTTATATTTGATAACAGTGCTTCAATAGTATTTAAAATTAGAGCAAGGCTTTTTTCAAAACACAAGTGGATAAAAAAGTTACAAACACCTTATCCACTTGGTTTAAATGATAATATTAACCAAGAAGGCAACATTTCAAAAACTCCTGGTTTTGGCTTTTTTTTATTTGCTTGAAATACGAAAACGAAAATCGAGGGCACACGGGATAAGGACTAATGGTAACATCAAAAGAAAATCGCGTGTTCATTGTTCTATCCATGACCATCGAAATATTTAAAAATACATTATGGTAGACACGCTATGATGTCACGGTTGGTTTCTCTTTCTATTTCAAGTTTTAAGGAAAGTGGACAAGGAAGCCGATGATTGTTATAAGAACTCATCCACTTTATGAAGTTGCAAGCCTTACTCAGAGTTACACTCGACATGTTCTTAAACCACAAATCTACTTGGAATCAGATCACCTGAAAATTTCATTTTTAAATAAAGGTTGAGATTTTATTGTCCTTCCAAGTATATTCAAAGATAAAATTGTTGAATCGGCTATACCTAATTATTTCAAGAAACATCCATCGTTTGTTATTAATACAACAAACCAATTAGAAACACTATTTTCAATTACAACAAAATTACCTCGGATTTACAGATTTTTGAGGATACACCAATATCATGAGACTGTTCCAATTCAAAATTCAACCTGCCGCTCACATTATAACAGGGGATCTAAATGTTATCAAAGACTTTGGAATACGCAATTAAATTTCAAATGGTCCGAAATATAGAATTCCATCGGACAAAGACTTTAATACCTGTCGTGCGGAATTTGTTGAGTCTTAAAAATCTCTTTGCAATAAATGGTATAAACGAAAACATGCTAAGCCTAATGCACTTTCAAACTGGAAAAAAAACAAATATTAAAAATAATTTACACTCGTATATCCTTCTATAAAAGAAACATAGCTTTATTACCACCTCGACCTCGTTGAAACTTTCGTGATTTGAAAAAAGGGTACTCAAGATTTTTACAACAGATTTGTTTTAACACCTGCTGATAAGGCTTCAAATATTGTAATTATAGTGTGACGTTTACACTATAATAATGTTCAAACTAAAAAGCTTAATAGCACTAATGCTTACAAAATTTAGAATCAGTGTTGAGTTGAAACAAGACAAAGTACCTACTATGTATAGGTTGCCTAAAATGCACAAAACACCATACAAAGCAACAAAGCAAGATTTATTGTAAACTCGAGTTCTTGTACAACAACGAAATTATCCGTGCTCTTAACATCTGCCTAACTGCTATAAAAGAACATGCAATTAGGTATTGCGAAAAAAGTTTGCGAAACCACTCTCTCTCTCTCTCTCTCTCTCTCTCTCTCTCTCTCTCTCTCTCTCTCTCTCTCTCTCTCTTCCACTCATCTTTTTCGCTGCGTGGGAAGGCAGACTGAGTGTATTGTGAGTGTGGCGATTCCTGATATGCATATATTACTTTTTTCAATAAAGTTTCCGGGACTGGTCTACAGAGAGTCCAAGAACTGCTTGGTGATTTACCAAGTTTATCGTTTTCCTATTATATTGAAAAAAAAACAGTGGCAATTAAGGAAGGTTTTTAGGAAAATCTTGAAAAGTTATGTCGAAGCTATATCGGTTACTGCCTCTGTTTTCTGGTTGATTGAACTATATACATGACTGTCTATCTTTAACGCCTGGTAATTAGCTTCGAGTGGTTTGTAAGTTTGTGTTTTTCTACATGCAACATTGTCGAGTCCATGGGTGGCTTAAAGTTAATTCTTGAGAAACTGTTGTGGCGAGTGTGAAGTTCGTGCACCCAAGAAACAGTTTACCCCGTTCCCCACACCCAGTATCAAAATGTTTCACTTCTCACTGGTCCAAGGCGGTAAACTTTCAGGCTCGCATTTTGCTTTTTAATTTTTGTGATGCCTTGATTAAAATTGATTATATCACTTTTTCTACATATGCTCTTATGCATGTATGTACTTTTCCGTTACTATCGATACTGCTTATATGGGTACTAACACTTTGATAATGGCAAAAACTGGCCAAATTGCCAGCAAGATTAAGTGGAGAAATGTATTTATCTAAGTATGTACTAAACTACTAATGTTTGTAAGCTCAGTTTAGTCTCATTCATGTTCTAATCTCCAAGCACATACTAAAACAAAAGCCAGTTTTCGACATGTGAAACGTTAGTTGAACCTTTAAATTATCATTATATAAAATAAAGTTGTTGACTAAAATTGTGTTGTGTAGTGTTTGAAATTGTTTTGAGAAAGGTATTTAATAAACAAGAACATTATGACAGTATGCAGTCTGAATGTTCGTATAGTTTCTCGATACGTATATAAACCACATCAATCTCGACCCCGCGATCTCGCTTGCTATTATTAGATATGCAACTGGATAGACTGCATATTGTTATAATAATTTAGTTTTTTAAACTGTTATAATATCAATTTTATAATTTCAGGACTTGGTGAAATAGTTATTATCCACAGACTTAGATACAACACAGAGAGCTTAAATCTATGACAGTGTTCTATGTAACACGTCAATGTTAAAATAATCAAGAGTCTTTTGGATTAAGCATGCCTGAAGGCAGTAATGGAAAAGCAGATCTCCCTTTTAAAATTATATTATATTCCTTTCAGTTCCGCTGGTTTTTTCCCGTTACGAGCAATTTTTTATCTGAGGACCATACGCCGCTGATCATGGAATGGTATTACTCTAAAAGATTGCATTAAAGTTTCTATGTACACCGCCAGATTCATACAAGCGTTTGGGATGGATCGAAATTTAGATGGTTTTCTTTTGTCATTATTGAAATACGGTTAACCCGGGGCCAGGAAACGCGGACAGTAATAAGCATTCCGATTACTGCCTATATATAGGCTCAAACAAACCGAGCCTGCAATATTTTGATATTTGTCGTGTTCTGAAGCTATCAAAGTTCCCTTTTCATCTATTTCACCATCGAGAAAAGCAGCAAACAGTTTAAATGTATGGATAACCCAAAAAGCAAACAAATACGGCGGCAGCACCTAGCCAACCATGCCAGAGACACACACAGTGGATAATGTAACATCCTTATGTCAAAATAAACACTGTTGAAGCAATGGGTGAAGGTGCTGTGGTAAAAAGCATATTTAACTCTTACAACGGCATTGCTGTATCAGAAACATTACAAAATGCATTAGCTTTTATTACAATTTTTATGTATCATCACAGAGTTTATTACAATAACTGAGTATTTATATTTTGTTCAGCCATTCTAAACAATTTGAGTGTTTATTTGGTCTACTGGTATTAAATACTTTTATAAATATGTTAACATTACATTTCAGGAGCGGCTTTATATCGACGAAGTACTAGTTGTAAGCTTCATACAAATGCCATGATATATTTTGCGTATTAGTTTGTCCTTTTTTCGACATCAAATGTCGACAATTAAAACTGTTTTGAAAAATAAAATAAAAAAAGATGTTTTGACTGAATACTTATTGTAAAATTGATATATAACAAACCAACAAATAACATTACAATAGGAAGTAACAAGTTTACATTTATCTGTAATACCATAACGGACAAACATGGTATTGTTATTAAGACGACTTTGTCATTTTTAGTTTACTTGGACGATTATTTGTCTGCAAATACCATCCATGGTACGTGTCAAAAGCAAAGTGATTTTATTATAATGCTTTGTACGATTATTTCGTGGCATTTTGTTTTTATTACAAAATTAATCTTTTAAGACTATTGTTTCGTGACAATTTGCTATAACATTAAACATTCTTTAACGAAAAGTGGTTCAACATGTTTAAGCTAACTACATTTCATATTTCTTTATTATTGGACAGAGGTAATTTGGCAATGTTTACATTGGCGTGTTTACATTGGCGTTGCATGTAAACAATGGACATATATAATAATCGTTGTTTAATACAAAGCGTAACGCTCCCAACACTCGCCACATTAGCCGAGTGGTCTAAGACGCAGTCAATAAAAATACGTTAAAATGCAATGGTAGAAACGGTACGATAGGTTGTAGGTTCGAAACATGTTTTTAATAACTTTTTAAAACTGTTTACACAATAATTATTTCCCCGAGATCCTCGAGATAATCGATGTTATAAAATAAATTGAAGGAAAACATATAAGATACGAAATAATTGCAATAAAACTTAAAACATAGAAATCGAAATATATCTCTGAATTCCGTGAATGATTCGAACCCGTGTCGAAAAAAAGATATGTTAAAGCTAACCAAACGCGTTAACCACTGCGCTATCGAGGCGATATAATATCATCATGCAAAATAGTGCTGGTAAGTCCTAACTTTGCCTAAACCAGTATTTACATTCTATTAATAATTGTAAACATCGCCAATTTACCTCGGTCGACCTATAGATACTGTTTAACTCATCTTTCGATTATAATCAGCCGGTGATTATAGTTACAATGTACGCATAACAATGGTAAGCAACTATGGTTCCTGGGTAACAAACTACCGTTTATTGTGTAGTTTGTGAAGAGTGGCAGACTTGACTTGACTTGACTTATACACTGGTAACTTCCCCCTTTGTTCGTAGAGGAGGCACACCTTGGTTGTGGATATCACTTGTTGGTTTATGTAGCGAATAAAACACAATTCAATTACTATGTAAACTTTCATTCAACTTCAGAAACTAAGTCAATAAAGAACTATTAACCGTAACTTTAAAAACCTTAACACTTAAGGTGGAACGCGACACTGCGAATTTACGAATTTCTTTATTCTGAATTCGTCCGTGAAAGAATAAATGAAATTTAAAAAAAAAACATTTTTCTGCCAGCCCCGGAAAAAGTGTTCGGCGTGCGTCGTTGACCTCACTGCAGAAAACTGGTGTTGATAGCTAACTTTGTAGGTAAATATTTAAACAACTATTTGATTTATCGAAAAACGGTTTGCGGATTCATCCTGGAGTTATCGTCAATAAATACCATACCAAATTTCATAAAGAAATTCGAAAATTCGTAGTGTCGCGTTCCACCTTAAACCTGTGAAAGTAGCTATTTACACAAATAGACCTTGAGCTGCCAATCGAACCCCCTTCCCCCTGGGTGAATTTTGAAGGGTATATTGTTCTGAAAGCCTGTACCATTTTACGCAATTTGTTTGCACTCTGGCGAGTGGGGCGTTTTTCTGTAACGCCTGTTTGAATAAATTACCTTTGAAAAAAGACTGTGAAAAAATGAAATATTTTACAATTATAAAAGTTCTAAAATAAACCTATTTTTCTACACCAGGAAGCTCTTATCTACGCAAAAAAAACATCTGTAACCTTAGGTATTGGTCTAAAATAGTGATTAAGTTTTGTTACTTAACATAAAAAACCTAGTAAATTAAGATGTATGAAACATTTCTTACGTGCAGTAGGAAGTAATTTGTTCTTATAAGTAAAATATAGTAAGATAAATGAGAACTCAGGACAAATGTAATACAGTGACATACATTGTGACATAAGCCCGTAACGCTATATTGAAATATGTTACCGAAAGAAATATATAAGACCTTGAGCTGCCAATAGACCCCCCTCTCCCCGGGTGAACTTTGAAGGGTATGTTTTTCTGAAAGCTTATCCCATCCTTGGCATTTTGCAATTTGTTTGCTTTCTGGCGAACGGGGCATTTTACCGTAACGCCTGTTTGAATATGTAACCTTTGAGAAAATTTTATGCTATGAAGAAATAATTGGCAATTATAAAAGTTCTGAAATTTTTGTTTATTTTTTAATGCAATAAAATATCTGCAATCTAAGGTATATGTCTATGAAAAGTCATTAAGACATATTACTTAACATCAAAACCTAGTTTTAAAAGTTGTATGAAGCATTTCTTACTTCCAATTAAATTAAAAAGCTATTAAATTATTTGCGTTTGATAAGCTATAGGTGTGTTATCAAGAATATTATGAGTAAAAAAATATGTTTTATTCATGATATCATTTGATTTTTTTATTTATTTTATTCAAAGACAAGCAATATACGTCTACATTAAAATAACCTGTAAGTGAGACCTAGCCACTGCTATAACCATAAGTAAGATGAGGTAATATGACTGTTGCTGTGATAAAACAGTAAAAAACAATCAGTGCCAGTTTTGTTTTATTAAACCAGTACTATCTTAATCCAGAATATAGGTTAACAACCTTCCTGCACTTTATGTATTTCGTATTAAAATAGGTAATATAAATAAAGAATTATGTTACAAAAGGAAATTAAGGTATTGATGCAGGTGATATTGAACAGAAATGCATTTTTAATTTAAATATTATTAAACTTTAGAGGTTCATGGTCTGTGTACTGCTCAATATGTCTTGAAATAAATGTGCATGATGTAGATGTTCGTCCTATTTTAAATCTTTTTAAATTAACAATAAACCTATACAATAAACCATATGACTCAGTGACAACATTGTAGTAAAGCTTACGTTTGCACTAAATATGGGCTGTTGCATCCAGTCTAAAGGTAAGTCCAGATACTCTCGATTGAGACAGATAATGATTGCCTAGTTGTGATACAGTTTTGTAAATGTGTTCATTTCTTTGTACAACAATATCAGTTTTAGAGAAAATACTTCATTCAATCAGTAATATTAGTTTTAAAAAACCAAATGGTGTATATTGTAGAACGATTTAATATTGAATTTATACATTAACTGATATTTGTAGAAAAACAGTGACACAAAATCAGATATCATTGAAGTACATAATTATGTATGTAGTGTAATATTCAAACAAATTACTGATTTCTATTTCTATTGATTGATTTAATTGTGTCAAAAATGGAAAGATTGCAGATAAATTACTTATAAGAATCATATAATCTGTATGTCAGAAGTTTTTCCTCCATCTAATAGAAAGTTTAAATTTCACTTTACTCCCTTTCCTTTTACTCTATAGTAATGTTGTTATTGCAAAGGCAAACATTCTGGGTGCAGATGAGCCGGCACATCCTGTTTGCTGTTAGATTTATCAGGTTATTGCTGACAAAGAAGTGACAAGTGAACATCCAGAGCAGATGGCACAAATTTGCTAACTGATCTGGATCTACACTGGTCACACACACGATAAATCTTTATATTCTCGGCAAAAAAAGTTCTGCACACTTGGACATTTTATAAAATATCTTTTTAATTTCACCAGACACAACAAAATGATACATACCAAATAAATTCAGCAATTTAAAGTAAACAATGTAAAAAAGGGAGAAATAAAATCCGATCAATACTTTATAAGCAATTTATTGTTAAAGCCACTGGGGGTTACTACACAAAAATTGCAAAAATCTCTAGACTTTTACTGAGTAAATTCACCGCGATGAATCCGGGATTCTTCTAGCGGCTTCGCACGGAATTTAACAGCCGACGAAATTTCAATTTTGGAATAAGGTTCCATTCGAGAACAGAAAAAGCGGGCAGATCAACTATCTTGACCATCTTCACGTGTTCTGTCTTGTTTAGAAAGACGTCTAGGTGGCCGGTGTGGTCCGACATTTGCCATGGCGGTCATATTAACGAAAACCTTCCTTGTAGACCATGTGAAATAAATTAATTTGAAAAACAATGCAGATGTGTTTTTCTCAAATAAGATTAGGTTTTGATTGCATTGGATGGTTGTCTTTATACACTTTATAAACTGGATGCTTTGATTCATAAATACAGAATGGAAACTGTTCGAATCATCTGTAATATGTTTGGTCATACCTTTAGGCCAATGAGTGAGACAATGTGATACTTTAATTAATACAATCTTAAGTTTGAGCGTAATTCTGGAATTTGCTTGGTATCAAATGTTGATTACCAACTGTTACTAGCATCACAGTGCATGCTCATAATTGCATAAAACAGACACTGGTGAAATATTGAGTAATTCATAGATTTCACACCTCTACCTTGATACGGCAAATTTTGCAACTTTTGACTGTTGACCCCTATGATACTCAAAATGACATTTCTCGCTTATTTATCAACAG
The DNA here is from genome assembly GCA_038501625.1 of Corbicula japonica. Lineage (NCBI taxonomy): Eukaryota > Metazoa > Mollusca > Bivalvia > Venerida > Cyrenidae > Corbicula > Corbicula japonica. The sequence goes on along the minus strand of JAZAYU010000098.1, from coordinate 873,842 downwards.
ATTTTAATTTTGTTTTTTGTCTTTAACTCCGCAAACAATAATCTTGATAGACATGTAAGAATTTATACCAGTTGTTTACTTTATTATAAAATTTACGCAAAAGAACACTTGTGTGCAGAACTTTTTTGTTGGGTATATGTGGAGTATAGGTGTTCAAAGATCTTCAAAGTTTTGATAAGTACGGTTCACCACTTTACAGTGATTTTACCTCTTTGATCTAACAAGATCAATCAATATTGAAATAAATGTAGATAGAAAAGAACTTTGAAAGCCACCGAATACGACAAATATCAAAATATTGTACACTGGTATTATTGAGCATGTGCAGCAATGGAAATGCACGTTACTGCCTCCTAAGATCCCGGGTTGAGTGCTTTTAAATATATCACACAATCATATATCTTACCCGTGCTGAACAGATTTCAAAGATTCAATTTATATGCCTACTTTTAGTATAAATTATAGCACAATAAAACCACGGCAATTTAATCTTATGTGAAAATCTTTCAGTTCGAAATCAACGGGTGGATCTGGATACAGTTTACTGGTGGACTGATGCACAGTTCCTGGCAAATGACGATACCAGTTTATTTCTCACAGGTGGAGTGTTTGAGCCGCGGACAAACCACCTGTGGATACACCTCGTCGAGTACCAAATGGGCGGATAAATAAACTAGTTTGAAAATGTATCAATAAAATTTGATTATGCATCTTAAATACTTTATTCCATATATTCCTATTTTAAATTAATATATATTCTGAGCAGTAAGTGTACGTCCGTGCTGTCTGATCAGAATCGTTGGGTCAGAATTAACCTAATGAATCTAAAATCAAGCTGTGTACAGTAACAACTGTTTTCCGAGTATCAGGATTCACAGATGTCAGCGTCCCTTCGGTGAAGGTGTTCAAGGGGTCGCGGCAAGTTGCTGCACAAAAATATAATGTTATAAAAATAAAATGAACAGATTTATTGCAGTTGTATAAACTACATTTACTTCCCTATAACAAGGCAAACAAACATTCGTGATTTTGAATGAGAAGCATTGTAACCATCTGATTTTCGAATCTATCCAAGGGTTCATACAGTATAACACCAAAAAGGTGAGCACGAAAAAAGCTCTTGGGAGATAGGGAGCTGCTAATATTTAAAGTAGTGAGAATAAAACTTCAAATAACAAAGATGAGACCAAAAGCTTGCCGAAAACCACAGAATGAACATTTATTTGCGTTGCTGTGTTGTTCTTTCGTGTGGGGGGCAGGCGGGGAATGGTAGAGTCGGTTGGGAAGGATGATTAAGGGGATGTAGGGTCAGGGTCAGTTGCGCCAATATTAAACACCGCCAATAAAAATCCCCGTCAATTTAAAACACCGCCAATTTGATATCCGGAAGGTAGATAACTATTATACACTGGTACATATTATGTCGAAGTTTTCTCCCTTGATGAAGAAAGATTGTTTCATGTTTCTAAATTATGTATATTCTTTGAAAACTGAATAAAAACTAAAACAACACGAAACAATGGTACATGAATGTGTTATTTATTTTACTTTTATAATGATAATGACATTTCTAGTTGAACAAAAAGGAGCTGAGCATGTAAAGCGATACAATATCTTTGGCATTTATAATGATAAATGAATTATAAAAGAAAGATTTTTTTGCAGAAAATATTTTAACTTTCAGCACAAAAATGAAAACAAAATGTCCAAAAAAGAATGTATCCGAGAATCACAGCACAATAAAAAGTAAGAAATACTCTTCAGAAAAAAATGAAAGAAAACAAGTCCAGGTTGTGATGTAAATGGCCCAGTGCAATCTGAAACAGAAAAGATGCTTATGCTAGTCGAACTACAGTAATAGGTTTGATGGTTTACAATATATTTATATATATATATTTGCATCTGTTAGGAAAAACTGTTCAACTTAGATACTTTACGGATTTCTTTCTGATGAACAATGATGAATGCCCGGGAAATCACGATCACAATAAAACTAAATAGCCATAGCCTTACTACCTGTCTATGAACTTTATGACATTGTTACTGTAATCGGTTAAACTTTGACGGCAAGTTTCTCTAAAAGATTGCATCCAATATCCAGTCCTCAATAATGGTGCAGATTGACTGCGACTAATAAACTATATATAGCTACTTACTTCTAGACCACTGTTGTCTGTTCCACGTTCAAACCACTAATGGAACTCTGTAAAACAATCGAAACATGGGAATTTTGTAAATGATTACTAAAACAGCAAAACAAATTGGGGTGAATGAACCATACAGTTTATCTAAATTATAATTTCTTCACAGAGATAAATGTAAAATTGATTTTAATTAATTGACTGCGAAGAATAACAAATTACTAGGGAGAATATAAACTTCTATGAGAATATCATTTGTCTGCACTTTACTCCATTTTAACAGACTTTGTAAGTATTATCTTGACCGAAATAAATCATATAAAACATTGAAAGAGAAATTTACTGGTTTTGCGGGTGGTGGTGAGGATCTCTGTTCAATTTCGTTTTCCTGCTGGTATGCTGTTACAGGGGATGAGCTAAAGAAATAAATGTTGAAGAATGTGAAGCTCTGGGTTGAAGGTTATAAAACTGAGTTTGGAAACCGTTCCATGCTCAGTTTATAACTTTTGGCACTGGTGTGGGTTAGTGAGGGTTGGTATGGGGTAACATGGTTTCTAGCATTAATCAACGGCTAATACTAGTACCTCGTGCAACCAGTGTAGATCCAGATCAGCCACCACAATGACCAGTCTGATTTGGATCTACACTATCTATTTTTGTTTATGCCAGAAATAACCTATAATGCTAAAACAATACGTGTAGATCCTGTAAAACATCAGGGTACAAGGATTTCCCAACCTTATTCAACCCTTACTATTTAGAGGAACCAATGGAAATAACAGTCAGCCCGCATATTTGTACAGGATCTACAATGTCTGCGTTTTGCCAAAATTTACATAACACTAGGGAAAAGGTACCTTCGGTCAATTTTAGTGATATTTTAGTTTTTACTAAATTTACAGAGAACTTACAACTACAAATCAATGTTTTATATCTAAAATGTGATTTTTGTTACACACTTTGGCAATAAAATGGTATTTCTACCGCGAAATGCTTAATACATAATGTCGTCTGCTCAACTTTATGACGTCATTTCAAAGATTGACGTCAACTGTCCGAAGGTACCTTTTCCCACGACGCACCCCATTATATTAAAGCAGCATATGTATACCCTGTACACTCTTTTAAGACGTTTTGTAACAAATTATAACACTATTTCGTCGGACAGCCATTGCCTTGGTAATAAGTGTTATGATAAACGGAAGAACTTTGTTTCCCAACAAATACAGCGATAGCAGACATATTTAAGTATTTAAAATAAAATCAGATTTAATATATCTGTTAATGGCGTGCCACAATAATCTCACCCAGATCTGGACTTTCCTCCACCATCGTCTTTACTGTTATCACTTGGCGACACAATAGGCGTAACTATGTTCTGGAAACAGAATATGAACAGTTTTGAAAGTTGACACGCCAACGTAAAAGTTATAAGTTGCAAAACAGCTTTGTAGCTATGTAGCTGTATGAATGTCGCATGTGGTTGAAAAATTTCAACGTAAAATAAGTTACAAAACTCCATTGTAGCTGTTTGGCATGTTGTTGCAGCCGTTACAAAATCTGGCCCGTGATTATATAAAACTTCTTTCATGCTCGACTCAATTTGAGCATGGAAATTAGATGGCTTCGTTTCTGTTCATTATATAAAATAAAACATTTTAAATTGAAAATATGAAAAAATTGCTCTCAACAACAACTGTTGAACAGATAGTCATTCCTTATTTATGAAGACTGTTAATGTTTTAGACATTCTTAGTTTGAGCACAGAGCTGAGTTGAGCATGATTTTTTTTTATATAATAACCGGGCCAGAACATTTACATGACTGTTGCTGCACAGTCAACAGGACATAAATAACATATAAAGGACATGTATTAAAGTATGTTTATTTCAACTTTTTTCTCGTTTTACAAACATGTCTGCATGAACAACATTTTAGGGGTTTCGTTTTCTGCAATTAAACCGTACTAAATCTAATTATAAAGGTAGTCATAGGTCATTCATTGTAAAGTGAATGTATTCTTTTGCAGTCATACAGGAGTATTTGCATTTTCTAAGCGATTGGAACAAAACATCATGATAAATGAATATGAATGAAGACAGAAGTCAAACTCACTGAGATTAACAATACTGGAATTTCGATACTACACAATTAGACGGGGAGTCATCAACTTTGATCTACACCGGTCGCACACGCCACCGATTCTGCACTATTGTTCATCAAAACATTTCAAACAAGAGAAGGATTTGCAATGATATGGTTGTACCTGATTTTACTCGCCAGCGCTAATTGAAAATTACTGAACATATCCCTGATTTACCTCGTCCGCATTACATGCCAATGACTGATCATTCCCCTGATTTACCTTGCCTGCATTACATTCCTATGACTGAACATTTCCCTGATTTACTCCGCCCGCATAAATTGTCAATGAATGAACATTACCCTGATTTACCTTGCCCGCATTACATGCATATAACTAAACATTTCCCTGATTTACCCCGCGCGCATTAATTGTCAACGACTGAACATTTCCCTGATTGACCTCACCCGCATAACATGCCCATAACTAAACATTTCCACGATTTAGCTCGCCCGCATTACATTCCTATGACTGAACATTTCCCTGATTTACCTTGCCCGCTTACATTCCTATGACTGAATATTTTCCTTATTTACCTCGCCCGCATTACATTTCTATGACTGAACATTTCCCTGATTTACCTCGCCCGCATTACATTCCTTAGACTGAATATTTCCATGATTTACATAGCCCGTATTACATTCCTATGACTGAATATTTCCCTGATTTATCTCGCCCGCATTACATTCCTATGACTGAATATTTCACTGATTTACCTCGCGCGCATTACATTCCTATGCCTGAACATTTCCCTGATTTACCTCACTCGCATTTCATGCCTATACATTTCCCTGTTATTTTCAGGCACGTTAAACATGTTAAATGTGTGGATAATCTTTAGAAATCAGCATAGGAACTGAGTTTCATTTTGAGCTTCTATGCAAACTTCAGATATCAGATGGCCATTGCATTCTGTTCTGAAGACAAAACACACGGCAATTTACTGCATTTCTAGGAACTATCAATGGTTAAAATTATCAAAATAAATATCATTCAAGTGCTGTTGTTGTTTCGCTGCAAGAAAAAAAACATGTGATTTACTGTCTCACCTACCGGCTTGTCCTGTTTGCACCCGATACTTTTTTCTTCATCTTCCTGTTTTTCCTCAACCTTTGGCATAACATACTCATGTGTGCTCATATCGTGGTACACTGAAAACGCATACAGTGTATTAGAAATGTGACAAAGAATTAAAAGTACACGAGTTTCACTAATACATACATGTACAAAGTAACAATTAACAAATAAAGAAAGTAGTGTCATCACAAAAAGTAAACAGCCGTTTTATTTAGCAAAACAACAAAAGAGCACTAACAACAAAACAAAAATAACAACAGAAGTTAGTGTAAGTACGTATGTAAATACTTTATTTATAGAGGGTGACATATTTAGCAATAAACTAATCTTCCATATGGCCCTCCTTACAAGTATAAACATACGTAAAATATTAACTATAATATTAGTGATATTACTAGAGCCATGTTCCAGGTTGTTTTAAGAATACAGCAAACTTCTACAAAATAATTTTACCAATTGCACAAGATTATCCCCGTTATCACATCTTTTACCAAAGTTTATAAATTTGTGCATGTTTGGAAACAGTACGTTTTGATTTATAAATAACATGCTTATTCATATATTCTTAGGGAAAATATCCAAATGTTTGTTTTCTGTAATCAATTTGGTGTTCTTGAAATTTACATTTATGCCTGGCAATTAAAGTTTTATGAACAGTTTAACATTATATAGATAGAAGAAAAAACAAAATTTTAATGTTTAAGGTTATATGAATTAACTGCAGGATAATTACATCTTTTGAATCTGTTCATCACAAATTAAACACAAACCTACTGAAATGCTATCGCAATTTAGTAGTACATGCTTTCAATGTCAAAAATGATGTACTTCAAGACATGTTATTTTCCAAAGTTGATGTTCAGCAAGAAGTGTTAACATCTCATGGACTGGCTCATTTGTGTCAGTAAATATATTTTCTATTATCTGCCTGTTAAACCTCACACGTGACTTGATTCTATAAACAAACTACATGACTTTTGATATCACCTGATTTTGACCGAGATGTATTTGAAATACATACAATAGCATATGATCTATTCCTTACCGATACTTACTGTGCAAATTATTTACAAAAGTTAAAACTTTAAAGGTATAGACTTATAAACTTGTAATGAAAAGAATACTTACTGAAGACTTACATAAATACCTATAGGTCGACCGAGGTAAATTGGCGATGTTTACAATTATTAATAGAATATAAACACTGGTTTATGCAAATTTAGAATTTACCAGTATTATTTTGAAGGATCATATTATATCGCCTCGATAGCGCAGTGGTTAACGCGTTCGGTTAGCAATGACATATCTTTTTTTTCGACACGGGTTCGAATCATTCACGGAATTCAGAGATACATTTCGATTTCCATGTTTTAAGTTATATTGCAATTATTTCGTAACTTATATTTTTTGCTTCAATTTATATTATCACATCGATTAGCCCGAGGATCTCGAGGAAATACTTATTGTGTTATCAGTTTAAAAAAGTTATTAAAAAACTTGTTTCGAACCTACAACCTATCGTACCGTTTCTACCATTGCATTTCAACGAATTTTTATTGACTGCGTCTTAGACCACTCGGCTAATGGGGCGAGTGTTGGAATCGTTACGCTTTGTATTAAATAACGATTATTATATATGTCCATTGTTTACATGCAACGCCAATGTAAACACGCCAATGTCAACATTGCCAAATTACCTCTGTCAAATAATAGGTTAATTATCTACGAGGTAAACACTAAGTTCAGAAAATACTTATCGAGGTAAATACGTGTTGAAATACTTACGGTCGGAAAAACTGAGGCAAATACTTACTGAGCTAAGTTCTTACAAACCTATATACTTAGGAAACTTTTTAAGAGGTGACACTAAGTGTAGAAACTACTTACTGAGGTTAATACTTACAAAGTGAAATCCTTAACGAAGTTAAATCTAACTAAAATAAATACTGAGGTATTAACTAAGATAAGCACTTAGGATATTATTAAATAAGATAAATACTGCGATAAATACTGAGATAAATACTGAGGTAAATACTGAGATAAATTCTGAGGTAATTACTGACAGAGGTAAATACTGAGATAAATACTGAGGTAAATACTGAGATAAAAACTGAGGTAAAAACTAAGATAAATACTGAGGTAAATATTGAGATAAATACTGAGGTGAGATAAATACTAGGGTAAATACTGAGATAAAAACTGAGGTAAAAAACTAAGATAAATACTGAGTTAAATACTGAGATAAATACTGAGGGAAAAACTAAGATTAATACTGAGGTAAATACTGAGATAAATTCTGAGGAAAATACTGAGGTAAAAACTAAGATAAATACTGATGTACGAAGATACATACTAACAGATGTAAATACTGAGATAAATACTGAGGTAAAAACTAAGATAAATAACTGAGGTACACACTTAGATAAATACTGAGGTATAAACTAAGATAAATACTGAGGTAAATATTGAGATAAATACTGAGGTGAGATAAATACTAGGGTAAATACTGAGATAAAAACTGAGGTAAAAAACTAAGATAAATACTGAGTTAAATACTGAGATAAAAACTGTGGTAAATACTTAGTTATGATTTACTTAATATATGTAAATACTGAGATAAAGACAAAAATAAATACTGAGGTAAATACTGAAATAAATACTGAGGTAAATACTGAGATATATACTGAGGTAAATACTGGGAAATATAATGTGGTAAACACTTAGATATATACTAAGGTAAATACTGAGATAAATACTGAGGTAAACACGGCATGTATAATAAATACTAAGGTAAAAAACTAAGATAAGTACTGAGGTAAATATTGAGATTAATATTGTTGTAAAAACTTAAATACTTAGAATGTTTTATGAGGAAAGAACTTACTTTGATATATATTATAACCAAAAAGGGCAGTAACGAAAAAAGAAGGAACACTCCCAATTGCAAAGAAAATGCCCAGCATGGCCAGCCAGCCCTTGTGCGACAATGGCTGGGAAAAGACCATAAACTCATCTGTCTTTTGTCCTTCCGATAGATCTACAAAAATGAGCAAAGTGTTAATGATGATACTTTACGATTGTTCAGTATTGCTATTTCTTTCATTTTTTGTTCCAAGGTATGTAAAGTTATAAGAGATGATTTCTGCTAAACAGTTGTCTGCAGTTTCAAAGAATAATGTCAAATTAAGACATATTTTCACCACGTAAGTTGTATCTTAAATAGTAAGTCGTCAGCCTAATATCAAAACCTCGTGTCGACAAAATTTGTCTTTTGGCAACGCGGGCATACAGACGTAGCGCGCAATATGTCAAAATCTCGCACCTTTATTCCAAAGGGAAAGGTTCAAGATTTCATGCGTTGAAATAACGAATTCTGATTGGTGGATATTTCATAATTTCAAAACCTCGTACGAGGTTTTTATATGAGGTCGACGATGAGCTGACTCTAGTATAAGTTTTTGAATTATGACAAAACTATCGAAATTTACAGTGTTACTGCATTTAATGATTCAGTCAGAATTAGTTGTTTAATATTCAGTTTTAATTTTTTTTTTAATTTAAGTACAGAATTAGAAGACAATACAATCTATAAATCTAGATATGGTGGTTTATTTTAATAATATAACGGCAATTTTTTATTGTTATGATGCGAATATTAAATCAGCAAATCATAGAACAAGAAAATTGTCCGAGATCTGACAATCAAAGTAAACAAGATATTATTATAAATGATGGATGCTCCCCGAAGTATATTCTGGCCAATGACAATGCCCCTGTTTCTGAATTTGTGTAGGTCTAATATAGTTATTAAATTATACCTTGGGCAATAACAATAAAAAAGGGAAATAATTCAAAAGTTGCGAAGCGTTCTACCAAAATCTATCTGACTTTCAACTCTGTACCTTTTTATACTTTAAGAGTTGCCAAATGGAAAAAAATAAACACAACATATAACAACAAGAAATAAACAAGAGGGTCATCATGGCCCTTTATCGCTCACCTGAGTAAAACAAAGTTGTGTTGTATGTGACCCAACGTCTCAATATTGTGATCATTTACAACAAGTTATTTAAAAATCCAATAAGAAACAACAAATTTACAGCTTGGAATAGAAAATGCTATTTTTATTAACTGTGACCATGGACAAACAGGCATGGGTATTGTATGCAAAACAATACCTTGTCATGGTAAACATTTGAGCCAAGTTATTTTAAATCCAATGAGAAATAACAAATTTACAGCCTGGAGCAGATTTTTCTATTTTTAGTAACATTGAACTAGTTTTTGACCCCAGATTACCCATATTCAAACTCGTCCAATTAATAACTGGGACATATGTCCTGACCAAATTTCTTTACAATCGAACAATGAGAGCAAAAATGTGACCACTAAAGTGTTAACAAGAAAATTATATTTTTTAGTAACGGTGACCTTGACCTTGGACCAACAGTCATGGGTATTGTACAATTGTGCAAAGTTATTTTGAAATCCAATGAGAAATAACAATTTTACCGCCAAGGCAATATTTTTCTATTTATAGTAACAGTGACCTAGTTTTTAACCCCAAATGACCCATATTCGAACTGTTCCAAGTTATTACTGGGAAATACGTCCCTGACCAAGTTTCGTGACAATCGGAGCAAAAATGCGACCACTAGGGTGTTAACAAGAAAATTCTATTTTTAGTAACAGTGACCTTGACCTTGGACCAACAGGCATGGGTATTGTACTAGACACAGCCCCTTGTCATGGTGAACATTTGTGCCAAGTTTTGAAATCCAATGAGAAATAATAATTTTGCAGGCAAGACAAGATTTGATTTTTCTATTTAGTAACAGTGACCTAGTTTTTAACCCCAGATGACCCATTTTGGAACTCGTCCAAGTAGTTACTGGGAGATACGTCCTGACCAAGTTTAAGTAATCACTGAGAGATACGCCCTGACCTAAGTTTTGTGACAGTCGGAGCAAAAATTTGACCACTATAGTGTTAACAAGGAAATTCTATTTTTAGTAACAGTGACCTTGACCTTGGACCAACAGGCGTGGGTATTATACTCGACACACCGCCTTGTCATGGTGAACACCTGTGACAAGTTATTTTGAAGTCAATAAGAAATAACAATTTTATAGCCTGGACAAGATTTTTCTATTTTTAGTAACAATGACCTAGTTTTTGACCCCAGATGACCCATATTGGAACTCGTCAAAGTAATTACTGGGATATACGTCCTGACCAAGTTTCGTGACAATCGAAGCAAAAAATGTGACCACGAGTTTTAACAAGAAAATTATATTTTTGGTAACATTGACCTTTACCTTTGACCAATTGGCATGTGTATTGTACTCGACACACCGCCTTGTCATGTTGAACATTTGTTCTAAGTTATTTTGAAATCCAATGAGAAATAACAAATTTACAGCCAAGACAAGATAATTCTATTTTTAGTAACAGTGACCTAGTTTTTGGACCCAGATGACCCATATTCGAACTCGTCCGAGAAATAATTGGGAGAAACATCCTGACCAAGTTTCATGACAATCGGAGCAGAAATGTGACCGCTAGAGTGTTAACAAGAAAATTCTATTTTTAGTAACAGTGACCTTGACCTTGGACCAACCGACATGGGTATTGTACTCGACACACCGCCTTGTCATGGTGAACAATTGTGCTAAGTAAATTTTCAAATCCAATGAGAAATCACAAATTAACAGCCAAGACAAGATAATTCTATTTTTAGTAACAGTGACCTAGTTTTGGACCCAGATGACCCATATTCGAAATCGTCCGAGAAATTACTGGGTCAGACATCCTGACCAAGTTTGATGACAATGGGAGCAAAAATGTGACCCCAAGAGTGTTAACCAGAAAATTCTGTTTTTAGTAACAGTGACCTAGTTTTTAAACCTAGATGACCCATATTCGAATTTATCCAAGAAATCATTGGGACAAACATCCTGACCAAGTTTCATGACAATCGGAGCAAAAATGTGACCGCATGAGTGTTAACAAGAAAATTCTATTTTTAGTAACAGTAACCTAGTTTTTGGACTCAGATGAACCATATTGAAACTCCTCCGAGAAATCATTGGTACAAACATTCTGACCAAGTTTCATGACAATCGGAGCAAAAATGTGACCGCTAGAGTGTTAACAAGAAAATTCTGTTTTTAGTAACAGTGACCTAGTTTTTGGACCCAGATGACCCATATTCGAACTCCTCCGAGAAATCATTTGGACAAACAACCTGACATAGTTTCAAAACAATGGAGGCAAAAATGTGACCTCTAGTGTTAACGAACCAATGCGGGACGTACTGACGGACGGATGGACAACCCGGCGACTATATGCTCCCCCGAATTTCTTCGGGGAGCATAATAAAAGTGAAGAGAAGACACTCTGTAGGCCATGGTTTTCTATTGGACATGACTTCGTTATTTTCACGCATTATGTTTACACGAAAGCACGTCCGATTTAAATATATTTTATTGCCATTTTATATGTATTATTATGACATACATAATGCAATTGGTTTGGGCCACAAGTGAAGAGCTCACGTTAATAACATTTTGAAAAGGCATATAGTTAATTAATTTAAGCACGTCTGAAGCAAACATTTTAGTTTACCTCTGTATATACTTCTGTCTGTATAATAGCCGGTAAATAGCGTCAGTGCCACGGTCTCCAGCAACAAGAAGAAGATGATTGCACTCACCAATGTGGCAATAAACCACCTGAAATTATTAAAGTGTGTAAGCTAAATAATTTGAAAATAAGATGCTTAAAACTGAAAACTTTCAAAGAAGTATCCGTCTTTTGGATCTAACAAACGTGTGTGTATAGAAATAATACAGAACGTAAAATTCCGGGTCGAGCAAAATTTAATTGTTTATCTGGTTTCAGATGCGTATATGGCATATTTAAAAACAGGCTTTTCCTAAAAAAACTGATTATCGAATAGAAAAAAACTTTTATAACTGTATTGCTTTACCTCAGGCGCACAACTGTGCCGACAAAAGCAGTTTGATGTTAACTGAAAACAGTACTAACTGAATGTACGGGGCGAATTTTTACTTAATATTTAAGTAGATGTAAAAGAGCTTTGAAAACCCCCGAACACGACAAATATCAAAATATTTTAACCTCAATCAAGGTTTGATTGAGCCCCTTTTTGGGCAGTAAAGGAAATGCATATTTCTGGCCACGCCGCCTATCCCCGGTCGGAGCGTTACTCGATATTTACAAATAAATTATATATATCGTGCTCAAAGGCTTTCAAAGATGGTGGATGGAAAAAGCAAAGAGTTTCCTTCTAGCCAAAAATATTCAAAACAGTTAAGTCACCGGGATAATTTATGGTACCTATAATTTCTTCCACCAATACATGTGTTCATAAAGAAACAGTGGTGATCAAAACGTGTGATGCATTTATTGCAATCCCTACAATGTCTTGTTCTGGGCTGACTGGAATAAATAAAATACATTAAAATATTTATAGCTTTAATTATCAACTTAAAATATTAGCCAACAACCGTTGTAATAATTGCGTTGATGTCTAGTTAGACCTATTATAGTAACATTATCCTAAAATTAGAGTTATTGTATAGCGCTTAATATTGGCGTATTTTAAAGTGTTTTATATTGGCGGTGTCATAAATTGGCGCAAACAAACGAGACCGCCAAAATAAAACCCTTGATGAACAATCGCAGGTCTAGAATTGGCGTTAAAAAAAATCTTCAAAACAAAACATTTACATTTAATATTCAACACCATATTATTTTAATACCAGTTGCCTTATAATAGATTGCTTTGTTTGATTCTATTTTAAGCAACAGCACGGACCTGTGCCATTACCATATATTTTTAAAATCAGACTCTTTTGAGAAGGATATAAAGTAGACTTTCAGAATAATCACGGTATTTAGTACTTACACGTCCATTTGGCACACATGGCAGTGGCCATTTTCAATCACTTTTTCATGCTTACTTTTGTCAAACTTAAGTTTGGGCTTTCCTGATGGCTCTGCCGCCGGATCTATGTATGACGTCAATATCATACAAACCAGCAGAGCCATCAGGCTCACACCAGGAACCTTGTCACTGTCAAGGAAAATCCTTCAAAACTGTAGCAAATCATAATGATATGGGATACTTCACGGGAAAAGGTACCTTAGTGATATGACAGCGAAGTGCCATATAAGTAAAAACATAAGAATGCTATACATATGTATATCTGACTTGAAGATGTTTCCAAATGAATCGAGAAATCTATCATTAAGATGTTCAGCACAGGACACGTGGACCTTACAGGCCTATATCAAGATCTGTTTATTTCCGAAAATCATTCAGTGATTATAATTCGTAAGCAGTTCAAGTAACATTGCTTCCTGTTTGTCAAACCAGTACTTTCACCATTTGGCAGGTTGTGAAAATCACAGTAGAATCATGCCCTTGATTGGACTTGAACCTCAGCTTAATATTTCTAATCAATTTATCTCTAACAATTTGATAAAAAGGATACAATATATGCCAACATCCTCCACGACTGGTTCAACATCGGTGCTAGACAACCAAAGTAAAAACACGCATACACCACTAAGAACAGCCATGCTGTTAATTGAAGTGGGTGTGGTGGAGGGCTCCACCCGTTAACTCGACTTTTCTCTTCGTTTACAACCATCTGAAATACAATTATATAACACAGCTTTGAATTTCATGAAATCATGAATGCTATACACGTCTAATTTAACACATAATGCCTAGTTTATACACGTCTAATTTAACACGTATTGGCTAGTGAATATACGTCTAATTTAACACATACTGGCAAGTGTATACACGTCTAATTTAACACACACTGGCTAGTGTATACACGTCTTATTTAAGACACATCGGCTAGTGTAAACACGTCTAATTGAACACATATTGGCTAGTGAATTCACGTTTAATGTAACACACATTGGCTAGTAAATTCACGTCTAATAAAACACATACTGGCTAGTGTATACACGTCTAATTGATCACATACTGGCTAGTGTATACACGTCTAATTGAACACACATTGGCTAGTAAATACAGGTCCAATTTAACACACATTGGCTAGTGTATACACGTCTGTCTAATGTAACACTCATTGGCGAGTGAATACACATCTAATTAAGCACATACTGGCTAGTGTATACACGTCTAATTTAACACATATTGGCTAGTGTATACACGTCTAATTTAACACACATTCGCTAGTCAATACACGTCTAATTAAACCCAAATTTGCTAGTGTATACACGTCTAATTAAACACATATTGACTAGTGTATATACGTCTAATTTAACACTTATTGGCTAGCGTATACACGTCTAATTTAACACACATTGGCTAGCGAATTCACGTCTAATTAAACACACACTGGCTAGTGTATATATTTTAAATTTAACACATACTGGCTAGTGAATGCACGTCTAATTTTACATATTTTTTTCTTGAGTATACGCGTCTAATTACCGGTATCACATACTGACAAATGTTGTTTGCTCAACAGAATTATTTCTCCTTCAAATTTTATAATATAAAATTAATGTGGAGAGTCATTGATATTGTGAATATACAAACACATTTGCGAGTCACTTCCTTTTTTAACTAGTACAATAATTAGGTCAGCAAGCAGATTTTTTGTTCCAACATTTTGTAAAATATCAGCTTATGGTCTAATTGAACTCAGATATGTAATGGATAAATCGGGATTTTTATAACCTGGATTATATTGATTTTTGAAACTTTCCGCGCTGAATTTCCTGCTACCTAATACATTTAGTTACAGGCTTATAGTACAGTTCCACGTTCGGAACCGGTTTATACAGTTCCACGTTCGGAACATTAGATCTATTACGGCTTACAAAGTTGTAGTGACATTAGGCCCTCTTAAAAAATCTAGAAACAATCTGAGCATTCTGCATGCAAAATTCAAAATAAGTGTGAAATATAAGGGGTGAAATATAACCAACTAAAGAAAGTCAATTTAATTCTGAAAAATAACTTCCAGAATTCCCTTATATTTTTCTCCAATCACATGTTTATACAGGCTATTATAAATAACGGTTATTATATTCGTATCACGTTATTATATCTTTTTACGTTATTATTATTTTCAGTAGAGTGCCGGAAATCGCATTTTGCCGTTGATGTCTCGGATTAATTTTCACACATTTTATCACCGCCCAGAATAGAAATTCCCGGGTAAACAAGACCATCTTAATCACGATAACTCATAATAAACCCCCGTATTTCATTCTAAATGTCAGTGCATAAAATAGTTTTCTGTAATTAAAAACATAATACAAAATTTTAAACTAAGGTTGTTTTTCTCTCCAAAAAATATACACGTAAAATGAATGTTCACAAAAAGAAAAGGTTGTTTTTTTTTCATTGAAATTTAAAACTTTTTAACTTCTGATCAATATATTTCGCTCAAAATTTGCAAGTATTATTCAAAGATCTTTTTTTTCAATAACTAAAGGAAAACATAGGTCACCATGCTTGTTTTGGAACAAATAAAAATTTATTAAAACACGTACAAATCAGGAAAAAGTTGATAAAATAGGTAAAAAGTAAAGCTTAAACTCATTTTTCCAGAAGAAACAAATATTCATATACAGGCAGGTTGATTGCATGTAAACGTACGCTTTATATGTTTCATTTATAAGGTGCAACGCTGGGATATTTAAATTATTTTTGCTTTTCATTTCACTAAAAAGATGTGCCCGAAAAACGGGCTCAATAATGCTTTAAAAAAATCAACATAATATTTCCATTTATTTTTTTATCTTTATAGACTATAAGAGTTTATAGACTTGAATGAAACTGCATGACGTTAGACACATAACCAAGTTATACAAAAATGATATTCAATAGAAACACTATGATGCATTGTTCATATTTAATTTGTTAAACTTACTGTATATAGTAACTTTACTTGCCTTTCGCAAGGTTAGGGATTGTTTTCAAAACGTGTTTCTATATTAATTATAATCAGTCGCAACCAAGTTGACGAGCGAAACAAATTCTACCAGATTGGAAGATTTTTTAAACCCGAAGTTATTCTTTATTCATCCAACGCAAGTGGAAGATGTGAACCTCTTATTTAGTTGGCTGAAAACAAGCACATTAAGCAATTATTAATCGAACCTCGGCATATTCGCGTAACTTCACTCGCTAAAAACTTTTTCATAGGCGAAAAAATTGGAGTTTAATTGTCGTGCTTCAATACGTTTCGCCCACACTTAATGAAAATTATTTTACTTGCCTTCTGTTGAAACCGTCCATCATATGCCGTCTAAATCTAACGTTGTCTCTTAGACCTTATTATGACGTCGTTAGTTTACGTGCACAGACGTTAAGCGTGATGCAAAAGTTTTATGCTTAGCAACCTTAATGCTGCTCCATTTTTTTAAATATAAAAAAATCTCAGTATTTGAAGGGTTGGGCCTGCGCCGATCCCGCCGTTTAACGCTGTAACCTGAAGTGCCAGCTTGTCCTGATTTTCTGTGTTAAAGTGCTAGAAATTTTCCAATGCCGGGAGTTAGATTTACACCAGGTTAATGTAAATACGCCCCTGCACCGATCTTGATCTGTCGCAGGCTGCTGTGCAAACTGCAATTAAAACCGGTTTCGCGGTTCGAGACCATTAAACATGTCAGCAGCTTTATTTTATCCCAATGGCTCGGATTAAAAATGACTTCGGATTATTCTTGAGACACCGCGGTATCTAATCCGCCCAAATCCTATGTAAGCAGTAATTACCGCGGCTCGAGCCCTAGGGTTTTCCAAACGCAAGGTAAGCAAAATCCAACTCAGCGGGTCGTTCTTTCATTGAGGGCAGAGGGCATGCCCTGGCACGGATTCTGACCTGTTTCCCAACCCTGCGCGAAAGAGAATCCAATCGTGACGAAATCTTTCACATTATATTTTATCTTTTTAGCTTCATTCCTTTCAAATGGACACAACATAGTGTTGTCAGAATCATTATACTCCTGTAGGCATTTTAAAATTATGTTTTGTGAAGTTTACATGAATTGATGTAAATAGAATTTTAGATCTAGCTTTGTTTCCGTACAGTTGTGTTTTTTCCTAACGCAATACATATATTCACAATAAAATAATCTTCCAAAAGGGAAGTCAGTAAGAAATCTATTTAAAATTATCACTCTTTATTTCGAATTTTCGAACACTTGTTCTTTATCAAGAAAATACAGAATTTTTTTAATTTAGGTTATATCCATTTTGATAAGACTAAATTTTGTTTTAATTCAATTGAAACAAAATTTGTCTTATCAAAGTGGAAATAACCTAAATTAAAAAATTTCTGTATTTTCTTGATAAAAAACAGGTGTTCGAAAATTCGAAATAGTGATAATTTTAAATAGAGCAATTCATATGAAATGAATGAAGATGCATAAATAACGATTAATCAGTGTGCAAATGAACTACATTTTGCCGTTACAGAGATTTGTTTATAATAATTTATCTTTTTTCACGAATGACAGTGCAATGACGACTGAAGACGGTCCTTTAATCGGCTGTGGAGCATTACATTATTTTCCAGATGGAAAGACTTTTTAACCCCTAATTAACGTGTTATTTTTTACATGAACGTAGCAGATACTGTGAAAGTTCCCGTATGGTGGAGGATAGAGCATAAAATATATTTCTCATTTATATATTTATCATAATTCGAAATTATTTCTGCCAATTTACTTGCTATCTCTAATGCTTTTTAAAAAAGATTTTTTAAGTAATACTTTTTCTTGAAAAGAAGATTTCTAACTTGACAGAGACGTATACCTCTCATACCCTGCCCTTGACTCTTGTTTATCCTCTTTCAAAATTAAATCGCATAAAATAGTAATTATTTTACTTGCCTTCCTTTAACATTTCCATCCGTGCCTTTCAGTAATTAACGCATTGACTATTTTCATGAATGTGCAGGGATTGGGAAAGACATTTAATATGTGTTCTTCATTAATTTTATTCAGTCGCAACCTAGTTGCTGAGGAAAACGATTTCTTCCAGACTTAAAGATTATTTTGAACCTGAATCATTTCTTTATTCGCCCAAATAACGTGGATAATGTTAACCTCCTATGCCGTTGGCAGAAAATACACAATTATTATTCAAAACATGACATGTTCGCGAATTTTCATTCGCAAAAAACTGTTTCGTACGCAAAACATTTTGAGTAAAAATTGCCGTTCCTCCATACCATTCATCCACACCAAAATACAAATTATTTTACTTGCCTTCTGTTTAAACCGTCCATCATATGTCGTCTAAATCTGACGTTGTCTCTAAGACCTTATTATGACGTCGTTAGTTAACGTGCACAGACGTAGAGCGTTACGCAACAGCTTTTTGCTTAGCAGCGTAACTACAACCGAATCCTATTCAAATCCGAGAAACATAATATTTGAATGGGGTAGGGCCTGCGCCAATCCCGCCAAGGTTCGAAACCACTATAAGCACCTTTTTGATCCCAATGGCCTTATTTTGAAATGGCGTCGGATAATTAAGGGGACACCGCGGTATCTATCCCTCGTTAATCCTATGTGAGCGATGACGGTCCGCGGCTCGAGCCCAGGGGATTTCCAAACGAGAGGCATGCAAAATCACACTCCCGCTGGTTGTTTTAACGCTTAATTAGAGTAGAGGACATGCCCGGACACGGATTCCTACCTATTTCGGAAGTCTGCGCAGGCAGGAATCCGAGCGGAACGAAAAGATTATTAACTTTCAATTATCTAATTACAAATGTATTTACCAAATGAAAGCTGATAATGCTCACATGCCTGTGGTACCGGAAATGAGCACAAGTAGGCAATAGTTCACGTTAAGCTTCACATAATTCCAAAATTAAAGTGTTCACTTTGTTTTCAGTGAATACCAAATATTTAGGCGTCAAGAAACGCATTTAATGAAATACCACCGAAAACAATGTGCACACTTTCTTTTAGAATTGAGTATAGTTATTATAAATAATAATAAAAATGGAAAAAAAGTATGTTGGCGAAACTTGAAATCCTTCATACATTTTTTCTTGATATTTGGAAAATAAAATTGTGAAATTTTATTTAAAGTGAAATTTCTATGGTGGAAGGAGCACCAATCCAGACAACAACTATTGTGGGTAAGATTAAGGCAAGAAGAGATCAACCCATATGAGTTTACAGGTCACCAATCTTTAAGAACTGGAAGGGCGGGTGTTTGCGGAGCACTGGTCCATACCTTATAGTTACTTATAGATACGGGCAACCTGTATATGTCCAGATCAGCTGGAACATTTGTGCTCCTTGATCAGGATCTAATCTGATCCTTTTTAGCTCGACTATTCGAAGAATATGTCGAGCTATTTTACTCACTCTGGCGACGGCGTCGGCGTCCCGCTTTGGTTAAATTTTGCGTGTAACCTACCTATATCTTAAAAACTAATATAGCTACAGCTTTGAAACTTGGTACACTTGTTCATCATCATGTCCCGATTGTGTATGCCAAGAACCCTAACACTAAATTTCATTTTGGCCCACATAGGGATCCTATTGTCCGTGGCGTCGGCGTCGTCGTCGTCGTCGGTGTCGTCCGGTAGTCCCCCAACTTTAACCTGAAAATGTTGCCTATAACTTTGAAAGTACTTGTCCTATTTACGTCATACTTGGAATATATCATCAGCATGAACAATGCTATCTGTGACGACAAGAATGATAACTCCAGTTTCAATATTTTTTGAGTTATGCCCCTTTCAAATGCAACTTTAACATGAAACTTAAAGTTGCTTATAACTTTGAAAGTACTTGTCCTGTTCACTTCATACTTGGAATATATCATCAGCATGATCAATGCCATCTGTGACGACAAGAATGATAACTCCAGTTTCAATATTTTGGAGTTATGCCCATTTCAAATGCAACTTTATCCTAAAACTTAATGTTTCCTCTAACTTTGAAGTATTTGTCCTATTCACTTGGTACTTGGAATATATCATTAGCACAAACAATGCCATTTATGATGACAATAATGATAACTCCAGTTTTATTTTTTTTTAGTTATGCCCCTTTCAAATGCAACTTTAATATGAAACTTAATGTTGCCTATAACTTTGAAAGTACTTGTCCTATTAAGGAATGATTCTTATTTTAGTGCGGTTCATGCAGATTGGACGTGCACGCGAGAACTGACAAATCCATAAAGCGCGCTAGCGCTTTATGGTAAATTTGCAAGCTCTCGCGTGCACGTCCACTCTGCATGAACCGCACCAAAATAAGAATCATTCCTTATATTTACATTTTATTCATATTTTTCGTTAAATAAACTTAAGACGAACGCTTTCAAAAATTAGTATTAAGTAAAAATGGGGGAGTCATACGTGGGATTTTTCAAAAGTAACAGCCATTTCGTCATTACGTCATTACGGGTCATGCGGTTCATGCAAAATGAACCGAATTTTTTTAAACGAAAAAATCAATAGGAATGTAAATATTTAAGGAGTGATTCTTATTTTGGTGCGGTTCATGCAGATTGGACGTGCACGCGAGAGCTGGCAAATCCATAAAGCGCGCTAGCGCTTTATGGTAAATTTGACAGCTCTCCCGTGCACGTCCAATCTGCATGAACCGCACCAAAATAAGAATCATTCCTTATATTTACATATTATTCATTTTTTTTTCTTTAAATAAACTTAAGTCGAACGCTTTCAAAACTAAGTATTAAGTGAAAATGGGGGAGTAATACGTGGGAGTTTTCAATAGTAACAGCCATGACGTTACTGACGTCATTACGGGTCATGCGGTTCATGCAAAATGAACCGAATTTTTTTAAACGAAGAAATCAATAGGAATGTAAATATTTCACTTTATTATACTTGGAATATATCATCAGCATGAACAATGCCATCAGTGACAACAAGAATGATAACTCCAGTTTCATTATTTTTTGAGTTATGCCTCTTTCAAATGCAACTTTAACCTGAAACTTAATGTTGCCTATAACTTTGGAAGTACTTGTCTTATTCACTTCATACTTGGAATATATCATCAGCATGAACAATGCCATCTTTGACGACAAGAATGATAACTCTAGTTTCAATATTTTCGAGTTATGCCCCTTTCAAATGCAACTTTTACCCGAAACTTAATGTTGCCTATAACTTTGAAAGTACTTGTCCTGTTCACTTCATACTTGGCATACGTTATCAGCATGATCAACAGAATTGGTAACAAAAAGAATCTTAACTCCTGTTTGATTATATTTTGAGTTATGCCCCTTTCAAATTCAACTTTTAACATGAAACTTAATGTTGACTTTAACTTTGAAAGTACTTGTCCTATTCACTTGATATTCGAAATAAATCATCGTCATGAACAGCGTCATTATGATGAACAAGAATGATAACTCCTGCTTGACTATTTTATGAGTTTTGTCCCTTTAATATACAACTTTAACATAAAACTTAATGTTGCCTATTACTTTTAAAGTACCTGTCCTATTAACTCTTCGAATATATCATCTTCATGAAAAACAACAATATTGGTTACAACAAGAATCATAACTCCTATTTTTTAAAATGCAAATTTCACATGAAACTTAATGTTGCGTATAATTTGAAAGTACTTGCCCTATTCATTGAATACTTGGATTGTATCATCAACATGAACAGTGCCATCGACAACTACAAAAATTATAACTCCTGTTTGAATATTTTATGAGTTATGTTCCTTTCAAATGCAACTTTAACATGAAACTTAGTGTTGCCTGTAAAATGGAAAGTACTTGTTCAATTCACTTAATACTTTGAATAACAATCTGCGTGCACAAACCAATTTTTGAAGATGATAACTCGGGTTTCACCATTATTCTAGTTATTCCCCTTTTAAATGCAATTTAGATGATGCATGTGTTCAGTGGTGTAGTATTGAAATCAACCTGAATAAAATCATTTTATTATATATGATTAAACATAGGCCCACTATTAAACTTTTTCCATGCAGGCGACACATGTGTTCCGCGTAACTCAACATTCTAGTTCGACTAAGAATTTCAGGTTAAAGTTGCGTGCAAGCTAGTGTGCAAACTTATAACTTCCATACTACTTATACTAGAGCTTTGAAACTTTCAACACTTGTGCATTATCATATCCCGAGTTTGTATGCCCTTTTTCGACTTAAGAGTTTCAGGTTGAAGTTTGTGTGCAAGCAGGTTACTTTCATACTTTTTGTTCTCTAGGTTTGAAACTTTAGACACTTGTTCACCATCATTACCCTGACTATGTATGCCAAGAACCATAACTCTTTCTTTGATTTTGATCAAATTATGGCCATTTTGACTAAGAATTGTAGGTTAAAGTTTGCGCGCATGCTAGTTACTTTTATACTTCTTGTACTATAGTTTTGAAACTTAAGACACTTGTTCACCATCATGACCCTGACTATTTATGCCAAGAACCATATCTCTTTCTTTGATTTTGATCAAATGATGGTCCTTTTTTGACTTAGAATATCAGGTTAAAGTTTGCATGCAAGCTTGTTACCTCATACTTCTTGTACTATAGCTTTGGAACTTAAGACACTTGTTCACCACTAATATTATAATAAACAATATACATTTACAATGCCGCGTACAGATAAATTAGTTTCCTATATCTGTAGTTGTGACCTTGACCTCAGTAACCCGAAGTACAATTCTATGCAAGGTATTAAGACATGCTACCAACAGACCGGTTTTAGTAAGGAAAGCTTAAAATAGACTGACTAACAATTAAGCCTGTTCAAGGTCAGTAAAGGTAATGCATAAAACTGTTCACGCGGCAAAGCGCCACTTACTATGTAGTTACACAAATGAAATATAGGTATCGTGCTTAACGGCCTTGAAAAAGTAAAAGGTATCCCTGTACATTCTATCATTGTTGTTATCAGTAACTTCCTTTGAAGGTCGTTGAGAACGATACTTATATACTGTATTATTAGTACTTCTAAAATATCTTTTGTTTTTATATTTCAGACAGTTTAAAGATGGGTGATTTCAATGTCAGATGGTATTAATCTCAAAATTTCGCATTGAAGGTTCCATGTTCACCGTCATATGCATTCCATCGTTAGGGATGGATCAAAATTATACTGTTTATTGGTGTAAATATTGAGTTGCACTCAACCCGGGGCTAGGTGACGTGGGCAGTAAATGCATTTTCTATTACTGTCTATAAACAGGTTGAATCAAACCGAGCCTGAAATATTTTCATATTTTTCGTGTTCGGTGGCTGTCAAAGTTCCCTTTTCATCTATTTTAAAGATGGTAATTGATAACAGTACCAATTGAATGCAAGAGACAACTTTATACAGCCGCCACAAGGTACAAGCTAAGTCCTGTGATATTTAAATGGATGTAAAAGAATTTTGAAAGCCAGCGGACTCGACAAATATCAAAGAATTGCAGGCGCGGTTTGATTGAGCCTGTTCATGAGTAGTAATATAAATGCATAGATCCGGATTAAATAATCGTGCAAGGTTATGATTTAGGCTAGCTTCATATTAAGTTTGGTGAGGATAGCTGAAAAACTCCTGTTTCTGTCACAAAAGTAATGTCAGTGACCGTTAAATCCGGTGACCTCCATAAAATCCTATGAAAGGTATAAATATAGGCTACCTTCAGTCCAGATATGGTTAGACCAATCAAATCAGTATCAAATTATTTGTCTGCACAAGCATATGGCAGAAACAACTCTAGATTTAATTTATATACACTAACCACTTCCTAAAGGGAATTGGCAGAATAAAAGCGTTTAATTAAAGAGTTGTAAGTTCGGTTTCCAAAAATACACACCTTTGGGGAGAAACGTACAGTTTGTTATAACCACATTTTGCACTAACAGACGTAAAAGACAACTTCATGTTCTTCCAAAAAGTGTTTCAGTTTACAAACACATTTCAGGGAAAATGCATGACAGGAAATCAGGATATAGATCAAGCATGAAGAACAACACATATTTTTGCCACATACGTGTATTTATATAATTTGAAGAAAAATACATCACAGCACAATAAAAAATAAGAAATATTCTTCAGAAAAAAAAATGAAAGAAAACATGTCCAGGTTGTGAAGTGAATGGCCCAGTGCAATCTGAAACAGAAAAGATGCTTATGCTAGTCGAACCACAGTACTGGGTTTGATGGTTAACAATATAGTTTAATATTTGTTTGCATCTGTAAGAAAAACTGTTCAACTTACATACTTTACTGATTTCTTTCTGATGAATGCCCGGGAAATCACAATCACAATAAAACTAAATAGCCTTACTACCAGCATATAAACTTTATGACATTGTTACTGTAATGGGTTAAACTTTGACGGCAAGTTTCTCTAAAAGATTGCATCCAATATCCAGTCCACAATATCGGTGCAGATTGACGGAGACTAATAAACTATGTATAGCTACTTACTTCTAGACCACTGCTGTCTGCTCCACGTTCAAACCAACAGTGGCACTCTGTAAAACAATCAAAACATGGGAATTTTATAAATGATTACAAAAATAGCAAAACAAATTGGGGCGAGTGAACTATACAACTTATCTAAATTATAATTTCTTCTCAGAGATAAATGTAAAATTTGTTTAAATAAATTGACTGCGAAGAATAATAAATTACAAACGAGAATGTAAAACTTCTATAAGAATATCATTTTTCTGCACTTTATTTGTATGTATTATCTTGACCGAAATAAATCAAATAAAACATTGAAAGAGATATTTACTGGATTTGCGGATGGTGGTGTGGATCTCTTTTCCGTTTCGTTTTCCTGCTGGTATGCTGTTACAGGGGATGAGCTAAAGAAATAAATGTTGAAGAATGCGATTTCTGGGTTGAAAGTTATAAAAATGAGTTTGGAAACCAGTCTGGAATCTCAAGCATCTGATTGGCTGATATGGCGACTGGTCGCCATTTCCGCCAATCAGATGCTTGATATTTGAGACTGGTTTCCATGCTCAGTTTATAACCTTTGTCACTGGTGTGGGTTTGTGAGGGTTGGTATGGGGTAACATGGTTTCTAGCATTATTCAACGGCTTATACTAGTACCTAGTGCAACCAGTGTAGATCCAGATCAGCCACCACAACTGTCTAGTCTGATTGGGATCTATACTATCTATTTTTTGTTTTTGCCAGAAATAAACTACTAAGCTAAAACAATAAGTGTATATCCTGTAAAACATCAGGGTACAAAGATTTCCCAACCTTATTCAGCCCTTACTATCTGGAAATAAGAATCAGTCTGCATATCTGTTCAGGTTCTACAATGTCTGCTTTGTCAAAATTAACCCAATTCTATAAGCAGCATTTGTATATCCTGTAGAGAATTTACTCTTTTAAGACGTTTTATAACAAGTTGTAAAACTATGTCGTCGGACATCCATTGCCTTGGAAATAATTGTTATGTCATATTAATCTCACCCAGATCTGGACTTTCCTCCACCATCGTCTTTACTGTTATCACCTGGCGACACAATAGGCGTAACTCTGTTCTGTAAACAGAATATGAACAGTTTTGTAAGTTCACATTCCAACGTAAAAGTTATAAGTTGCAACACAACTTTGTAGCTGTATGAATGTTGCCTGTGGTTAAAACATTTCAACGTAAAATAAGTTACAAAACTAGTTTCCAGCTGTATGGCATGTTGTTGCAGCCGTTACAAAATCAGGCCCAGTAATAATAAAACTTTTTTCATGCTCGACTCAATTTGAGCAAGGAAATTTGATGGCTTCGTCTCTGTTCATTATATAAAATAAAACAATAAATTGAAAATATGAAAAAATGCTCTCAACAACAACTGTTAAACAGATAGCCATTCCTTAATTATGAAGACTGTTAATGTCCCAGACATTTTAAGTTTGAGCACAGAATCGAGTTGAGTATAAAGTTTTATAATAACGGGGCCAAAACATTTACATGACTGTTGCTGCACAGTCAACAGGACATAAATGACATATTAAGGACATAGATCTATATTGGAATAGGTTTATTTCAACTTTTTTTTCGTTTTACATGAACAACATTTTAGGTATGTTTGCTGCAATTAAACCATACTTAAACTAAAATGTGTAAATAATTATAAAGGTAGTCACACGTCATTCATTGTAAAGTGAATGTATTCTTTTGCAGTCATAAAGGATTATCTGCCTTTGCAGAGCGATTGGAACAAAACATCAAAATAAATAAATATGAAGGAAGACAGGAGTCAAACTCGCTGAGAGTAACAATACTGGAATTTCGATACTACACAACAAGAAGGGGAGTCATAAACTGTGCTGAATGTAACCCTTAACTCAATCTATATGATTGTATGACATGGGCAAACAGTTTAAATTAAAATAAGTCGTTACATCTGTGCAGTCTGCTCAGGATCTTCACCATTCGCTTTAACATTCATTTGTTTATTTCTGATCAGATTGCACGGATGTGCCAGCGTATCTGGATCTACACTGGTCGCACACGCGATAGAGTCCATACTTATGTTCATCAAAACATTTCAAACAAGAGAAGGATTTGCAATAATATGGAATAATTTTGCAAATTTCTAAACATTTCCCTGATTTACTTCGCCCGCAATACCTGCCTATGACAGAACATTTTCCTGATTTACCTCGCCCGAATTACATGCCTATGACTGAACATTTCTATGATTTACCTCGCACGCATTACATGCCTATGACTGAACATTTCCCTGATTTACCTCGCCCGCATTACATGCCTATGACTGAACATTTCACTTATTTACCACGCCCGCATTACTTGCCTATGACTGAACATTTCCCTGATTTACCTCGCAGGCATTACATGCCTATGACTTTGAACATTTCCCTGATTTACCTCGCCCGCATTACATGCCTATGACTGAACATTTCTATGATTTACCTCACACGTGCATTACATGCCTATGACTGATCATTTCCCTGATTTACCTCGCTCGCATTATATGCCTATGAATGAACGTTTCCCTGATTTACCTCGCCCGAATAACATGCCTATGACAGAACATTTTCCTGATTTACCTCGCCCGCATTACATGCCAATGACTGAAAATTTCCCTGATTTACCTCGCCCGCATTACATTCCTATGACTGAACATTTCCATTATTTACCTCACCCGCATTACATTCCTATGACTGAATATTTTCCTGATTTACCTCGCCCGCATTACATGCCTATACATTTCCCTGTAATTTTCAGGCACGTTAAATTTGTGGATAATATTTAGAAATCAGCATAGGACTAAGTTTCATTTTTAGCTTCTATGCAAACTTCAGATATCAGATGACCATTGCATTCTGTTCTGAAGACAAAGCACTCGGCATTTTACTGCATTTCTAGGACCTATCAATGGTTAAAAGTATCAAAATAAATATCATTCAAGTGCTGTTGTTGTTTTTTTTTACAAGAAAAAAACATGTGATTTACTGATTCACCTACCGGCTTGTCCTCTTTGCAACCTATGCTTTTTTCTTCGTCTTCCTGTTTTTCGTCAACGTCTTTCATAGCATACTCATATGTGCTCATCTTGTGATACACTGAAATCGCATACAGGATATTAGGAATGTGACAAAGAATTAAAAGTACAAGAGTTTAACTAATACATACATGTACAAGGTAACAATTAACAAAATAAGAAAGCAGTGTCATCAAAAAAAGAAAACAGCTGTTTTTTAACAAAAACAACAAAAAAGCATTAGCAACAAAACAAAATTAACAACCGAAGTTAGCAGAAGTTATTGATATTACTAGAGCTATGTTCCAGGTTGTTTTAAGAATACAGCAAACTTCTACAAAATAATTTCTACAAAATTGCACAAGATTATCTCCGTTATCACATCTTTTACCAAAGTTTTTAAATGATTGCATGTTTGGAAACAGTACATAATTATATTCTTAGGGAAAATATCCAAATGTTTGTTTTCGGTAATCAATTTGGTGTTCTGGAAATTCACATTTATGGCTGGCAATTAAAGTTTTATGTTTAACATTACATGTATATAGACAGAAGAAAGAAAAAAATGTTTAAGGTTATATGAATAGACTGCAGGATAATTACATCTTTTGAATCTGTTCATCACAAATTAAACACAAACCTACTGAAATGCTATCGAAATTTAGTAGAACATGCTTTCAATGTCAAAAATGATGTACTTCAAGACATGTTATTTTCCAAAGTTGATGTTCAGCAAGAAGTGTTAACATCTCATGGACTGGCTCATTTGTGTCAGTAAATATATTTTCTATTATCTGCCTGTTAAACCTCACACGTGACTTGATTCTATAAACAAACTACATGACTTTTGATATCACCTGATTTTATTATTGGACCAGGATAATTTGGCAATGTTTACATTGACGTGTTTACATTGGAGTAACATACAAACAATGAATTAATATTTTTATCGTTGTTTAATACAAAGCGTGCATTTCCAATACTTGTCCCATTAGCCGAGTGGTCTAAGACGCAGTCAATTCGAAATGCAATGTCAGCAAAGCTATTTTAGGTTGTAGGTTCGAAACATGTTTTTTACATTTTTTTTTACACAAAAATATTTTTGCGATAAAACTGAAGACAAATACATTACAATA
Source organism: Corbicula japonica (assembly GCA_038501625.1). Classification (NCBI taxonomy): domain Eukaryota; kingdom Metazoa; phylum Mollusca; class Bivalvia; order Venerida; family Cyrenidae; genus Corbicula; species Corbicula japonica. Next base: position 844,827 of record JAZAYU010000098.1, on the reverse strand, counting down.
CTTTGAAATAACTGCAATAAAACTTAAAACATATATATCTTAATTATTCACTTTAAAGCCGTATGTCAGTGTGAATCGAACTCGTGTCGAAAAAGAGTTAGGCATATGCTAGCCGGACGCCTAAACCACTGAGCTATCGAGGCGATGAGATATAACTTGGCAAAATAGTACTTTTAACGCGTAAAATTGCCTTAATCCGTGTTTATATTCTATAAACAATTGTAAACATCGCCAATTTAGCTTGGTCAACCTATAACCGAGATATATATTTCAAATAGATACAATAACAAATGATTATTCTTTACCGATACTAAAGTTAAAACTTTAAAGGTATAGACTTATTGACAATGTAATGAAATGAATACTTACTGAGCTGGAGTCTTACATAAATACTTAGGTTAATTATCTACGAGGTAAACACTAAGTGCAGAAACTACTTATCGAGGTAAATACGTGCTGAAATACTTACGGTCGAAAAGACTGAGGTAAATACTTACTGGGCCAAGTTCTTACAAACCAATATACTTACGAAACTTATTAAGAGGTGACACTAAGTGTAGAAAATACTTATTGAGATTAATACTAACAAAGAGAATCCTTAACGAAGTAAAAACTGACTACACTACATATTTAGGTATTATCTGAGATCAACACTTAGGATATTATTTAGATAAATGATATGAGATAAAGACTGCGGTATATACTGAGGTTATTACTGAGAAAAATACTGAGGTAAAAACTAAGATAAATACTGACAGGGGTAAATACTGAGATATTTACTAAGATGACAGCTGAGTTAAATACTGAGATAAATATTGAGGTAAAAACTAAGATAAATACTGAGGAAAATGTTGGGACAAATACTTAGGTTAATAATAAATATCGAGATAAATATTGACATAAATACTGAGGTAAATACTGAGATAAATACTAAGGTAAATACTGAGATAAATACTTAGGTAAAAACTAAGATTAATAATACTGAGGTCAAAACTAATCTTAATAATACTGATGTAAATACTGAGATAAATACTGAGGTAAACACTAAGGTCAAAAAGTAAGATAAATACTGAGGTAAATAATGAGGTAAATAATGAGGTAAATTCTGAGGTAAATACTGAGAATTATACTGAGGTAATTACTGAGACAAAAACTGAGGTAAAAACTAAGATAAATACTGACAGAGGTAAATAATGAGATATTCATAAGATGACAGCTGAGTTAAATACTGAAATAAATATTGAGGTAAAAACTAAGATAAACACTGAGGAAAATGTTGGGATAAATACTGAGGTTAATAATGAGATAAATTTTGAGATAAATATTGAGGTAAATACTGAGATAAATACTAAGGTAAATACTGAGATAAATACTTAGGTAAAAACTAAGATTAATAATACTGAGGTCAAAACTAATCTTAATAATACTGATGTAAATACTGAAATAAAAACTGAGGTTAACACTAAGGTCAAAAAGTAAGATAAATACTGGGGTAAATACTGAGATAAATAATGAGGTAAATACTGAGGTTAAAACAGAGAAAAATACAGAGTAAATACTGAGATAAATACTGAGGTAAAAACTATGATAAATACTGTGGTAAATACTTAGATAAAAAATGAGGTAAATAATGAGGTAAATACTGAGATATATACTAAGGTAAATACTGCGATAAATACTGAGATAAAAACTAAGATAAATACTAAGGTAAAACCTAAGCTAAATACAGAGTAAATACTAAGATAAAAACTGAGGTAAAAACAAAGATATATACTAACATAGATAAATACTGAGATAAAAACTGAAGTAAAAACTAAGATAAATACTGAGGTAATCACTAATATAAATACTGAGGTAATCACTAAGATAAATACTAAGGTAAAAATTGAGATTAATACTGAGGTAAATACTGAAATAAATACTGAAGTAAAAACTAAGATAAATACTCAGGTTAATACTGAGATATAACTGAGGTAAATACTGAGATAAATACTGACGTAAAAACTAACATAAATACTGAGTTAAATACTGAGATAAATACTGAGATAAATACTGTGATTTAATTTACTTAAATGTGAATACTGAGGTAAAAACTCAAATAAGAATTGAGTAAATACTGAGATAAATACTGAGTTAAAAACTAAGATTTATACTGAGGTAAATACTGAGATTAATACTGAAGTAAATACTGAGATAAATAATGAGGCAAATACTGAGGTAAATACTGAGATATATACTGAGGTAATTACTGTGATAAATACTGAGGTAAAAACTAAGATAAATGCTGAGGTTAAAACTTAGATAAATACAGAGTAAATGCTGAGATAATACTGAGGTAAAAAACTAAGATAAATAATGAGGTAAATACTGAGGTAAATACTGAGATATTTACTGAGGTAAACACTTCATGTATAATAAATACCCAGGTTGAAACTATGATAAGTACTGAGGTAAATATTGAGAATAATATTGTTGTAAAAACTTAAATACTTTAAATGCTTTATGAGGAAAGTACTTACTTAGATATAAATGAAAGCCAAATAAGGCAGTAAGGAGAAAAAGAGGAATAATCCCAATTCCAAAGAATGTGCCCACAATGGCCAGCCAGCCCTTGTGTGGCAAACGCTGGGAAAAGATGAAAAACTCAGCATCATTCTTTTGTCTTGTTGATAGATCTACAAAAATGAGCAAAGTGTTAACAATGTTACTTAAGAATGTTCAGTATTGCTTTTTCTTTCATTTTTTGTTCAAATGTTTGTCAAGTTCAGCAAGATGTGTAATAAGAGATGAGTTTTTGGATTATGACAAAACTACCGAAACTACTGCATTTAATGATTAAGTCAGAATTAGTTGTTTAATATTTAGTTTTAGCTTTTACACCTTCAAGTACAGAATTTGAAGACAATACAATCTATAACTCTAGATATGGTGGTTCATTTTAATAATACATACTCCACTTTTTATTGTTATGATGCGAATTTTAAAACAGCAAATCCTAGAACAAGAAAATTGTCCGAGATCTGACAATCAAAGTAAATAAAAGTGAAGAGGAGACATTTGGAAGGCCGTAGAAATAGTTTTGTATTGACATTACTTCGTAATTTTCACGCAATATTTTTACACGAAAGCACGTCCGATTTAAAGCCCCAGTCCATAAACTTAAGCAAGAATATACTATTGAAAAATCATATTTGTCCATATAGACTCCAATATATAAACTCTACAACAGAATACAAAAGGTCCGATTGAATTCTTTCTTATAGACGGGATTTTCAATGATATTGTTAAATTATCGTTAACGAAGCTAAATATAATGGAGCTATATTCAGCACCGCTGAAGAGCCAGACCAAATTTATTTTAGTAAATTAAAATTTTATTAGCCCGAACTTATGCTACAAATTTGTGCCTATAGTTCCAAATACATGTAATATTTCATTACAAGAGCGGGTTAAATTGAAGTAATGCCCCTTTAAATATATTTTATTGCCATTTTATATGTATTATTATGACATACATAATGCAATTGGTTTGGGCCACAAGTGCAGAGCTCACGTTAATGACATTTTGAAAAGGCACATAGTTAATTAATTTAAGCACGTCTGAAGTAGAAATTTTAGTTTACCTCTGTATATACTTCTGTCTGCATAATAGCCGGTAAATAGCGTCAGTGCCACGGTCTCCAGCAATAAGAAGAAGATGACTGCACTAACTAACGTGGCAATAAACCACCTGAAGTTATTAAAGTGTGTAAGCTAAATAATTTGAAAATAAGATGCTTAAAACTGAAAGCAGCATTCAAAGAAGTATCCGTCTATTTTATCTAACAAAAATATGTGTATAGAAATAAAACAGAACGTACAATTGCGGGTCGGGCAAAATTTAATTGTTTATCTGGTTTCAGATGCGTATATGGCATATTTAAACAAAGGCATTCTCTAGAAAACTGATTATCGAATAGAAAAAGAATTGTATAACTGTTTTGCTTTACCTAAGGCGTACAACTGTGCCAGCGAAAGCTGTTTGATGTTAACTGATAACAGTACTAACTGAATGTACGGGGCGAATTTTCACGGCCGCCACATGGCACAAAGCTACTATAATATTTAAGTAGATGTAAAAGAGCTTGGAAAACCACCGAACACGACAAATATCAAAATATTTCAACCTCAATCAAGGTTTGATTGAGCCCCTTTTTGGGTAGTAATGGAGATGCATATTTCTGACCACGCCGCCTATCCCCGGTTGGAGCGTTACTCGATATTTACAAATAAATTATATATATATCGTGCTCAAAGGCTTTCAAAGATGGTGGATGGAAAAAGCAAAGAGTTTCTTTCTAGCAAAAAATATTCAAACAAGTAAAGTCACCGGGACAATTTACAGTACCTGTAGTTTTTTGCACCAACGCATGTATTCAGAAAAAAACAATGATGATCAAACCGTGTGATGCATTTATTGCAGTCACTACAATGTTTTGTTCTGGGCGGACTGGAATAAAAAAAAATACATTAACATATTTAAAGCTTGAATTATCAACTTAAAATATAAGTCTATAACAATTGTAATATTTGCGTTGCTGTAAGACCTATTATTGTATCATTATGATAAAATTAGAGTTATTCTATAGCGCTTAATATTGGCGGTGTCAAATTGTGACGTATTTTAAAGTGTTTTATATTGGCGGTGTAATAAATTGGCGCAAACAAACCAGACCGCCAAAATAAAACCCTTGATGAAAAAATCGCAGGTCTAAAATTGGCGTTAACAAAGATCTTCAAAATAAAACATTTACATTTAATATTCAGCACCACATTATTTTAATACCAGTTGCCTAATAATAGATTGTTTTTTAAATTCACAACACATTCTTATTATACTATTTTTGTAACAAACTGAGAAAACTGCGACATAATATTCGCTAGTGTGTCATAGTTGTCTAACTTCCACATACTAAAATGGCGGTGTTATTGATTGACGGTGATCTATATTAGCGGTGTTTTATGTTGGTGCAACTGACCTTGACCGGCAATATAGGCAAAATTAAACCCCTGCCAAAATAAGTACTTATACAGTATTTGAAACTAAATGACAGCTGATAAATGAGAGCTCTTCGTGAATCTATATTTTATTGAAACATTTAATACCACATATACGGGTTTATCGTACAAGTACATATCCCCCTATAATTATGACCCCGGTTATTATTGTATATAGAATAAAGACCCATTTGTTGAATAAAGACCCATTTCTAAAACGTCTGACACCTCTTATAAAAATGACACAATTTTATCTATAAAATATTGACACCAGAAACCAAAAAAAAAATTGACACCCGATCATAATATCATGACACCCCGGTCATAATTTCATGACCAAATCATAATATTGAAGTTACGATTTTAACCGGCCAATCGAAGAATAACTATGCAACAGCACGGACCTGTGTCATACCATATATTTTGAAAATCAACTTCATTCGAGATGGATATAAAGTAAACTTTCAGATTAAAAACACGGTATTTAGTACTTACACATCGATTTGACATACATAGCAGTGTCCATTTTCGATCACATGGGAGTGCTTTGTGCGATCAAACTTTAATTTCGGCTTACCTGATGGCTCTGCCGGATCTTTGTATGACGTCATTGTCATACAAACCAGCAGAGCCATCAGGCTGGCACCAGGAACCTGGTCACTGTCAAGGAAAATCCTTCAAAACTGTAGCAAATCATAATGATATGGGGCATGTCACGGGAAAAGGAACCTTCGGTCATTTTTAGTGATATGACAGCGAGGTGAAAACATAATGATGCTATACATATGTAGATCTGACTTGAAGATGTTTCCAAATGAATCGAGAAATCCACCATTAACATGTTCAGCACAGGACAAATGGACCTTACAGGCTTACAAAGTAACATCACTATAAATGCATGGTTAATATAATTACATGTATACATAAAGATCTGTTTATTTCCAAAAATCATTCAGTGATTATAATTAATAAGCAGTTAACGTAACATTGTTTCCTGTTTGTCAAACCAGTGCCCAATATTATAAAACTGAGCATGGATGCTTGAGATTTGAGACTGGTTTTCAATCTCAGCTTTATAACCTTCGGCCCAGTACTTACACCATTTGGAAGCTTGTGAAAATCACGGTAGAATCATGCCCTTGATTGGACTTGAACCTCAGCTTAATATTTCTAATCACTTAATCTCTAAAAATATGATAAAAAGGATACAATATATGCCAACATCCTCCACGACTGGTTCAACATCGGTGCTAAACACCCAAAGTAAAGACATGCATACACCGCTAAGAACAGCCATGCTGTTAATTGAAGTGGGTGTGGTGGAGGGCTCCACCCGTTAACTCGACTTTTCTCTTCGTTTACACCCATCTGAAATACAATTATATAACATAGCTTTGAATGTCGTGAAATCTTGAAGGCTAAACACCTCTAATTTAACACATAATGGCTAATGTATACACGTCTAATTTTACACATATTGGCTAGTGAATACACGCATACTTTAACACATACTGGCTAGTGTATACACGTCTAATTATCACATACTGGCTAATGTAAGTTCTCTGCTCAACAGAATGCTTTCTCCTTCAAATTTTATAAGATAAAATTAATGTGGAGAGTTATTGGTATTGTGAATATACAAACACATTTGCGAGTCACTTCCTTTTTTAACTAGTACAATAATTAGGTCAGCGAGCAGATCTTTTGTTCCAACAGTTTGTAAAATATCAGCTTATGATATAATAGAACTAAGATATGTACCGGATAAATCGTTTTTTTAACCTGGATTATACTGACTTTTGAAACTTCCGCGCTGAATTTCATGCTACCTGATACATTTAGTTACCGGATTATAGTACAGTTTCACGTTCAGAACATTAGGCCAGAGAAAATAAATTATTATATTCTCATCCGGATTTGGGGAGAAAGGGGGGCGGGTGGGCACTTTTTAATGTTTATTTTTTATTAACGGAAAACCTTAAGAAGGTATTTCGGGATGGTCTAAAACCCGTTCTGTACAGATCAGAACATGTTTCGATTTTTTTACCAATAAAATATTTTGGGGGGCGGGTGGTTTTGGACAGGGGCGGGCGGGGATGATAATCTAAAATATTTTTTTCTCTGGCCTTAGATCTATTACGGCTTACAAAATTTTAGTGACATTTGGGCCTATTAAGAAATCTAGAAACAATCTGAGCATTCTGTATTGAGCAATACAAATAATTTGCAAAATTCAAAATAAGTGTGTAATATAATGTGTGAATTATAAGCAACTGAAGAAAGTCAGTATCCTATTATAATGTCGTCATTCATTAACCTATTGTATGTTTTCGATGTTTTTTTGCTATTGTTGTTCTTTGTATTAAGAAACTTGGCATGTAAATAAAATAGATAAAAACATTATTTCTGAAAAATACTTCCAGAATTCCCTTATAATATTACCAGTAACATGTTAATACCGGTTATTTTATTCGTATCACGTTATTATATCTTTATACTTTTATACATTATTATTTCATTTTCCGTAGAGTGCCGGAAATCACATTTTGCCGTTGATGTCTCGGATTAATTTTCACACATTTTTAACCGCACAGAAGAAAAATTTCCGGCTAAACAAGAACATCTTTATCACAAAAAATCATAATAAAACCCCGTATTTTATTCTAAATGTAAGTGCATAAAAAGTTTTCTAGAATTAAAATCATATAACAAAATGTTATTCTAAGGTTGTTTTTTTTTCAAAATATATACACGTAAAATAAATGTTTACAAAAAGGTAAGGTTTTTTTTTCATTGAATTTTAAAAGTTTTTATCTTCTGACCAATAGATTTTGCTCAAAATTTGAAAGAATTATTCAAAGATCATTCTTTCAATAACTAAAGGAAAACATAGGTCACCATGCTTGTTTTAGATCAAAACAAACATTAAAACCCGTACAAAGCAGGAAAAAATGAAAAAATAAAAGCTTAAAATCATTTTTCCCAGAAGAAACAAATATTCATATGTAGGCAGGTTGATTACATGTAAATGTAAGCTTTATATGCTTTATTTATAAGGTGCAACACTGTTTTAATATACAATGGGATATTTAAATTATTTTTGCTTTTTCATTTCTGTAAAGCGATGTGCCCGAAAAAAAACTCAATAATGCTTAAAAAAGTCAACACAATGTTTCCATTCAATGTTTTCTTCTTATCTTTATAGACTATATACAGTTTTTAGACTTGAATGAAACTGCATGATGTTAGATACATAATGTAGTTATACAAATATGATATTGAATAGAAACACTATGATGCATTGTGCATATTTAATTTGTAAAACTTACTGTATATAGTAAATTTACTTGCATTTCGCAGGGTTAGGGATTATTTTCAAAACGTGTTTCTATATGAATGATAATCAGCCGCAACAAAGTTGCCGAGCGAAACAAATTCTTCCTGGAAGATTTTCTAACCCGAAGTTATTCTTTATTCGTCCAACGCAAATGGAAGATGTGAACCTCTTATTTAGTTGGCAGAAAATAAGCACATTAAGCAATTATTAATCGAACCTCGGCATATTCGCGTAACTTCACTCGCTAATTGGCGAAAAATTTGGAGTTTAATTGTCATGCTTCAATACGTTTTGCCCACACAATGCAAATTATTTTACTTGCCTTCTGTTGAAACCGTCCATCTTATGTCGTCTAAATCTGACGTTGTCTCTAAGACCTTATTATGACGTCGTTAGTTTACGTGCACAGACGTAAAGCGTGATGCAGCAGTTTTATGCTTAGCAACCTTAATGCTGCCGCATTTTTTAAAATATATATATTAAAAAAAAACATCTCAATATTTGAAGGTGGGGCCTGCGCCGATCCCGCCGTTTAACGCTGCACCGATCCTGATTATTAGCAGGCTGCTGTACAAACTGCAGTTATAACCGGTTTCGCGGTTAGAGACCATTACACATGTCAGCAGCTTTTTTATCCCAATGGCTCGGATTAAAAATGATTTCGGATTATTCTTGAGACACCGCGGTATCTAATCCGCCCAAATCCTATGTAAGCAGTAATTACTGCGGCTCGAGCCCTAGGGTTTTCCAAACGCAAGGCAAGCAAAATCCAACTCAGCGGATCGTTCTTTCACTGAGGGTAGAGGGCATGCCCTGGCACGGATTCTGACCTGTTTCGCAACCCTGCGCGAACGAGTACAAGCGTTACGATATCTTTCACATAATATTATATCTTTTAAGCTTCATTCCTTTCAAATGGACAAAACATAGTGTTGTCAGAATCATCATACTCCTGTAGGCATTTAAAATTATATTTTGTGAAGTTTACATGAATTGATTTTAATAGAATTTTAGGGAATTTTAGGTCTAGCTTTTTTTCCGTACAGTTGTTTTTTTTCCTAACGCAATACATATAAAATGAATGAAGATGCATAAATAACGATTAATTGTGCAAAGTTTTATTGAACTTCATTTTACCGTTACATAGATTTGTTTATAATAATTTATCTTTTTCACGGATGACAGTGCAATGACGACTGAAGACGGTCTTTAAATCGTCTGTGGAGCAGTACATTATTTTCCAGATGGAAAGACTTTTTAACCCCTAATTAACGTGTTATTTTTTACATGAACGTAGCAGATACTGGGAAAGTTTCCGTACGGTGGAGGATAAAACATAAAACATATACAAGTATTTCTCATTTATACATTTATCATAACTCGAAAATATTTCGAATATAATTTACTTGCTACCTTTGATGCTTAAAAAAAGATTTTTAGGTCATACCATGCCCTTGACTCTTGTTTATCCTCTTTTAAAATTAAATCGCATAAAATAGTAATTAACGATTCAATCCGTGCATTTAAGTAATTAACGCATTGACTATTTTCATGAATGTGCAGGGATTGGGAAAGACATTTAATATGTGTTCTTTATTAATTTTATTTAGTCTCAACCAAGTTGCCGAGCAAAACGATTTCTTTCCGACTGGAAGATCATTATTAACCGGAACTATTTCTTTATTAGCCCAATAATAAATTGTTAAAAGGAAAACAACACATGGATTTGTTGTAAAAATTAATTGTGCAAAGTTTTATTGAACTTCATTTTACCGTTACATAGATTTGTTTATAATAATTTTTGTGTTTATTAGCCCAAATAACGTGGATCATGTAAACTTCCTATGCCGTTGGCAGAAAATTAGCACAGTCGATTAAACAATTATTATTCAAAACTCGATATGTTCGCGAATTTTCATTCGCTTAAAACTTTTTCGTACGCAAAACATTTTGAGTTAAAGTGCCGTGCCTCCATACCATTCACCCACGCCAAATACAAACTAATTTACTTGCCTTCTGTTGAAACCGTCCATCATATTTCGTCTAAATCTGACGTTGTCTCTAAGACCTTATTATGACGTCGTTAGTTTACGTGCACAGACGTAGAGCGTGACGAAACAGCTTTTTGCTTAGAAGCGAAACTACAATGTATCCTATTTAAATTTGAGAAACATAATATTGGAAGGGGGTAGGGCCTGCGCCGATCCCGCCAATGTTCGAACCCACTATAAGCACCTTTTTGATCGCAATGGCCTGGTTTTGAACTGACGTCGGATAATTTAGGGGACACCGCTGTATCTATCCCTCCTTAATCCTATGTGAGCGATGACGTTCCGCGGCTCGAGCCCAGGGGATTTCCATACGCGAGGCATGCAAAAACCCTCTCCCGATGGTTGTTTTAACGCTAAATTAGAGTAGAGAACATGCCCTTACACGGATTCCTACCTGTTTCGGAAGTCTGCGCAGGCAAGAATCCGAGCGGAACGAAAAGATTATTTAACTTTCAATTATCTAATTATTTACCGAATGCAAGCTGATAATGCTCACATGCCTGTGGTACCGGAAATGAGCACAAGTAGGCAATAGTTCACGTTAAGTTTCACATAATTCCAAAATAAAGTGTCCACTTTGTTTTCAGTGATTTAGGCGTCAAGAAACGCAGTTAATGAAAATACTACCGAAATCAATGTGCACACTTTCTTTTAGAATTGAGTATAGTTATTTTAAATAATAATAAAAATAGAAAAAAAGTAGGTTGGCGAAACTTGAAACCCTACATGCATGTGTCTTGATATTTGGAAAGTAAAATTGTGAACTTTTATTTAAAGTTAAATTGCTGTGTGGTGGAATAATCACCAATCCAGACAAACAACTATTGTGGGTAGGTAGCCGCTACCCTCGTCAGTTATTTTTCCATCTGCACAATTCTCTGTCATGTAATAGCTGCCATATACCAAAAAGATTATGATAAAAGGTTTTCGTTGAACAACGATAACCTAGCACAAGGAACAAAAACACAACTTCAGTGTTGCCGGCTGCAGGTAGGAATGACCGGTGGTAAGGATAACATTATGAGATATACAATATGCCAGGTACAAATTGGTCATACAAAGAAGAAGAAATGAGTTCTACAGGGTAGCTGTTTCCATGGAAAAGTAGACCGTACGGTTTTTTTTCGACACTAATCTAACGGCTATACAATGTACCCTCTTATAATCCGAAGGGCGGTGCAGATTATCAACAACAATTTGTTTGAATCGTATTTTCTTAAAAACAAAATATCAGTTTAATAGTTATACCACAAGATAGGCAATTAGAGGCGCTTCAAAGGGATATCACATATTACGAGAACAACACAGTTGTCATAGAAAAAAAGCCGAAATCAGTCGTCGCTCTCACTTCAATTTTGAAATAGTCAATAATGTCATTTATTTTTATCAATTACAGGGTCAAACGGGGACACATCGGCAATAAAGCAAGCAATCATTTAATCAATCAACAATCCTTTTCATTTTATGATCCAAGTATTCAAGTCTATACCTTACAATATGTATGCTAATTGGAAACAAAATAGCACATACCTTTTCGTAGCTGATCGCCATCTTGCGGGGTGTCAAAGGGTACCCTCTATTTGGTACAGGGCAGCTGTTACACGACAGTGCAATTGTTTATTCTCTTTTACTACTGTCTTAGTCCTTAAAAATAAAACATTATACTTGCCTTCCGTCGAGATTGTCCGTACAAGACATGGCTATCTGCAACCTTTTTATTGTTTTTTTAGTCTAGTGCCGTCTAAATCTGACGTTGTCTCCAAGACGTTATTGTGACGTAGTCAGATTGAGTGCCCAAACGTTTTGTGACGTAACAGATTTTGCTGAAAAACGCTACTGCATGCTATTGTGTCCGAAACGTCATTTGAAGCACAATAATTATGTTTTTACTTATATGGCACTTTGCTGCCATGAAGTCCCCTCTGTACATGAATTTGATATTTTCTCTTTAAAGCAAAATGGCGAACGACAAAAAGGTTGGAAGTCCAGAGGGGGGAATAGAAGGCAGCTGTATTTAAATATACAGCTGAGCCGCGTATATAGACATTCATCAATGGCAAATTATCCTATTAATAAAAGGAAATGTCTTTACAGTTTAACAAAACATTAAACGAGGTTTAGGCTATCAGTAGGAATCAGTTTTATTTAAAAGTGGATTACTTAAAAAGGTTTATAAACTCCATAGTGGTTTAGGGAAAACTGCTCTTCTGACTCATGCCTAGTACATTTATCTGATCACATAAGATATAAAACAGCAAACAAATTGTAACGTTATACAGACATGATTATTTTGGAACTGCAAATAGCTTCCAAGACTGTAGATAATGATATCTTACATGTATGTTGTAAACTGAAAGCAATGCGAGTTGAGTCGTTAGAGTGGTTTCATTCTAACAGGTATGGTGGCCAAACAGATGAAAACATATGTTTGCATGTGAATTAAGTTTTGTTCTTAAAATCAATCAGTGGGTCCAATTAAATGTGGTATTTCTCTAACTGAAATTATATGAAGAGAATGTTTATTTATAGACACTTCTTGTTGACCAGTGAATTTTTGCATATTTCAATAAAATGAAATATCAGTTACTTGACACCGTTAACGTGAACAATCCAACTGATATTGCATTTGGTATAGATTTTGATTGTAAGCATTTTGATCAAGACTGCTGAATACTGGAAAAATGCTCTTTAAGACGAGTAAGTAAGTGTACATATCTAATCTGGTGTAATATTAAAAAATAAAGGGACATAACTTCTGAGTGACAGCAGCAAGTTTGCTGATTATCGAACCTGACCAAGATATGATAGCTTTAAGCACTCTGACAATCTCTGTTGTAGACTGGACAAGTAAGAGAGCTTTAATTAAGTTATAAATCAGCAGGTAAGAAGCAACAATAGAGTAATTTGCTTACCAAAGCTTTCTTAAATTTGTAAATAATGCCATAAACGTCCTGACAAAATCTGATAAGAAAAAGGGGCAGTAATTTATAGAACTGTAAGGGGAGAGAATTCTTTTAATCTTTCTTGAGAGATTAAATTCGATTGGTAATTCTAAACTTCAATTTTATTGGTTCACTGGTTACCCTTTTAAGGAAAATTCTAAGCAATTTAGTCATTTCTTGTGTCTTTTTCGACGAATAAAAAATCCACCGCCCAAAACCCTCGTTATATATATTGTAGTTAATGTTATTTGTCTTTTACTTTTGATTGGTACTGTTTCATTTTGTTCTTGTGTAGTTTGTGATGTTGATTAGTTTATCAACTGGACTTGGATGATTTATAATAAATGTATATTTGTATGTGAATTTCTTGTAAATTTATGTATTCGTAAAGTTATATACATGATATGAATTGAAATGTATTGATTGATAATTTGAGGAGCGATTTTGTGTCTGTATATCTGTTATTTAACAGAATTGATGAATTTCAAACGATAACTAACTTAGCTTTATTAGTGCTTATATTATTATTAAGACACGAGTTAGAAAATAAATGAAAACGAGTTGAAAAAGTGTTGTTATTGAATTATAAAGGTTTAATTTAAAGAGCAAACATTCACACTATAGCCATATATCTGAACTGAAGGGACCACATCCCTTATTATATAATAAGCGATTTTCAATCTCAAACTAACAGTTGTCTAGCTTTTTGTACATTTACATTTTAATCGATCATTCTTTTATAAAACGAATTCAGATTCAAACAAACGCTATGCATCTTACTCAAATTTTTAGAAAACAGTTTGTGATTTTCGGTTAATTAGCCGCAATTTGTCAGTAGCAACCAGATTTATAAAACTTGCTATCTGGGGAATCAATTGCAACTTTTTGTTCTTATATTCAATGTTCCCGGGTTCGAGTATGGCTGCACATTTTTCCTCGCCCAGTAACATAATTTATCAGTCTTTGACTGTTCTTGTTTGTAAATAATCTTCCTTGTGCTTTTAAATCAGTTATTGGCCCTTGAAAACTCTCTAACTCTAATATTCCAAGATGGCGGAACAGTAGTTTCGCTCTAAAAATCAAAAGTTTTTAAGATTTTGTCCTTGTTGATAATTTACATAACAGAAAAATGTGTTAGATACAAAGCATTGAATAAATCAGTAACTTTGCAAAAATGGAAATCGACGAAGAGCACGTACAAACGTTGCTTAGCATGGGTTTTCCGAGTGAACTTGACGTACGAAAGGCATTGCGTTTGGCGAAGAATAGTCTGAACGATGCCGTGGCTATCCTTACAAATGATCACCCGACGCAGAGCTTTGATACACTAGACGACATAGAAATGAAAGATATAGCAACAGGAAAAACAATTCCGGTGTTTGGTCCATCTTTGCCACCATCATATGAAGATGTTGAAACAGAGGTAGAAATTTTGATTTATTAAAAAAGGTGTGTCTGCAGGACTGTTAGTTCTACTGGCTCACTAGACTTTTGTTCTACTGGCTCACTAGACTTTCTACTGGCTCACTAGACTTTTGTTCTACTGGCTCACTAGACTTTTGTTCTACTGGCTCACTAGACTTTTGTTCTACTGGCTCACTCAGGGGTTCCATTTGACCCGGAAGCTCGGGTTTTGACCCGGGAGATTTATAAAATACACCAAATGGACTGGTCGTAAATCTGGAGCATGCGTCATCATGACCCGGGGCGAATTCGACCTGTGCGTCAATCAAATCAAAAATAACATCGAAATCCCGCCTAACGCAATCACAACTGGCCAATCGTAAACGCCGATTTACCAATAATCAGTCTCGCTTACTGAAACGTTTCAACACACCTGTGGTTAGAAAGTTAATTGATGTGTAAACAAATTATCGATAATTCACGCGCGCCTGTATATTATGATCACTGTTGATGGGACAATTATAGAAACATGAAATGTTAATTGGTTTAATCAAATTTGTTGAGTAATGACAGGACTATCGGCGAGTTAAATCATCAAACGTTTTCAGATAACGGCGTGAACGGTAAATGGATCTTTTGTCTTTGAGATAGTAATTGTACAAATTTATAGAAGCTGTGTCTCGTTGCAACTGAATTTCGAAGTATTTTAATATTCCTCGGTAATCTCGATTAATGCATTGCGAAAAAAGGTTCAGACCTGCATATTTCAATTCATGTCTGGCGGTCGAAAGCAACCCGTCGAGAATTCGAATGTTGACGCAAACTTCGATTTCAAGAGTTTGCCCGGTACTCTCGTAAAAAGAAATTAAACGGATGATTCGACTGAATTTCTCGAGTGCTTCTAAAAAGTTGTGAGAAAGTTTAACTCAAATTGGCTAACATAATTTGACTGGCTCGCGCATGAACCAAACAGTGATGGAATCATGGCAATGTTCTGTACTTTGTGTAGAAATGGCGAAAAGAAAAACGCGTTTGTAAACTATCGGCAACACAAACTTTCAACACAGTGCTCTTGATAGGCATGCTAAAGCATACCCCGAACATTTTTTGCTTGTTGTACCAGAGTGACGTGAATCTTGTCTGTTGTCAGTCAGTAATGTGTGATGTTATTTATTATTGTCCATTGTTCATTTTGTTATTTGTCATATTGTTCAACAATATATGTGAAGGCTGGTAAACATTTTATGAATAAAGATTGTGTAAAATTGATTTTAACAGTATTGTTTTTGAGTATGAGATTTAAGCACATATGAATAGTGAAAGCTTTGCAGCAGTCGGTTTCGCACAGCATTGTTTAACGCAAACATGACCCCTGAAAATTTGATGATGACCCCTGAAAATTTGAAAATGACCCTTGAAAATTTTGGCCCAAGGGTCATTGACCCTTGGCTTTCAGAGCCAAGTGGAACCCCTGTCACTAGACTTTTGTTTTACTGGCTCACTAGACTTTTGTTCTACTGGCTCACTAGACTTTTGTTCTACTGGCTCACTAGACTTTTGTTCTACTGGCTCACTAGACTTTTGTTCTACTGGCTCACTAGACTTTTGTTCTACTGGCTCACTAGACTTTTGGTCTAGAGCTCCATGTCCAGTAGTCTCAATAATTCGACTGCAAGCACAGACCCATTATCATACTGACTTTTTACAGATGTCTGTTCTTTACGTCTCAAGCAGTTACGATCAAAACTGTGGTGGAAATCGACCCGATTTAAATTCTGTTATTTATCGATAAACGTGACGTCGTGAGTCAGGTAAACTTGAAGCGCGGAAATCGAAATTTGTTGACATGGTGCAGGTTTAAAAGAGTTTTGCATAAAAAACGAAACCGTTATTTATAAAGGATTACATATATTGATTCTACTTGAATGTGGCTTTTCAGGTATGTAAATTCTTTAAAGGTACATATGGTTTAAGATGCTTTATGGAGCCGCCAACGATGCGATCAAATTCCCATCGGCGGCATATAGAAATAGAAGGAAAATTTTCCGCATTGATTTGAATGCTAACTGGGTTGTACGCGAAAGGCAAATATCGCATATATAGAAAAGCCTTTGTCGCGTACAAATAGTTGTGCTACATGTCCAGAGGCAAACTCTACAGATTTTCAACATTACTGTACATGTAATGATTTATTTTAATGCCATGAAAACCTATCATTTTCGAGACCCCTAAAATTATATCATCTACCTTAAGTAGATCTAAGTTGTCACCAATATCATACAAGCAAAGTTTCATGTCTTGTTGCAAATCATCACAGAATTTTACTTATCCTCACCGTCGAACAGATTAAACTGAAAAACTCTTATTGTTCCATTAATCAGTTTTTAAAACAGACAATAATTATTTAATTGGATTTATTTATTTATCGATAATAACAGAAAACGCTCAAAAATAAAAGGATCAGAAGTGATTCAGATCATTAGTTAAAAAATTAAAAAACCTATTATTAGTAGCCATTTCCTTTCAATCTTCAGGTCATAACGCTCTAGAGTCTTTCCACTTTTAGCTATTGATTTTGAAACGCTCATATCGATTCAAATTGACTGCATTTCCTTTCCAGTTTGATTACATTCCAATTTTGCTCCCAGACATATGTCATATGTAGTAAATGGTTTAAACTTTTCTTTAGAAACAGATGACAGAGGCTATGGAGGACAACACTGGAGCAGAGGTGTCGCAAGAAGAGATCAACCCATACGAGTTCCCGGTCACCAATCTTTATGAACTGGAGGGGCGTGTGTTTGCAGAGCACTGGTCCATACCTTATAAGAAGGACGAATCATTAGGGAAATGCCTCATAGCTGCTGCAAACTTAGCCGAAGCTGGTGTGTAGATTGTTAAAAGTATTCTTTTAATCTATGAATATTGCTTATAGAATATAACTGTAGATGCATCCAATGTTCAGGCAGATTTGGATCTACTCGGGTTTCACATTTTGAAATAAGTGCATATCCATGGCAGGGCCTTCCCCAGAAAAATTTTAAGGCATCCTGGCATCCAGCGCATGACATGCAAAATGTTTTCACGTGTTTGCTGTGGTGCATCTTACAAATACAATATATATTAATATATATTTAGCACAAAGCAACATAGTTTCAGGGTTTCCCCCAGGATTTCAGGAAGGGTCATCGCAGCATAGACTGATTTTAATTTTTATCCATTTTTTTATCCATTTTGTCGCGCGTTGCAACGCAGTGTTTCATTTTAAGTCTTATGTATTAATCATTTTTGCTTCTCATTTAAATAAATAAATGAAAAAAATAAGTTGTTTTTTTCTAAAGTGGGTGTATTCATTTAAAGCCTTTTGAATGACATACATGTTCATAATAAATGTGTATGCACACACACTGTTCTTTGGCTGCTGTAGGTTAAAAGATTTATAACAAAGATTCAAAAGTCGTAAATTAAATTCTTACACCAAAAATCTTATGCTTTTTTAAATTTAAACACGAATCCTAATTTTATTACACCGGCTGAAATTCCTCAGATCCGATCATTTGTAATTAGATCTAATATCAGTTAGAAATATTTATGAACACAAAAACTAAAATAAATGGAAATTACAATATCATGTGCTTATTTGCAAGTATATAAAGATGTTTCAGTAAAACTAAAAGCATTTTTTTTTCAATAAAACATTTTTTGATGGTGGAAACTTCACATATGCACTTTTTATTACCTCCCTTTTTTCAAGATTGGCAAAACTTGCACGAACCGCGCTCTTTTTCCGTAATCGCCGTTTCTCCTCACATACAAAACAAACGGACCGCGAATATCACCTTTCGCTTTTTTAATTACAATTAAAACTCGTATAATTTACTAATTATACGTACCCGTGTAAAAAAAGGAAATGATGCGCCATGCCTTGTCAAATAAAGAACAATAGGAACGCGAATAATACCTCACGCTTTTTATATTAAAAAAAACTTCTATAATTTACATAAACTTGATGCGCAATGCTTTCTCTGATACATAAGCCCAACAAAAAATTATTGTACCATTGTCCCGTTTGCAAAACATGTAACAAAATCGATCATTTTAACTGCGCTATGTCTAGAAAGAAAAATTATAACCGTAAACTGCTTCTGAAGTCGATCTACTTATGACGTCATTTGTGTAAACTTTCTCTGCGGCATATGAAAATATTGAATGTTAGCTGGATGTTACAGCGTATTTCGGATTGAAAATGTGTTTCAAGTGTTTCTCTTTTTTTCTGCGGATGTTATAAGATCAAACTGACGATGTTCTGAAAACGATGCCAGCGTCTAGGTTATTTTGTTTTCGATTTACTCAAAATGAAAATGGCTTTGTTGCTGTTGTTGAATTTCATTAGAGGCTATGATACGGAATAATCAAGATGTCAGAAAGTTATATTTTCCGTGGATATTATCAAAAAGGGGATGCGTAAGTTCCTTCCTTTGCTCCAAATGGTCAGATGGGAGAAGTAAGTCATTTTTATAAAGTTTTGTTCTGATTACTGACAAAGTGGACGATTAGTAATTCAGCTACGATTTATATCACATGCAGTCACAATCAACTGTCGTCAACATGTGGGCGGAGCCGGCATGCGTTATCCATCAGTTCTTGTTACTGATTGGTTAACTCGCAAAGCTAGAAGGTTTCGTAATCTGACATGTTTATTGACCTTGTTTATTGAATTTTAAAGCATCCCAGCCAGGATTTATAGCATACCGGCAGATTATAAGCGTCCCGCAAATGTTAGTTTAGAAATTAAGGCATCCTGGCGCCGGTATGCAATAATTGCCTGGGGAAAGCCCTGCATGGAGTAAAGGTTGTAATACTGTCATGTTTGAGTTTTTATATCTAGATAGATCTCTCATTTAACCATTTATTTCGAAGACATGGGCAAACTCTTACTGTATATGTCAAGATCAGCTGGAACATTTGTGCTCCCTGATCAGGATCTAAACTGATCCTTTTTATATTCATTGTGTTATTTCTGACCAAGAATCTGCCAGTTTTGATCCAGATCAGTTAGCATAACTTTTGCAGACAATTTGGATCTACACTGATGATGTAATGAAAGTCTTATATATAGAGTAAAGGCTTAATACAGTTTACCTTTGAAATGTTTGTCATTATGGTATGTGCACCTATATTTTGTTTAAAGCAAAGCAATAATTCTTTGTGCCATGCATGTCAAAAATTCAGATTGTCTGACCTAACTTATGTGCAAATTTTATAGTACTATGTAGGTATATTTAAACCAGCCTCTGTATACACAACTTCAACCAACAAACCAGATGTCGTGCTTCGGGATCTTGCCACACTCAACAGGTGTCAGTGTTGTATCTGAAAACCCTTTATTCCATATGTACACATTTTTTATGCTTGAGTGAACAGTGTAGATCCAGATCAGTTGGCAATGTGGAGTAAATGGTTAATTGTCAGGTTTTGAGCTTACCTCAGAAATGAAGTTTACTGTTTTAATATCCATTTCACTGCCATCCTGAAATACTATAAGCTGCAACACCGATTTATGTACATAATTACCATTATTTTCTTCTAATCAAGGGCTTGTCACAACACAGATCTAACTCACATTTAACCCTTTTCTCCATAGACGGACCTTAATGACATAGGTGAACAGTGTAGATCTAGATCAGCCAGCACATCCATGCCGTCTGTTCAGGATCTGCACTGTTCATATTTTGATTTATTAGGTTATTACTGACCAAAAGCAAACAGTGCAGATCCTGATCAGACAGCACAGATGTGCCAGCTGATCTGGATCTAAATGTACACTGGTCACACATGTGTGAAAATGTGATGCCATATATATGGAGTAAAGGGTTCAGTTGAGGTTAACCCTTTCCTCCAAATATATACATTTTTATGCATATGCGACCAGTGTTGATCCAGATCAGTCGGCACATCTGTGCAGTCTGATCAGGATCTGCACTGGTCGCATTTTGTTCAGAAATAACCGAACAAATTATAATGTGAACAGTGCAGATCCTGATCAGATTTCATGGATGTGCCAGCTGACCTGGATCTACTTTGTCCATCCATGCAATAAAGGTTTGTCTTTGGAGGAAAGGGATAAGCAGCTAGTGGAACACCTGTGCTCAGTATGTCAGAAGACAAGTAGATGATCATGTACATGAATGCCTTTCCTCCTCTTACGTTGTTTGCACTTACTTTGCAGGATTGATGGACAATGATGAGAACTGCGTACGATTTGTTGAAAGAGTTATGACTGAGTCTTTTCAAAAGGTTTGTACATGTGTTACATTTTACCGAAACATTTAATGGGCTGTTCTTCTGTACCTATTCTAATTGTTCACTGATAAGTTTTTGTTCCTAACAGATATTTAAAGCATTATGAATATGGCTGTTATGGATATGAAGGTGTAGCCAGAAATAAACGGTCGTTGGCGCACTACAAAATGTATCTGTAATGGGTATATGGACACAGCCCCAAGATTCATCTACAGTTGGCGATTGGCTTACGATGTCAGAACAGAGAGAAGTTATTTAGACTTAAAGCTCCAATAAACTTGCCAAACAGCATATTTTTTATTAACCTAAACATTTTAGATTTCACCTGTATGCATAATAACACAAAAAAATAAACCTTACAATAAGAAAAGGGTTTTATCTTATTGATTTACAGCATAATTTGGGCGTTTTTCGGATCGTTTATTTTGTTTACAAAACAAACAGCGAACCTTTCCGAGTTGATTTTCGGCAACATTCGGCAGACGAAGGTCGCTCATTATACAGAATGCCGTCACCGCGTTCTTACGGCTCACTTACGGAAAAAAACCAATAACTTTTCGCCGAGTGATTGTAAACATTGATTAGTAATTTTGTGGGCTACAAAAATACTGTTCGGACCGGGTCTCAATGATTGGGGATTATTTGAGGACATAAATATTTGGTCATTTATACTTTCTTTTGAAAAGAGTCAACGTGGTTAATTAATTTTCACAATAAAAAAAACGTTTTGGCAAGTTTATTGGGGCTTTAAGGGAGAAGTCAACTAGAATTAATTCTTTCTGTATAAAACATTTAGAGCAAAATGTCTACCTTGGCTGAGCAGACGGTGATGTTCTTGATATTTGGAGACTATGTTTTCCATCTCTACCTCCTGGCCATTCCCTGTTTATGTATTTTGATTTTTTTCTCCATTTCAGTTGATGAATCCTTTCCTCCACATACACTCTTTAATGGCATGGGCAAACAGTGTAGATTCATATCAGATGGCACATTCATGCTGTGGGCTCAGGATTTTCACTGTTGGCTTTAACATTCCTTAGGTTATTTCTGACCAAGATGTGACTTGTGTAGATCCAGATCAGAAGGCACGGATGTGCTGGCTGATCAGGATCTACACAGGTCACACATGTGTTAAGATGTGTATAAGGTTGGAAACATGTGGCTCAACGACAAATTCGTCGCTGAAACACCCAAAATTCAGCTAGTATTTATGTAATGATTATTTCCTTTACAGTTGATGACGTCCTCTGCAGTACACCGTTGGAACACGGAGATCCAGGAGGGAATTTTCAACATGCTACAGCTGCTGATTGATCTCGTGGCTGCTCGGCTACAACACCAACCCGTACATCAACATCTGATGGACGTTCTAGCCAATGGTTTGTATGCTTGAAAAAACAGTAGATTATATTTCTGTTTCTCTAGCCCAATTTTATTTTTCAGTTTCTTGGCCAGCATTGTAATGTGACATTGTATTTTTTTTTTAAATAAATGAAAGGGATTATTCCACTGGCCACATGAGTTTTTCAGCTGAAATAGTAGTTTTTAAAATTACAGGTTTGCCAAAATCATCTATGTTGACATTATGGCAACAGAAAATTTTTAAAGATACATGTTTAGGTTAAAACTTTGAAAACTTTGAATATTGAAAACTTTGAATTGGGCATTGTTACCAAACCTTGGTTCAGATACTATTTTCAATTGGAATATAATCCAAAACATACTGTAAAATCAGCCAGAAAAAATCACTTTTTTCTTATCATAACCTTGCATTGTTTTTTTTTTCAGGCATTTAACCCGGAAACTGAATTTCATTACAAGAACAAAGGGCAGAAGGGACCGTACAGCTTGGGAGGAAAAACTAGAGGGAGGAATTCTGTTCACGCAAAATACATTAAACAAAGATCCCTTTGGATGGCTGACCTGTTTGATAAATAGGGTAGGCTATAATATGTACCAACTTCCATTATTGCAATAATGAAATTGGTAAAGCTAAACAAGCAGGTGATATGATGCTAAGAACATGTACTTGGGAAATAATTAATTTTGCTGTTGCTTAAATTTAACAGAGCAATAAAATCAGCATTCCAACACGATCGCGGAGATTCCCCGACAGGCAGTGTCTGGAAAGCGAAGGTGATTCAATCAACAATATATTACTGCTTTTCTTTACTGATGTCATTTTTGAGGTCATTAACTGCTTGACGAACGTACACAGTGACACAGTGAAGTAGTACCATTATTTTGCTAAAGCCCTTTAAAGCATATTCTCATTAAGAATTATATTACTAATAAGCTTCCAGTGATACATGTATATCACAGGATTTAACCAGATTTACGTCCTCATGATATACTCCTTCTGCATCTTCACTCTGCCCTATAATAAATCCTGTGATATATCACCGGAAGCTATTTAATTATTTCATAATTTTATGTGGTTTTAAATATGTGCACTGCTAAACTCGGTGGTGCATTCATAACATCCGATCATCCTTCACAAAGATTTAAGGAAAGAGTGGGTTAGGTACTGCTTAGAACTGGTTTATTCGCGTTTGTTTTATTTTGTAATCTATATATGTGAATGGCTTACCTTGCAAATTAATAAATACTGTGGAAATATGACCTATGATGAGTTTCCATAAATCCAACGAATAAGTATATCCGAATGAATTAGCAACATTAAAATAGACTCTGTTTATCACTTCAAACGCCACATATAATTCCTTTTTGGCTACCATTTATTTATCATTGATTTACATCGTTGAAATAAATTTGGCTTAATATATAAAATGACACAAATTCATAAATATGCAAATACCAAAGGAAAATAACTGAATTTTGACATTGTATTGACCTCACAAAATTAAAGCACTGAAAGCTTAAGAATCTGACACATCAACACATAGATTTTGTAGAGCCTACCTGGGGTATGGGCTCAACTTAGTTGATCAAATGGTGTTGGTGGCTGTGTTCATTCCCTTATGTGCTGTCTGGATCACATTTCTTTGATCCGTAAAAAGCTGCTATCGTCCGGATTTGGTCCAGCCCAGAACTTTATTACATGCATTGAGCAATAAAATTTGCATTGTATTGTATTGGCAGGAATGTAAACCTCAATCTGTTAAAGAGTGTTGTGTCGCAATGCCTGCAGGTTCTAAATAATGTCTAGGTCACAATGGTACAGGGTCATAGCATCTCAAAGCATTTTTGCGTCTGGATCCATCTGTCCGTCCGTAAGTCCGTCCATCCAGATTTGTTCAGCCCTTAACCTTAACATTGCATTGAGCAATCTTGTTTATTGTTTGGCAGGAATGTAAACCTCAATGCGGAGACAGTGTCATGTGCAATGCCCAGGTTCTAACATGAAGAAGATTTTAGAGTCTGAGGAACTAGATGCACCAGTAAGTGGGCTGTTGTTGTTGTTGTTGTTGTTATTGTTGTTGTTTACAATCGTAGGGAAGTACTTTGTTATGACCAGTAGCACAAAGCAATTGGCTTTGTGGCTTATGTCATAATGACTGAAAATGAGCAAACTTCCCTAAAACTTTGCGCTAACCAGTACATTACTGGACCAGTTGAGTGAAAGCATTTGAAAGTAAATGCTGTAATGTATTCGGCATTTAATAGTTGCAAGACCGCCGGAACTGTCTGGTAAAATTTTTTGTCCAGTGCGATGTGATTTCTTATGCTATCAGACCAATGTCAGACAAAAATTTGAACTCTTTAATACTTGGTAACTCCTTTTTAACATGTTTCAGTTCAACATAAATTTTATCACATCTTGTCTGACCAAATGTCTGACACTTTTTTCAATTTTCGGGAAGTCTGTAGATTTCATACAAATATTAAATCATATTTACTCAGTTTACAGGTCTTTTACAGTTTAATATACATTCTGATATTTGAAAATAAATATTTTCATCCTGATTAATGACCAGGCACCTTTAAACCTGCATGGGATTTACATGGTTTGTCTATTTTGTTTAGTCTCTAGCGGCACTGATAAAGCCATTGGGAATGTGTGCAGAGTTCCTCAATGAAGAGGTTGTCAGGGCCATGCTTAACAGTGGGATGGAGCTGGCCATAAAGTATGTGCAAAACTTGGCTGAAAAGGATTTTAAAGAAAAGGTACTGTTTTTATGTAGTGTTTTAAGGAATAATGTTTTAGATTCTTTTGAATGTGGAGAAAGTGAGTAGTTTGTAGTGATTGACCTGTTTGAATGAGAAAATGAGTGGTGAATGATTTCCTAGAACAAAAAAATATTTCATACAGGTTTGAAACCCAGAATAGATACTGGATAACTTAATAAATGACTGTTTTGTATATGTAAGTGCTGTATAGTTTAGATACCATTTCTGTAATCATCTGTTAATTAGGCAATAGGCAAGGTTAAAAAAAGCAATCAATGTTTCATATTTATGGAAACTTTGGAAATTTATGCATGTTTTATCCTTTACGTCATATATATGGCTTTATTGTATGTGTAAACAGTTTAGACCCAGATCAGCCATCACATCCGTGCTGTCTGATGACGATCTAAAGTGCTTGCTTTTATAAATTCATAAGGTTACTTTTCACCAATCTAGATCTAGATCAGATGGCATGGAATGTGCCAGCTGATCTGGATCTACACTGGTCACATGGGCGCAAAAACTCTTATAAAGGGTTAAAATTTTCCCCTCATATGTTACCAGGCAGCTTTAATATTACAGAAAGTAGGAAGTGTATCAGACCTGCTGGCTTCCATGAAACTGCTGTGTATGAACATATGGCCCAAGGACACGGACGCCCTTGATGACTTGAGGCTTAACATTGCTCTTAGAATGCTCAAGTCTCCGCACTTCAATGCAAAAATGAACTCGCTTAAAGAGGTAAGTATAAATTGTTGCAGTGAAACCCCTATTTTACTACCACTTCTGGCACTCGACAAATGTTTCTTGCATACCGGATAAGTATTTCCGCATGATTTTTACCAGGGAAAGAAAATTTTATCTTTTCCCTAGGGAAAATACGATTTATATTAATGTCAATATTTCAGCGTAAGGAAACAAAATTTAGTTTGTATATATGTACACAAATGTTATGAGCAGTGAAAGGTATGCAAGAAAAAGTATCTTGCATGGGACATTCGGTAAAGATAGAAAAATTTGTCACCTCGGGTGAACTGTTTTGGCGGGAACTCGGCAGATACTTGGCACTGGACAAATGTGTCTTAATAGTGGGGTGGTCTTAATTCAGTGGTAGAAAATAGTGCTGGTGAAAAGGACAACGAAACAGTGGCTTTACATATTGGGGTGGTCTTAAATTTTGGGGTTGGTCATTATGAAAGGCTTTACTGTATACTGTATGTTAATGAACTTGACTGTTCAAATACCTTTGTGAAAGAACACACAGCAGTTGTCAGATAAATTGTAATATATCCTTTGTATTCATGAGAACTGACTTTACCCTAGTGGTAATCTTTGACCATTTACTAAAAATAAGTCTTAACTGTCAAAAAATAACTACAAACCTAAACTTTAAGTGTTAACTTTACAAAAATCTGGTCTGACCACAAAATTTACATATTGTGGGCCAAATATCAAAAGCTATTGTCGACTTATTTTATTTTTGGAAACACGAATATGCAGAAAAACTTGTATGAAATCTTTAAAGTCTTGCAATTCTATGCCATTGAAAAAAGGTTAAGATAGTCATGCGCTGAAGTAACGTATATATTCTTATTGGTGGATATTTCTTAAGTTCAAAACCTCATTTAAGGATTTGTAAAATAGGCTGACGTTTTGTAGATATTATATGACTAAATTCATACTGTATAAGTACTTATTTTGGCGGGGGTTTAATTTTGGCTATATTGGCGGTCAGGGTCAGTTACGCCAATATAAAACACTGCAAATATAAATCACCGTCAATTTTTAGCACTGCCATTTAATATCTGGAAGGTAAACAACTATAATACAATAGCACATATTATGTCGCAGTTTTCTCTGTTTGATAACTAACATAATATAATAAGAATATTTCGTGAGACAAAGCAATCTATTGTCAGGTAGCTATGATATTTTTTTCACACTGGTATTAAAATAATTTGGTGTTTGAATGTAAATGTTTTATTTTGACGAGCTGTGTTACATGTAACCCCAATTTTAGACCTGCGATTTTCCATCAAGGGTTTTATTTTGGCGGTCTGGTTTGTTTGCGCCAATTTATGACCCCGCCAATATAAAACACTTCAAAATACGCCAAAATTTGACACCGCCAATATTAAGTGCTATACAGTATTTCTGGGATTAATTCTGCAGAATAAAAATGCATGCACTTATATCAAGTTAAACCTATTACTCCATGGTAAGGACTTTAGTCACATGGGGAACGAGTGTAGATCCAGATCTGCCAGCACATCTTTTATGCCAGATTAGTGCTACTCTGTTTGCTTTTAGATTTAGTAGGTTATATTTGACAAAAAGCAAACAAAAAAGATCCAGATCAGATGGCACCAATGTACCAGGCGATCTAGATCTGCACTGTTCGCCCATGTGTTAAAAGTTGTATCCATGGAGTAAAGAGTTAGAATACCTAGCAATTTTCACAGAGTAACAAAGTTAGATTACTTTAATTCGCTGCAAAGTTCAACCACTTAAATTTTTCCCAGGTAACAAAGTTGATAGAAGATGCTACAAGTACTAAAAATCCGCAGCAGAAGACGGCGATCCCGGCTAGCAAGATCCAGGAGTGGATGGTGGAAAATAAAGTTCTCTCCATAGCTCTGGAAGGTACGATTCATGAGGCTATGTGACAAATGGGGCATATTGCATATGCAATCAATGTAGACTTAGATCTTCCTGCACATCCCAGGACTCAAGTTACAGTTCTTATCCATAGCTCTGGAGTTCATTATGTGCAACCAGTGTAAATCCAGATCACTGTAGCACTTATCTTATATGCATGCATTATATAGCTTGTGCAACCAGTGTAAATCCAGATCACCTGGCACATTATTGCTGTCTGCTCAGGATCTGCACTGTTCGCTTTTTGGTCAGAATACTTACTTATTCTAAATGTGAAATAATGTAGATTCTGATCAGATGGCACATATGTTGCCTGATCTGGATCTACACAGGAAACACACACCATAAAATCCTATATATGTTGGAAAGGGTTAATGCGTCAAAAATATGTGTCCAAGGTTATAAAACTGAGCATGGAAACCAGTCTCGAATCTCAAGAATTTGATTGGCTGAAATGGCGACCAGTCGCCATTTCAGCCAATCAGATGCTTGAGATTTGAGACTGGTTTCCAAACTCAGTTTATAACCTTGGACAATGGTTTAGAACCTTTTCTGAGTGGGGAAGTCTACAATTTTGTCAGGATCTACACTTATTGCAAAGCCAGTAAGTCATGTTTTCTTATAATATGTCACATTTTACCATCATGAGCTTTTCGTTTCAAACTAAATCTGTTTGTTAAACAATCAAATGATATTTTTTAAAACTATATTGCAAAACTATGCATGAATTGTTATTTTACATGTGCAGCCAGTGTAGATCTAGAGCTTCTGTTTGCCGTAATACCTTCTCTTTGAAGAGTATAAATAGAGATAGTAAACATTGAAAGGAAAGGGAGAGAACTGGCCACATAGACACTTTGTACCTGCAACAGTTTATCTTAGGCACAATTGATAGTTGGACATGACCCGTACACATATCAGATGTTTGTGACAATCAGGGGACATCACTACCAGTACCTATTATTTTGTTGTATTGCAGTACTACACATATGAGATGTTTGTGACGATCAGGGGACATCACTACCAGGACCTATTATTTTGTTGTATTGCTGTTTTACAGGGAACATAGATCAAGCTCAGTACTGTGATAAAATAAAGGGCATTGTGGACTTTCTGGGAACGGATCTGTCCTCGGATGAGCTGACAATGATCTGGAAAATGCAGGTGAGTTGGTGACCTTTAATAGTGCACTCCAGATAGGCCTCATTGACAATAAGATTACTATTGTCATTATGTACAGTCGTAATTTTAATGGGTTACTTTCTCTAAATAAAGAGTTTTGCATTATTATTTTTAGTAGTAGTATCAGTAGCAGCAGTAGCTGTAGTAGCAGCAGTAGCAGAGTAGTAGTAGTAGAAGTAGTAGTTGTAGCTGTAGTAGTTGTAGTCGTAGTAGTTGTAGTAGTAGTAGTAGTAGTAGTAGTAGTAGTAGTAGTTGTAGTCATAGTAGTAGTAGTTGTAGTCTTTGTAGTTGTAGTAGTAGTAGTAGTAGTAGTAATTGTAGTCATAGTAGTAGTAGTTGTAGTCGTTGTAGTCATAGTAGTTGTAGTCATTGTAGTTGTAGTCGTAGTAGTTGTAGTCGTAGTAGTTGTAGTCGTAGTAGTTATAGTATATATGGTAAGGGCTAAACAAAGTTGCATTTGTTTCTTCTGACTTTCCTCCATATACATGCCATTTTGGGATGGACAAACAGTGTAGACCCAGATCAGCTAGCCTTCTTTACCATCTGATCTGGATCTATACTGTTTGCGTTTTAAATAATTAGATTATTTCTGACCACAAAACAAACATGAAGATCCTGATCAGATGGCACGGATGTTCCAGCTGATCTTGATCTACACTGTTTGCACACTTGTTAAAAAAAGTATATATTGAGTAAATCCAGTTTGTTGATTCTTATCTTTAAACAGAGTTTTAATGTAAAATTCAATTATTATATTTTTTCACATACCTGCTTATGTTTAAAGTAAGTTTTATATTTTGTCAGCTGTCACAAACCAACAATGTAATAGACAACATCCATTCCATCATCGCCGCTGCTGCTGTCAAGTTTGATCCTAACCAGCTCGAACATCTACTACTGCTGATACAGAAAGTAAGTTTCAAGTCTAACTGTCTTTATTTGGCTCTCAACCCTTTCCTTCATATATATGCATTTTTATACGCCCATTTGAAAAATGGGACATATTATGGGAACACCTGCGGCGGGCGGGTTGGCGGGCGGGCGGGCGGCGTCCACAGGGTTTCCGCTCTCTAAGTCAAAGAGTTTTCATCCGGTCTTTATCAAACTTGGTGAATATGTTGGTGGGCATAATATCTCGACCAAGTTCTATAACCAGCCAAATCCCCCCAGGCACTCCTGAATTATGGCCCTTGAATTGTCCAAAATTACTGTTTCCGCTCTCTAAGTCAAAGAGTTTTCATCCGGTCTTTATCAAACTTGGTGAATATGTTGGTGGGCATAATATCTCGACCAAGTTCTATAACCAGCCAAATCCCCCCAGGCACTCCTGAATTATCCCTTGAATTGTCCAAAATTACTGTTTCCGCTATCTAAGTCAAAGAGTTTTCATCTGGTCTTTATCAAATTTGGTGAATATGTTGGTGGGCATAATATCTCGACCAAGTTCTATAACCAGCCAAATCCCCCCAGGCACTCCTGAATTATGGCCCTTGAATTGTCCAAAAACTGAATTAGCGACCTTTTTGTGTATTCATACTCTTATATGTTTATCATTTTAATCCAAAAAACATTTTATGTTTCT
Organism: Corbicula japonica; assembly: GCA_038501625.1. Classification (NCBI taxonomy): domain Eukaryota; kingdom Metazoa; phylum Mollusca; class Bivalvia; order Venerida; family Cyrenidae; genus Corbicula; species Corbicula japonica. Next base: position 814,200 of record JAZAYU010000098.1, on the reverse strand, counting down.
GAAGTACTGTGGTATCATTTTATTTAGCGATGGCTTAATTTTCGCGTATTTCGCGCTCGGGCTTGTGCGCGAATTTAAAACCTAAGCTAAAATTTAACCAAAAAGTTCCACATACGTATCCGAAACGTGCTATGTCCGAATGGACCTACACTTTATTTATAGTTACATGTATAGCTATTTGATATAAATTTGAAGTATCGAATAATTACGTTAATAAAGAAAATAAAATCAGTTATAACTGTCGAATTTCTCTTGGAATATGTTTAATGTTACTTCAAAACTTGAACTACAATTTAGTCCGCGCATTTATGTCAGGCCATGTTTTACCAAACAATATCGTTGTCATCTCATTTTTAATTATCATCACTTTTTTGAGTAACTGTTTCGCAATTAATTGACACTTTAGACCATAAACGGGTACGAAATTGAACATGCCGATTATGATAAGAATGGTCCAGATAGATGGATCAAACGAGTCCCGTGTCAATTAGCGGCGCCAAATAAACAGCGGTCCGATAATTGACTAACAAAGGAAGTGGTAGTTGACAGGGGGCCAACTGACACATGATTAGCTCGCGTGTTCAAATAAACAATAGGTATTGATAACGGGTCGGTAAAATATCGATAATAATATTTTTTTTGTTTGAAAAATTGGATTTGCGCGAATTTACGTACGCGCGAAACAGTCTTTTTCGGCGATTGCGCGAAATTTCGTGCCAGCGAAATTAAATGATACCACAGTAGCTGGTTTAATGAATTAAATGTATTTGCTAGACATATATAATATTGTTACATATGAGAGCTGCTTGATTTGAAATTGATGTTTTACTGAGAATGCAGAACATTTTTTGTGTTTTTGTCTTATAAGAGAACCATGGTTATGCTGACATGAATAATAAACTATAAAACAAAACCTCATTGTGTATTCATACACCTATTTATCATTTTAATCCAAAATAAATTTTATGTTTCTGAAGTAGCTTGTTTTATGAAATATATGTATTTGCTAGACATATATAATATTGTTACATATGAGAGCTGCTTGATGTGAAATTGATGTTCTACGGAACATTTTTTTGTGTTTTTGTCTTACGAGGGAACCATGATTATGTTGACATGATTGTTGAAAAACAGCTCAAGCACTCAATGAGTTGGAAAATCCTGCTCCCAAAAATGTTGTCATTACCATTGAATTTACCACAAATATGACGGGCGTATTTTGTGTCAGTTTGGCACTCTTGTTACAATGTGTGATCACTGTCGATCCAGATCAGCCGGCAGTTTAGTGCCATCTGATCAGGATCTGGACTGAGTGCATTTTGGTCAGAAATTACCTTACAAATAAAAAAGCGAAAGGTTTAGATACTGATCAGATGGCACAGATGTGACGGCTGATCTGGATCTAAACTGTTCGCCCATACAATAAAGATGTATCTAGAGGAAAGGGTAAAGGACATAACTGTGCATAGTACATTTGCATCAGTCTTCAAAGACTTCTCGGGGGAATACCCAAAAGAGTCTTTGAAGGCAGTTGGTCTTTGATCAAATATGAAGAATTTGGGACAGTTTGACCTTTTACTCCATGGTATATGGCTATTATTCATGGGCAAACAGTAAAGATTCGGATCAGCCAGTACATTTCTGCTATCTGATCACAATCTACACTGTTTAATAGAATCATTAGGTTATTTCTGACTAAAGAAGTGACCAGTTTAGATACAGGTCAGACGGCACGGATGTCCCAGCTGATCTGGATCTGCACTAGTCGCACACACAATAAAACCTGCTATATATGAAGTAAAGCGTTAAAAATAAATGGACTCTAGATTGAATATTTTGACGCTTGGTACTTGAAGATAAAGGTCAGGAGTCAAACTTCACTAGAACTGGTTCTATGGAAGAATTATTGTTTCATTTTCCTTAGTACAGTAATCTTTACAATTTTGATTACAGAAATGGCAAGAAGAAAATGACAAGTCCAGAGAAAAGTTGCTCAGCTTAATTGGCAAAATCGGACGAGACGCCAAAATACCAAAAACAACCAACCAGGTATATTCAAATGATTTGTGGTCACTTTATTTATTAGGATAGAAGATTTGAAGTGAAAGCTGCTCAAATAAAAAATGAAGGGATCTCATTTACCATATAAAAATTTTTACATAGACACTATACTATTTAGTATTCGTGTATAATTTTCATTGATTGCTAACATTCTATTTATAGAGCAGACAAAATAGTAAGTGTCTGCTTAACCATTTCCACCATATATCACTTTTATGCATGTGCGACCAGTGTAGATCCAGATCAGCTGGCACGCAAAGAAGTTAATCCTTGAAATATACCCCTTAAACCCTTTCCTCCATTGATACAATTTTATTGCATGGGCGAAGAGATTAGATCCAGATCAGTTGTCATACATTCCTCCATGATAATAGATTTATTAGGTTATTTCTAGCCAAAAAGTGAATGTGTAGGCTGAACTGGTCACACATGAATTAAAATGTGTATATATGACGTAAATGGTTAAATTGTCAAGTTTTTTCCAGGTGTTACAATTGTTGTGGGATCTGTCACATCTGCCAGCCTTGTCAACCCACCTGATAGAGCTCGCCTTAGAAGAACACCTGGCCATACTCAATGACTCTTATACTGTGAAAGATCAAGTAAAAAGAAACTATGTTTCCAAGTGTGTGGAAGACATCAAAAAGGTATTTTGCTGTAAAAGTATATGTCAATATTTGAATGTAATAATTAAATTTTAAATGATATATATGCCCACATTGAGAATCATAATCCATTTAGTGACATCACTTAGCCACATAACTCTTAGCATGCTAACAACTCGGCTAGCTTGAACAGCCCCTAAATATGCTACGCTGATAACCATGATAAATTGGATGGTGGGTATCTGATTTTATATTGATAACAGAATTAACTTATTTGCATGAGAATACCACACTGCACAATCGTGAAAATTTTTTTGTCTGATTCATCTAACAAATATTAATTCCTGGTATGCAATGTGATATATTAATTAAAAGAGGCAAGAGCTACAGTAAAAGCCGCTAACAGTTTATTGGACTGTGCTGTTGTTTTGACATACATGTGACATAGACCAGAACACATTTTGCCACAAGTTGCTGCTAAAAAAGCGGGCTGTCATATTACAAATTCTTTTTGTAATTTTTGTAAAAAAAGGGTTTTTTTTAATGTTGTTAAATATAAGAATTGAATTGATAGTTGATGGTGTTCATTTGTGTATGAAAAACATTTGGGTTGTTGAATTCGGGTTTCACACACTTTAAACCCATTTGTTTGCCATGCCCAAATGAACACCATTCAATATTGATTCAATGTTTAAGTCATTCTGATTGATGCAATGGAATATTTAACTGTTGACAATGCAAGTAACACGGAATGAAAAAAGTGTGTGTTTTGCGATTTTGTTGCCGACCTTGCTTTGATCATATGGACTTTTTTACAACCCATGAAGAATCAACAAATTTGTATATTGTACGTATATTCAAAATAAAATCCAAGGAACAAGCGCAATATATTGGATATCGCGAATAACAAAGTTGCAGTGTAATTTGGACATCAAAGAGAATGTACACAACAAAATAGACAAACATGTGTTTTTTTATTTTCAGGGAGTGTGCGTGTTACCCACACTAAAACAGCTACACCAGTTGAGCAAAAATATCCTCAAACATAGCTTTAAACAAGACAAGGTAAGCAGGGAGAATTCATTTCTGTGGTCTATGATTTTAGATTTGAAAAATACACCCAGGGACTTCCCCAGGCCTCAGGCTCAACTGGGGCACGTCACAAGAAAGGTGCCTATGGTAATACTTTTAGGCATTTAAGTTGTTAACATATTTTGAAAGAACTTACAATTACCTATTATTGTCCTATAACTAAAAAGTGATTTTATTACACATTTTGGCAAAATGCATAATAATTAATGCCTCCTGCTCAATTTATAGGCATCATTTCAAGGATTGACGTCTAATGTCTGAAGGTTCCTTTTCCCATAACACGCCCCAATTGATATACAATCAAACCTGTAAAGAGAGTAACAAAAAGTGGCTGCTTAACACAGATGGCTGTTTAAGACAGGTAAAATTAGAACAAAATGTTAGTTTAGGACATATTCAAACTGGCCTTTCAAGACAGGTGGTTGCTGAATGAAGGTGACTGCTAAGACATGTTCAACTCTATTTATTACTGCTTCAATCGACAGTGAAAACATATACATTCTGTTGTACTGGCAAAAACTTGATTATGAAATAAATACTAGCAAATAAAAATTAAAATTATTATTTTCAGGGCATTTTGCACGAATTGAACAAAAACTTTGACATTATTAAGTTAGTCACTCAAAGTCTTGTCAAATGTCACAAACAAGCTGTGATGAGTGTTGGTGAGGGACAGTTTGACCAGAACACGTTAGTTGATGGGAGATACCCACACTCTGAGGTAATGTTTATTGGTTGTAAAAACAGACATGTTTTTTTCCGATGTCTTAAACAACCTTTGAGGCAGTAAAGAACAGTTTGACTTAGAACATTGTTAATCTTTTATCACATGGCCAACTAATCTAAATCCAGTGCCCAAGGTTATAAAACTGAGCATGGAAACCAGTCTCAAATCTCAAGCATCTGATTGGCTGAAATGGCGACTGGTCGCCATTTCAGCCAATCAGGTGCTTGAGATTTGAGACTGGTTTCCAATCTCAGCTTTATAACCTTCAGTCCGGATCCATGTCACTTGGTCCCAAGGTTATAAAGCTGAGATTAGAAACCAGTCTCAAATCTCAAGGATCTGATTGGCTGAAATGGCGACTTGTCGCCATTTCAGCCAATCAGATGCTTGAGATTTGAGACTGGTTTCCATGCTCGGTTTTATAACCTTGGGCACTGATCTAGATCTACTATGTTCTTTTTTAGTCAGAAATAACCTATTAGTAATGAAGCTGAATGCAAAGTTTAGATCCTGATTAGATGCCACTTATGTGCCAGATAATCTGGATCTACACTCTTTCAATGTAATAAAAATCATATTCAAAGAGTTTAGGGATAATTAAAGATACATGTAAAATCAGCATAAACATTCTTTAAAAATTCTTTGAAAATTTAATTAATTGTAATTAAAAAATCTGTCCCTAGATCAATTAAAAAAAAGCACAAACACATATTTAAGGCAAACAATTTAGCTGCAAAACACAAGCAAAATTTTAGATGCTTTAAAATGTTTAAGGGCACCTGTCCCTCTCATAATGTGAAGCTTGACCCAGTGATGAAACTTGTTATTGTTAATGAGCAAACAAAATGTTTGTCTTTTTCCAGTATGTGACATCACACCTGTCATTCCTACAGTACGTGCTACAAGAGGGGGTTCTCTACTTACCGTGGAATCGTGCACGAGAAATCTGGGGAGCTCTTGTTGCTTCAACTGAGGCCAGCACGTGGGACAGAGAGGTGTGTGACTAATTTTTTCCCATGGCACAACTTATTTTGTCACTGAAGCTTTGAAACTATCAATCTGATTAAAATCATCTCCTAAAAAACAGATACTCCATCGGGATCTGATGACAAGTCATTAAAATATGCTTTTATCAACAACCTTCCAAACCAATAAGATTCTTGCCTACAAAATTGCAAATTATAGTACTTCATGATTGCTGTAATTGCCGAGGCTTTCTGAACATTTTATTTATGTATACATACACTGTAGTGTTTTAAACATGGAAAGAGTTGAAAATTCAAATAAGACAAATTTTACTGAATATATTTGTATTTTATGTGTTCTTCATTCATTTCCACAGGTACGCTATCTGCAGATCATGTTGCAATCCTTTCCAAAAGCATTATGAATCATGATACCTAATTAACAGTTTCTAAAAATAGTTAACAGGGAAAACCACTTGATTGAATATTGTACTTATGGGATGTCATCTGATCTAACATTTTGTTTGATCTGACTTAGTGAGATTGTGAAACAATATAACACATTTCCTATAAAAATTATAATTGTGGGGAACATGCGAAAACTGTGCTTTTACTGACTTAGAAATACAGTGAAACCCCTCTATTACAGACACCTTAGGGACTGAGGGAAAGTGTCCTTAATAGCGTATTATCTTTCATTAATTGTGGGTTTGATCATAAAGAAGAGAAAAGGTCTGTTCTTTAATAAATTGCCCATAATACTGGGGTACCTGTAATATCGAGTGTCTGTAATGAGGGGTTTTACTGTAAACGTAAACACTGATCAGATGTGGACTTACATGATCTTAAAATTATCTTAAATGATGTTGTCTAGATGCATTAAGAATGCTTTTTTGACTAAATGGCAAATGGTGTAGACCCTGATGAGATTGCATGGATGTACAGGCAGATCTGGATCTACACAGGGATCATAGGCCATCAGCTTTATTTCGTCATGTTTTATCTTGGATTTTGTCCTGTTGCATCAGATAGGAGCAGATTGTTAGCATTACAACAAAATAACACTAGTTCCTTTGACTTTTTGTAAACTCTTTTTATAGAGATTAACCATTGTGCGTGCATATTATTTGTTCTGTGGCTGCTTAAAGCGCCAACTGTTCACTTATATCCTGTGATCAGGGGGTAAATGTGAATGTTGGGTTAATATTTTCAATAATATACCAGACTATAAACCTTTACCTGAATTATTTCAGACGTGTTACGAGTGGTTCAGTAAAGGATTGATGGATCTCGACAATGAGACGCAGACAAAGTTATTTCAGAATGAACTCCTGAAACTGGACACAACTAAAATCAGTGAAAAAGGTAGGATAAGCTTTGTACATTTACTGCAAGCAAACACCTAAAACTGCTTATTACAGTTACTTATTTCTGACATCAGAGTGACATTCGGCCTCAATCTGATTAAAATCATTTCCTGTCCAGAAAACCACTACGCTATCAGGATCTGACAGCAAGCATGCTTTTATCACTAACTCTTTTAACCAATCAGATTATCGCCTACAAAATCACAAATATTAAAGTGAAAGTAAAAATAGTATTTTAAACCATGGAAAGTGTTGACAGCCTGCCTAAGACATTTTACTGGAGATATATGTGTTTATGTAGTATTGCATTCATTTCCAATGTAATGACATCTTCAGATCATTTTGCAAGTGTTATAAATCATGCTTCCTGTGTTGACAATTTCTAAAATTATAAATTAAATAGCAGCAACTTTTCAGAAAATGTAACACCCCAGGGGCGTTGGAATTTTACAGTATGTGTAATCAGGTGACATTTTGTAGGATTTGAGTGTTTCAAGACGTACTTTGAGAATGTGAACAAGAACGATCACAGAATGAAGAAAGATGCTGGAGGGACTCTGGTGAGTAAATCTGGTTCTACTTGAATATTTTGTTCTAGCAAATGTTCACCTATTCAATGATTGTATTGCAGCGTGAACCTATGCTGAAGGTTATAAAACTGAGCATGGAAACCAGTCTCAAATCTCAAGCATCTGATTGGCTGAAATGGCAACTGGTCAATCAGATCAGTGAATCAGATGCTTGAGATTTAAGACTGGTTTTCATACTCAGTTTTATAACATTGGGCAATGGTCATTGAGAAACAAAAGATCTTGTATGCTATTATGTGATAAGATTAAATTTAAACAAAAAGTGAATGCTAATAAATGTAGACATATATCTTTTTGTGTCGCCTGCGATAGCAGGTAGACTCAGGGATCACGTTGCCCTGCATCAGTGACATCCATAGTCCTCCAACTTTAACATGAAACATAATGTTGCTTTTAACTTGAAAGTACTTGACCTATTCACTTATTACTTGGAATATAACATCTGCATGAACAATGCCATCAGTGACAGCAAAAATGATAACTCCTGTTCCACTGTTTTTTTTAGTTATGCCCCTTAAAATGTAATTTAAGGCCACACATGTGTTCCATGGTACACCAAATTCTAGTGTAGTATCTTTTTTTGTAAGCTGACCTTCGCGGCAAGCTCATGTTAGAAAGTGAGGAAAAATCGCAAGAATCCATATTTTTATCATATGATAATATTATCACTTTTGTTCAAAATCTGATCTGGTTATTCTTAAGCCAAACATGTTTCATTTATGGCTAAAACTGAGATGACCTTTTTTCATTTATGGCTAAAACTGAGGCGACCTTGTTTCATTTATGGCTAAAACTGAGGCGATCTTGTTTTATTTATGGCTAAAACTGAGGCAACCTTGTTTACTGAGGCAAATTTGTTTCATTCATTTTCATTTTATTACTACAGATTTAGGTTTAATCCTCGTATCTTAGGCTAAAATTTTGTATTGCAGATAATTGAAAAGACAGATTTGATGGGTATTGATTTCTTGTGGGAGCTCTGTTTGAACACACCTGATGAAACTATTGCAGATTCAGCCATACAACTTCTACTCAATATGTCTTATACCAATCTAGCCTCCAGGTTGAAAAAGGTAAGTTTATAAGGTGCTTACATGGAATATTTAACCCTTTAACTCCATTAACACACCTTTATTGCATGTGAGAACAGAGTAGATCCAGATCAGCTGGCACATCTGAGGATCTAAACTGTTGGCTAATTGATTAATTAGGTTATTTATGACCAAAATGCGACCAGTGCAGATCTTGATCAGCCGGCACGGATGTGCTGGCTGATCTGGATCTACACTGGTCGCACACGCGTAAAAATGCGTATACATCAAGGAAAGGGTTAAATTATTTATTGTAACAAAGTACCAGTACTAAACACCCATCTTGTTATCATCAAGTATTTCACATCATATTCTACGACAATGGCAGCTTATAAACTGTTAAACAGGGTGCGTCGCAGGAAAACGTACCTACGGACATTTGACGTCAATCCTTGAAATGACATCATAAAGTTGAACAGATGTCATTAATTATTATGCATTTTGCGGTTAAGATACCATTTTATTGTCAAAATGTGATATAAAATCACTTGTTAGTTGTGAAAAAATAGTAGATAGTTGTAAGCTCATTCTTAATCTTAGTAACAACTAAAATGTCACAAAATATGTCCGAAGGTACCTTTTCCCATGGCGTGCCCCATATATTTCTTACAGTTATACTTTTTCTTACAGTTATGCTTATGGCATGGTATCTCATAGTCCCCATGGATAATAAATGTTTTGTTTTTTTTATTTAAATTTATCCCCTTAAAATATTACTTTGAGTCATTTCAGTTCAAAACCTACAGTAAGTGTAAAAAAAAGTTTAAATAAAAAGATTAAAAAGATTAAATAATTTGCTTGTTTGTAGAATTTATTTTCACTCTGTTTATTCTTTCCGTTCTTTTTAGGACCCAGTCAATCTTCACAGAAAGTTTATTAATGAATGCAAAACCAGACTTGAGGTAAGTTATCATGACGTCAAATTGAAAACAAAAAATTTGTTTCAAAGTTGATTCTGAAGTTGTTGAATATAATTATTGTTTCATTGCACATTAAGGTACATTTTTGAGGCAAGTGCATGTGTGTACATGTAGTTCATCCTTTTTTCTGTTAAAATTGACTGCCAGACTTTCCAAAAGTTGCCAGACCGACGGACCTGTCTGGTCAAATTTGGGCCGGTCTGACGTGATTTGGTATGTTATCCGACCGAGCGTGAGACAAAAATTTAAACTGAAAATTCCTTTTTAACATGTTTGGGTCAACAGTTTGTTTCAGTTTGTTTTCACATCTTTTCTAACCAAATGTCTGATAATTTTTTTTAACTTTCGGGAAGTCTGACTGCAGTCTGCAATTAAAATTTTATAAAGTTTAAGACAAAAAAATTATGCGCAATCCAATAGTTTATGCCCTGGGCCGAAATGTTAATCAATGCAAAATGGAAACATTCTGAAAAAAAAGACTTTAATCATAGCAAAGTGCAAGATGATTATAAATGTAATGTACATGTAGTTACAACTTGAGCAATTTTATGTTTACAGATGGCAATGATAGGTGTTAGTGGGACAGCAATATCTCAGGCTATTTTAAGTGCAACTCGAACTTTGACAGCTCCCATTATGCCAGAATTGGCAAACATTTCACTGCCTACAAGGTAAATGTTTTAAATTGTTGCATTATATTAATGTGTTTCTTAAATTATTACCGACCCACGTAACAGGTGTGGTTAAAATATTACATAGAGTTGGGCCTATGAAAGGAAAGAATTTTTTTGTTCTAACTCATTTGATGGAGCATTTAAAAGCCATCTGTCAAGTGATTTTCTTTTACCTTGAGCACTGGCAAATTGAACTTGAAAAATGCCAAGTTTTTAAAGAGTTCAGCAAATAAAATATCACTGTTACAGTAAAATCACTTATTTATAGTGGATTTATTTTGATGGTCAAAAAATGATCTTAAATTAACTGCATTTGGCAAAATTAACTCTTAACTTCATAAATCAACTTTTAAGGCACGGGCAAACAGTGTAAATCCATGTTGTGTGATCACGATCTACACTCGCAAATTCATTAGGTTATTTCTGAACAAGAAACAAACAGTGTAGATCCCGATCAGACTGCTAGAATGTGCCAGCTCATCTGGATTTGCTCTGTTCATCCGTGTAATAAGAGTGGTATAATTATATGGAGCAAAAGGTTAAAATTTCACAAAAATACCTGCCATATTTAGTACCGTCATTGTCTGAATATAAGCCGCACTTTTTTCCAGAATTTGGCAGTAAAAAGTTGGGGGTGCGGCTAATACACAGGTTTGGCTGCTTATACATTGCATTAAGCCATTTTCATCTGTTCCATCAGGTTTAGGGGGATGCGGCTTATACATGAGTGCGGCTTATATTCGAACAATGACGGTACTCTGCCAGTGAACTTCAATTATACAACAGTTGATTTATTGCATTGGTTTGTGCAAAATCAATTTTTTCATTCTAGGTCCAGAAAGCTGTTAAACATTGAACGATTGTTGTGGATAGCAGAGGTGTATGTTCTAAATGTTGAGGAGACCCATGTGAGCCCCAGAACAATTCTCCCTCATGGGGCCTCCTTCCAGGGTTACCAGATCAACCTATTTATTACTTGTGAGACCCCAAAGCAGGAGTTCATGCTAGTAGTAAGTAGTTAACCCTATATACAGCTTTAAATTTATAGCATGAGCAAACAATTTAGAACCAGATCAGATGGCACATTTGTGACATCTGATCAGGATCTGCACTGTTTGCTTTTTGGTCAGAAATAATGTAATAAATGAAAAAGCAAATAATATAGGTCCTGATCAGACAGCAACGAAGTGCCAGCTGATCTGGATCTACACTGTTTGTCAACTCCATAAAGGTGTATACAGTTTCACTTTTAGGTCACAAATAATGTAAAAAAAAAGCAAACAATTTAGATCCAGATCAGACGGCAAGGATATGCCAGCTGATCTGGATCTATGTCAACTCCATAAAAATGTATACAATTGAAGTCCTAGCAGCCACCTGTTTTCAGCAACCAGCTGTCTTAAACAGCCAGCCTGAGTTTGTATGTGCCCTAAGCTGACATTTTGTTGTAATTTCTACCAGTCTTAAACAGCCATCTGTGGTAAGCAGCCACTTTTTGTCGTTTCCTTGGGTGGCTGCTTAATACAGGTTGTTCCTTTCAAATAGGTCAATCAGTAAACCATAAAATCATTATTCAGTGTCATATATCTGATGGTCATATTTATCAGTGTTTTCTCTACAAAACTATTTTGGTTGTTTAGGGACGAAGATCATGAAATTTAATCTGAAGACCAGTCTCAAATCTCTAGCATCTGAGTGGCTGAAATGGTGACCCGTTGCCATTTCAGCCAATCAGATGCTTGATTTTTGTGTTCAGTAGTTCACCTGACTTTTATGGTGAAGTTGCCCATATTCTGGTGTCCCCCCACATGCTGTATTGAAAATTACTTATTGAAAACTGGTGACTTCCTCTGATTTCAGTGTCACAGCAACGAGACATTGGGGAACGTGAAAACTAAGATAGCTAGTCGACTACGTCAGAGTACAGAAAATATCCAGGTGGTCGCCCAGGAAAAGTTAGTCAGCAGTGTTGTAAGTATATTGCGTATAAAACACCATTTTCACATAACTAATTCACATGAATTTGAAAAATAAATATGACTTTTTAAGTTTTACTTTTATTATGCCTCTAACGAAGTGTGAGGCATATTAAGTTGCACTCATCTGTACGTCCCTCTGTTGTCACAGCAGTGGGGGCATCGGTGTCCTGAGGACACAGTATAGTTTAGACTGCTTGCCTTCTCGGTTGCTTAGTTAAAATATTGGTAAAATGTTTCAGTATGTTACGCAGTAGCCCAATTTACATGTAGTGGTTACAAGAAACAAGAGATATTAAAAAGTGTGACAAACAAAACAACTTACATAATTATGTTGTTTATCGTCGCTGAAATTCTAAGAAGACTTATATTGGGGAAGAAATCTGCACTAACACGAAATATGTTGTTAATATTTTTATTCCGACATTTATATAGAAGACTTATGTACATTTTACCACATTTTTGAAGGGCATAATGTAATTACCAATGGAAATGCTACAAAATATCAAATGATCTTGTTACTGAAAGGAGTGGTATCTTAGTTCAATGCTTCTATTAAAACTTAAAATGCTTCTTAAAACTGACAGAAACCAAATTTACACGAATTTATCATACAATATTTTAGAATTACACGTATGCCTTTTAAGAATTACATCTTTATAGAATTACATCATGGAAGAACTATGGTTGCTATGACTATGTACAATTGTTTTACAGTTAGGTAGCAATAAAGACCAGAAGTTGTTACATCAGCTAGACTTTGAGGACAATCAGACGATTCAGGTCAGAATGGTGACCCCTGACAGTTCAGCAAGTACTTCACAAAACAAGGAGGTCAGTATAATGCTTTGTAATTATCTTGAACCTTTACTTCATATATAAGCTTTTATACCATGGGCGAACAGTGTAGATCCAGATCAGCTGGCACATTTGTGCAGTCTGATCAGGATCTGCACTGTTCCCTTTTTGATTTATTAAGTTATTTCTGACCATAAAGCCTGCAGTGCAGATCAGGATAACATGACATGGATGTGCTGGCTGATCTGGATCTACACTGGTAGCACCTGCGGCGTAAACATGATAAATGAAGGAAATATGAACTGTTCTCTTTTGATATAAAGGGAAGGGTTAACTAATCTATATGTAATATACTTAATTTACTTTGTTTAGGTCAGTCCAGTGGTAGTACATGGGGTGGGGGGCAAAACTTTATTTACTTAACCCTTTACTCCATATATACAGGTTTTATTGCATGTATGAACAGTCTAGATCTAGATCAGCTAGCAGATCTGTGCTCTCTGATCTGGATCTAAACTGTTTGCTACTTGGACAGAAATGACATTAATGAACAGTGTAGATCCTGATCAGATGGCAAGGAAGTGCTGGCTGACCTGAATCGGCACTGTTCACCTATGCCATAAAAGTCACACTTAAGGAGTTAAGTTTTATGCAGTAGTCACATTGTCAATGTGTTCATGGGACTGACAATGTCCAGTAAAATACAAACATGCAGCAGTTGTAAATAGGGTGGGTCAATGCTGTTCACTGTACATGAGTTGTATGCAAACAGTGAAAGTCCGGTGGAGTGTGTTAGTAAATATTTCTCAAGAAGAGCCCTAGTTCAATTTTTGAATTATAAAGCTATTATTCTATAATATTATCTGTTTGTTATTGACTTATTGGACTTCTTTAGCTCAGTCAAGCAGTATTGTATAAGGGGTTTACAAAAGCAATTGATTTGCCAGGCTATAAACAACATTACAATATATTAGAGACCAAAATCACTTTGCTTGCATGGGAAACCTTATCACAGAGTGCACAGATACAAAATATTGAGATATTAATTAGGCATGAAGAGCCAATGAGCACTTTCAAATAGTATTTTTTTTTCAGAATGAATCTTTTTCTGGATATATGTATATAGATAATTATGGTAATCTGAAATCAGTGATGACCTTGTATTCTATCCCTAACACAAGTGCTGTGGAAAATCATGTATTATTTTTAATGAAATGTTTCTTTACAGACACAAGGTATGTCCAAGCAGACATTTGACCTGGAACAAGAGAAGATGTTACCAGGGGTCATAATGGCAGCTGGAGGTCAGGTGTTTGATATGTTATACCAGCTCTCAGATCTTGAGGAAACCAAGTAAGTAACGTTTATATACTTAATTTTACTGGGCTTAATATTCGCACAAACACTTTTTATGACATTCTATGATATGCATGTCATTTTATGATATGAATATAAGCTATTTTATGCTAAAATTTCACTGGAGTTAAATTTCACACATTCACATATCGTCGAATACGTGAAAATTCTAAAATATAATCATAAAACAGTAACCAGGAATAGAATTTTTCCTTCCATTGTTGCAAAAATTCTTGAATAATACCTTATTGTGTCTTCTGAGTAGCTTGAAAGTAAAACTGAGTTGACAGTTGCACAAAACCATTATTTCTGTTATTTATTTTGGTTTATTGAACGTATTAACACATCACTCCATGGGATGACATGTTTATCCAGATCAGCTGTGCCATCTGATTGGGATCTGCACTGTTTGCTTTATCCAGATCAGCTGTGCCATCTGATTGGGATCTGCACTGTTTGCTTTATCCAGATCAGCTGTGCCATCTGATTGGGATCTGCACTGTTTGCTTTATCCAGATCAGCTGTGCCATCTGATTGGGATCTGCACTGTTTGCTTTATCCAGATCAGCTGTGCCATCTGATTGGGATCTGCACTGTTTGCTTTTGATTCATTAGATTATTACTAACCAAGAAGCAACCAGTGTAGATCCAGATCCGTTGGCATGAATCTTGATCAACACCTCTCGCCCGCACAATAAAACCCGTAAACTGTAAGGAATAATGAAAATGCCAAAGTGTATTTCGGTTTTGATTGCAGGATAACGACCAGAGTAAGAAAGCTGCTGATGCTGATTCCCACTGACCCTGCTGTCATTGAAGCCCTGGACTCTGTCTCAACTAGGGTAAGATGTGATACATGTACATGATGTTTTATTACGGTTCCCATAGAAACACCTTTATTGCATGGGGGAACTGTTTAGATTTGTTAGGTTATTTCTGACCAAAATGCAACCAGTGCAGATCCTGATCAGATAGCATGGATGTGCCAGCTGATCAGGATCTACACTGGTGGCACACAGGTAAAAATGCGTATATATATGGAGGAAAGGGTTAAGGTTCAGGTGGAAGTTCGGAAGTTCAGGTGCAGAAGGACGTGATACTTTATCTTTTACCATCAATGGACTAGTAGCCTTTTACACTGACATCTTGACTGTGTTGATAGTGCTATTCTGTTATACATGTATGATTTGATTTAAAAAAATAGGCTTTTTTCATTATTGCAGATATTTATTAAGGGAAACAGCCACAGATATATTTAGATTTAAATACAAATTGATTAGATGAATTATTTGTCATTGAAACCCAGAAGATTTTTTAAGTGTAACTCCTTTTCCTTCCTTAAGCCTGTACTACATATGCACAGGTTTAATTGCGTGTGCCAACATTTGTGCTGTCTAATCAGGATTTACACTGTGGGCTTCTTTGTCAGAATAAACCTTATGAATCAAAAAGTGAACAGTGTAGATCCTTATTAGAGAGCACAGATCATCTGGCACCTCCATGCAATCTGATCAGGATCTATATTGTTTGTCCACGCTATTAAGGCATATATATGAAGGAGAGGGTTAAAAGAAAAAGTTGCCTTTTATTTTATTTAACAAAATCCGCCGTTGATATCATTACAGCTTCCAACTCTGGGATCATCAGACGACCTCAGTCCAAGGTCAAGCCCGAGGAAGGCACCTGTGGCGAGCCCCAAACAGACACCTCAGGAGATACTGAAATGTTTGTTTGACTGCACGAGCCCAGATATGTCGGCATTTAGAGTGCTTTATAATCTTGAGGTAGCTTTATAATTATAACTGTAGTTTAAAAAAAACTTAAAAGCTTGAACTTTTTATAAAAGTGCATGTTGCTGCTGCCATTACAACGAATATGCTGCCACTTTGGAAGTCAGTCTCACTGAAGTCAGATCTGACAAAATGAAAGATCTAATTATGCCCCGTAAACACCATCAGTGATGGTGTTTTCCCATGATTTTTTTTAACACAGTCAATCAGGAAGAAGGATTCATAAGGTTTTGGGTAAGGTCAAAAACTGTTCTGGAAAAGAATGTGTTACCACATAAAACACACCTTCAGTAAACACTGTTTATACATTATATAATGTTTAAAACTCTTTGACAGTTAAAGTAATTATCATGTACTTTTGTGATTATTAGTCAAAAATCTGATTGGTTTAGAAGCTTGTTGATAAAAGCACACTTTAGGGATTCGTTCTCAGATCCTGAGAGTGTAGCATTGGATCAATGCCCTTCAGTACATGCAAGATTTGGTCAACACTTCCCTAGTGAACTTTCTTTCATTAATTCCACAAAGATTATTGATAAGGGAGGTAATTTTTGAAAACTCGAAGTCATTTGATCTCTGTTGTAAAATGTTTGTACTAAATAAAGATAATTATGTACTTGTAGGTGTTAAGTAGCAAGCTAATGCCAAACACTCAGGACATGACGAGTAAATCAAGTTCACAGGCGTTCTTCGAGGATTTCCTGGTGGCTGGTGGTCTGTCCACTGTTGTGAATGTGTTACAACCTGAGTCACTGCATCAGGACATCAACTATGCAATAAGACAGGGATGCTATTCTGTCTGTCTGCAGCTAGCCAGGTATATTGCATACTAAGCAATATGACGTGTTTGCTGCCATTGGAGGTAAAATAAGGTTGACTTTGTAATACTGTCCTGTAGAAAGCAGGGCCAAAGATCATAAAATCTGAAGACCAATGTCAAATTTCTGTCTGAATTTTTATATGCATACAATCTGTTCAGCTTATAGCCGTATAATTTAACTGTTCATGAAATGTTTTGTGACTTGAATTGTCGTGAGATGTATTTGAGGTATTAAGCGGGTATTTGATGTCAGTGATATATGAAGAAATCTATGTTTTCATTATATATGGTATGGTTTGCAGAATTAATTCAGTATACCCAAGTTCCATCTGAGGGATTTTCTAAATTAAAAGTTGATATTGACCTTTTAGTTACGAGTTTGTGTCTAATGTTTAATTAAGGTTTTGAAACTGTTATCAGGGAAAAGTGATCGGTCTATATTATAATGTTATTAATCAAGTGAATTCATACTGGCCTTGTTATTGGGCCGAGGGTATTCATATGAGCCTGAGGCCAAAGGCCGAGGGCTAATGTGACTGCCCAAGGCCCAGTAACATGGCCAATCTGAATTCACTTGATTAATGACAATTTTATTAATTAACAGACTTAAACGATCAAACTCATTTGAAGACTAAAATGGGCCAAAACGGGAATCGCTGGGCCAATATGAGAATTGCTGGGCCAATATGAGATAGTTAATTAATAATAATTTATATAAAATTTTGCTGTATATCATTGAACTGAGATTCTCATTTAGGTACTTGCTGTGTGGTCAAACTGTGACTGGGGATTTAGCGTTTACTCCTGCTAAAGAAGATCATAGATTGTCGTCGGGTGCCACAGGGGTACCGGCAACGCCCCCTTCAGGGACTCCTACCATTAACTTTCTTACAGTGGATACGAGGACTGCTGGCAGTCATGCTGTTCAGGTATTAAATGATTGTATACATGCAGCTCTTGTTAACCCTTTACTCCACATAAATGTCTTAATGGCATGGGTGAACAGTGTAGCTTCAGATCAACTGGCACATTTGTGCTTTCTGATCTGCATCTACACTGTTTGCTTTTAGATTCATATTGTTATTTCTTGTAGATGTGCTGACTGATCTTGATATACATTGGTCGTACCTGTGATAAAATCCTTATATAAGGACTAAGTATTAAAAGGCCTGTTATGTTGGCAATGAGGCTGTGATGAATTCCTGCAAACCTATCTAATAATTACTTATTTTTTCCACATATGAAAGTTCATATTTCATTCATAACTTACATTTTATAATTATACCTATATATATTGAGGGTTGCATGCAAGATTGTCATAACTACATTGAAATTAAGAAGGAGTTACGACAGTCTTGTGTGCAACCCTCGATATGTTAATTGTTTTGTACTTCTTTATTTGTTGTGCTTGAAGAAATGATCATTGTAATGTAATCATTATGATGATACATTGTAATCCAGCTAGTAGGACCACCTAAAGCCTTGAACAAAATAGAGGACTTCATACTGGAATGGTCGTTATTTCCAGTAAAAAATAGTCTTAAACCATACAACAGGATCCTGGAAAAGTGGTCTTAATATCGGAGTAGTCTTAATTTCGGGTTAGTCCCGTGCCCAAGGTTATAAAACTGAGCATGGAAACCAGTCTCAAATCTCAAGCATCTGATTGGCTGAAATGGCGACCAGTCGCCATTTCAGCCAATCAGATGCTTGAGATTTGAGACTGGTTTCCAAACTCAGTTTTATAACCTTCAGCCCAGATGAGGGATTTCACTGTATCACTGTGCGCCTACCTAATAATGATGCAAAAATGAAAATTTTAGTTCATATCTGGGATGATTGTACATATAGGACACAAATCATGAATATTGATTTTTCAATTACTCTGTAAATACTTAATTTCTACTGTTACAGACCATGGGTGTTCATGATTTCACAGAGACTGTTTCATGTTTCATGAGAGTGGCCTGGGCGGCTGCTGCTGGCAAGCTCCACCTTCTCAGTTCTCCTCAGCCAATCAGAGAGAATGTTACAGCTTACACATGTGGAAGGCGGAGCCGACAGAGTAGTACAGGTAAAATATGCATTTACCAGCTCATTTGTTTGAATCTATTGGCTATAATGATGCAAGGTGAAGCCGATAGAGTAGTTCTGCTTATAAGTATCTTGCATGAGTGTGAGGTGAAGATGGAAAAATCTGTCACTGAGGGGGAACTGTTTTGTGGGAACGAGGCTCTGCTGAGTTCCCGCCAAACAGTTCACCCAAGGTTACAGATTTTTCTATCTCTATCGAATGTCTCATGCAAGATACTTTTTCTTCCATACCTTATAGAGTTCATAACTTTTGTGTTAATTTAAACAAACTTAATTTTGTTTTCTTACACTAAAATAATGACGTTTATTCAAACCTTATTTTATAAATGACATCACTAACTTGAATATTTTACGACTGATACTTGAAGACGTGATGTCACTTATGTAAAACGCGAACATTATCTTTTCCCTAGGGAAAAGATAAGATTTTCTTTCCCTGTAAATCATGCGGAAATACTTATCCGGTATGCAAGAAAAGATATCTTTCTGTCAAGGTCACATTTGACAGAGTTATGTCCCTTTTTGTACTTGTTTTTTTTTACCAAATTAAACTGAACTCTCATCTACTTACATTGAGACTCACCATTTCTATATAGAACTCATGGGACCTTAACCCTTTCCTCCTTATTATACGCCTTAACTGTGTAGGCCAACAGTGTTGATCCAGTTGTGCTGTCTATCTTATCAGAAACTATACTGTTTGCTTTTTGATTTATTAGAATTTTTCAGACCAAAAAGCAAACAGTGCAGATCCTGATCCAATGGCATGGATGTGCATGCTGATCTTAATCTAAACTGTTTGTACATGTAATAGAAGGTGTATTATATAGAATTTATTCGATCTTAACAAATCTTTCCTTATTTCAGGATCTCAGGGTAGCACTGGTAGTGAAAGTGACTGCCAGAGTTTACATGGAGGCGTGTGTGTCAAACAGAATTTCATCTCCACTAAAGATTGCAATATTGCTAAAGAGGCCTTGGAAATACTTGTCACCTGCTTGCAATTACGAAGTGAATTAATAGGTAAGATTTATTGAAGCCTTTTTTTCAATATTATCTAAAGAAAATTGCAGTAGTTTCCGAAGACAGGTTGTATTATGGTAATACCCTTGGCTGGCGGGATGGCAGCGTCCACAGCAATATCTGCTCTCTTACTAAATTTTAGATGTGTGTTATTTGTTGCATTTTGGCACTACAATTGTTTAAAATAGTTCTATTTTCTATTTTAAGCTGCATTTTACTCATTACCTTGTGTGAGCGATTTTATCATTGACATCCTGGTGGGGTGTTCCCAGAATGATATTCGGAGTGCTGCCCAAGACCAGTTCTACCAGCTGAGTCAGACCGAAGTTCCAAACCTTGAGTCATCCAGCAACCCACAAACACCACATCACTTCCTATTACAAGTCCTGCTAAAGGCGTATCTTCCGTTCTGGGTTTCCTCTTCTTCTACGAGGGGAGCTAGTCAAAGGTTAGTCCTATTCCAATTCTTGGGAGCTAGTCAAATGTAAGTTCATTTCCACTTCTTGGGAGCTAGTTAAAGGTTAGTTCATTTCCAATTCTTGGGAGCTAGTCAAAGGTAAGTTTATTTCCAATTGTTGGGAGCTAGTCAAAGGTAAGTTCATTTCCAATTCTTGGGAGCTAGTCAAAGGTTAGTTCATTTCCATTCTTGGGAGCTAGTCAAAGGTAAGTTTATTTCCAATTCTTGGGAGTTAGTCAAAGGTTAGTTTATTTCCACTTCATGGGAGCTAGTCAATTGTAGTCAATTTTCCATTCTTTGGAGCTAGTCAGTTCACTTCCCATTCTTGGGAGCTGGTCAAAGGTTGGGCCTTTCCGAATCTTGGGAGCTAGTCAAAGGTTAGTCCTTTTCCCATTATTGGGAGCTAGTCAAAGGTTAGTCCTTTTCCCATTCTATTATTACTAAAGTGGACTTGCTGTATCTCCTCTTTGAATTTTAGAAATTCTAATGCTGTCTGATACGTCAAGGAGATGCTTAACTGATCGCAGACAGAAAACGTATATGTAAGATATAGCCAAATTTTTTAAGAAGTTAGGTTTATTATCACCAATTATGCATATATTTTGATTGCTACAGGGAGAACTGTCCCCAACTTAACCTATGGAAGAGTAATTCAAAACTCTCTTGTTAGTTAGATGTCAAGATCGGCACGTCTTGGTAAAGGTCTGTTGTGATATGTTGTTTTGTCCCTTTACTTCATAATTATATGGGATGCATAACGGCAAGAAGTACCTTCTGAGAGTTGACGTCACTTTTGGAAATGACGTAAGCAGATGGCTTTATTTATTATTTTGTGGTAAAAATACCATTTTATGAGCTAACTTATATACCTATAAGTTATGAGATAATAATAGATAGTTGTAAGTTCATTCTAAATATTGTAACAACTAAAATATCACAAAATATGACCAAAGGTTCCTTTTTCTATGGTACGCGCCATATATGGGTTTTATTATGAGTGTGCAACATGTTGTCTGATGAGGATCCACACTGTTAGCTTCTTGGTCAGAAATAACCTATTAATTCATCCATAAGCTAACAGTGTAGATCCTGATCTGATGGCATGGATGATCCAGATCTACACTGTTCACCAATGCAATAAAGGTGTATCTATGGAGTAAAGGGTTAGATATAGCATTCTGTAATATTTTCAGGTTGCTCAGCCAGTGTTCTCAATACTTTGATCTCAGATGTAAATTGTTGGAAAATCTCTCAAGTAAGTATTCGGGTTCATAAGAACTAGAAATTTAATGAATTCAACAAATTAAACTTAATTATCAGGAAATGTGGGAATAGTAATAGCTATATGGATGTTAGCACTAAATAAAATGTACAATGTTCTCCATAGGGCTGTGTCTGTCTGTCACAAACTAACTAATATTAAAAAACCTATATATACCTTTCTCCTTGTTGCTATTTATAACAAATGTGTGTACAACTGTTACAAATGTGAATTAATTCATGTTCATCAGTTTGAAGAATATCTTAGTTCCATGTTTGACTTCAAGAAAAGTTTTAAATATTTGTAAGTTAAATACATGTGGTGGGGAGTCATTTTCATGTTGCCCTTTCTGACAGTCTGCCTACATGTCTAGATGTTTGTCGTAAATTTTTCTCGCACTGTTTCTCATAAACAGCTGGCATGATTTCAGCCTACCTGTACATGAAAGCTAAGTACTTAGCCAACATGCGCATGTTCTTATTAATTTCCAAGTCAATGTACACTGGAGTTGTCACTTAATATATTGCGTTTTTGTGTTTAAGAAAATTAGGAGGGAGTGTGGGGAAGACATGTTTTTCTAAGAAAAACAACATCTTGTTTTTCTTGATTTTATATCCGCTTTAAACATATTATATTAACCCTTCACTTGATATATACACATTTTTACACGTGTGCGACCAGTGTAGATCCAGATCAGCCGGCACATCCGTGCCGTCTGATCTGGATCTGCACTGGTCACATTTTGGTCAGAAACAACCTCATGAATAAAAAAGCAAACAGTTTAGATCCTGATCAGACGGCACGGATGTTCGCCCTCGTAATAAAGGTGTATCAATACAGGAACAGGTTAAGCACTTTAACAAATTTGCAGGTGCAGACCAGGCTCAGTATCAGGTGGATGTGGCCGGCATGTTGGAAGATGAGGTAGCATGGTTGTCTAACTTTGTCCCTACAGAACATCCCGACCTCAAGGATACGGACAATCTGCTGTTAGCGGGACATCTGAAGCTCATCAAAACCCTGTTCACGTGTGAAGATGTCAGCAAAGAGGAATATGGTTTGACATTGTTTAATTCTAAGCTGTGACCTCTTAAGGGATATCTTGGGTCTCGTCTATCTATTTCTAAAACAAATCAGGGGCATTTTTAGCTCACCTGAGCACGAAGTGCTCATGGTGAGCTTTTGTGATCGCCTGATGTCCGTCGTCCGTCGTCCGTGCGTCCGTCCGTCCGTCGTCAACTTTTTCTTCAAACGACTTCTTCTCTGAAACGGCTTGGCCAATTTCGACGAAACTTGCCACGGATGTTCCTTGCATGAAGCTCTTCCAAAGTTGTTCAAAGAAATCAATTCCATGCAGAACTCTGGTTGCCATGGCAACCAAAAGGAAAAACTTTAAAAATCTTCTTGTCTGAAACCACAAGACCTAGAGCTTAGATATTTGGCATTTAGCATCCTCTAGTGGATTTCTACAAAGTTTGTTCAAATTATTTCCCTGGGGTCAAAATTGGCCCCGCCCCAGGGGTCACTTCATTTTACATAGACTTATATAGGAAAAACTTTAAAAATCTTCTTGTCTGAAACCACAAGGCCTAGAGCTTAGATATTTGGCATTTAGCATCGTCTAGTGGAACTCTACAAAGTTTGTTCAAATTATTTCCCTGGGGTCAAAATTGGCCCCGCCCCAGGGGTCACTTCATTTTACATAGACTTATATAGGAAAAACTTTAAAAATCTTCTTGTCTGAAACCACAAGGCCTAGAGCTTAGATATTTGGCATTTAGCATCCTCTAGTGGAACTCTACAAAGATTGTTCAAATTATTCCCCTGGGGTCAAAATTGGCCCCGCCCCAGGGTTCACTTCATTTTGCATAGACTTATATAGGAAAAACTTTAAAAATCTTCTTGTCTGAAACCACAAGGCCTAGAGCTTAGATATTTGGCATTTTGAAACCTCTAGTGGAACTCTACAAAGATTGTTCAAATGATTTCCCTGGGGTCAAAAATGGCCCCGCCCCAGGGGTCACTTCATTTTGCATAGACTTATATAGGAAAAACTTTGAAAATCTTCTTGTCTGAAACCACAAGGCCTGGAGCTTAGATATTTGGCATTTAGCATCCTCTAGTGGAACTCTACAAAGATTGTTCAAATTATTCCCCAGGGGTCTAAATTTGCCCCGCCCCAGGGGTCACTTCATTTTATAAAGACTTGTATAGGAAAAACTTTAAAAATCTTCTTGTCTGAAACCACAAGGCCTACGGCTTAGATATTTGGCATTTAGCATCCTCTAGTGGAACTCTACAAAGATTGTTCAAATTATTTCCCTGGGGTCAAAATTAGCCCCACCCCAGGGGTCACTTCATTTTACTTAGACTTATATAGGAAAAACTTTAAAAATCTTCTTGTCTGAAACCACAAGGCCTAGAGCTTAGATATTTGGCATTTAGCACTCTCCAGTGGAACTCTACAAAGATTGTTCAAATGATTTCCCTGGGGTCAAAATTGGCCCCGCCCCAGGGGTCACTTCATTTTATATAGACTTGTATAGGCAAAACTTTAAAAATCTTCTTGTCTGAAACCACAAGGCCTAGTGCTTAGATATTTGGCATTTATCATCCTCTATTGGAACTCTACAAAGATTGTTCAAATTATTTTCCTGGGGTCAAAATTTGCCCCGCCCCATGGGTCACTTCATTTTACATAGACTTGTATAGGCAAAACTTTAAAAATCTTCTTGTCTGAAACCACAAGCAGAGAGTACTTTTGTACTCAGGTGAGCGATATAGGGCCATCATGGCCCTCTTGTTTTTATTAGTGGTGGGTACGTATAAATTAGCCAATCTGTTTGTCCTTATGAACATCTACCCCTTGTTTATTTCATGATAGGAATATTCAGCTGGGTTTCAATAAAACCATTTGAAATTCTTAAGAAATATAATATACAAATAAAACTAAATGCACCAGCCCGGTTAGCTCAGTAGGTAGAGCGTCCGCTTCCGGACTGGGAGGTCGTGGGTTCGATCCCCGGCCGGGTCATACCAAAGACTTTAAAAAAATGGTAGTAATGGCTTCCCTCCTTGGCGCTCAGGGTGTAAGGGTTAGCATTTCGACCGATTCGGCGGGTGTCGGTATAGGAGGACCCGCAAGGAGATCCGAAGTCGGAGGTGCTGAGCCTGCAATATGGCGGTCTCCTATCCAAGAGCGCAGCACCACGCTTACACGCTGAAAAGGTGAACGCCAAAAAAAAAAAACAAAAAAAAACCAACTAAATGCTGTTGTAAAGACCAATGCTGAAAATTGTATTAGTTACAAACAAGCAAAAACTTTTTGAATTTCTTTAAGCTTCTGTCAGATGATGAAAGAGCAGTTATTTTCACAGAATTTATAAAAATATATCTGATCATTCACCTCATTGCCTATTCAAAATAAGGTGATTTAATTTATTAAAATACTGAGGGTTTGTATTATTTTAATTTGACATGCACAGTACCAAATTTACTGATGAGATATGTTAATATGTTGATTAGGAAAGTCACTGATGCATGACCTGCTACATGATTTCTTGTTCCCGGCCTCAAAAACGATGATGGACAGTATGAATGGAGGAACCAGTGATATGCGTCTGTCCGAGTTCAATCCAAAGTAAGCTTTTTGAACGTTTGTTCCTTATATCATTATAATAGGTTCATTTAAGGCTATAATAAATATTTGCAGTTTTGGGATAAATAGTTTTGAAACATCACTGCTATGCTTAAGAACTTGAGAACTTAATTTTATCTACATAGCATGAATAACAGAAGTGACTCTATGTTGTATCTTCCCTTATTTTTTGTTTTTAACTTATTCATTATACAAATATTGTGAAACAAGTTCATATGACATATATTAATCTTACTCGATGACTGCTTCCTGGATTGCAAACCATTTGCATTGAATGTGGATTGGGGAAACTGCAGATGAAACTCATCCCTGGTGGGATTCAAACATGCAGTCTCCGAATCTGGAGTCATCTGGAGTCCGACGCTTTATCACTAGACCACTAATCTTTCTTTTTATTTAAGGTGCAATCAAACAGAGGCAAGGATAGCAGCCTATGAGCTGATAACAGAGCTAGTAAACAAATCATTGAGCAATCTACAATATGTGTGCAATCAACTGATACAGATGCATCATGAACCCAACCTGGACTGTGCAAATGAATGGGAGGTAAGAATTGTTGTATAACTTTTAGTATAATTTATAGAATTAAAACCTTCACTCCATGGGATATGGCTGTTATCTAAGGGTGAACAGTGTATGTTGGGGTCAGTTTGCACATCCGTGCAATTTGATTAGGATCTATGCTGTTTGCTTTTAGATTGTGACCAAGAGGTTTCTGGAATAGATCCAGATCAGACACCATAGATATATCAGCTGACCTAGATCTACACTAGTTGCACACATGATAAAACCCTTAGATAAGGTGTATAAGGTTAAGTAGCAAGTCAAGAAAGGTAGGGCTGATATTAAAAGCATTTACGATTGTAGTTCTTTGTCTCAAAAGAATCCCATTATAATGAAATATCATATTAATGGTTACAAATAATAGCTTCTAGTCTGCAACTAATATCATAATGAGGCAGAAAAACTTGAAATTTTCTATTTATCATTCACATATAAATGAAATTTTCTATTTATCATTCACATATAAAACAATTCCTAAATGATTTAATGTAATTCCATTGAGTTAATTAAATAAAACAAAAACCAAATGCAGAGCATAATAGCAAAAAATGAATCCTAGCACTATCAAGATAAATAAATATGAGTTATATTGATGGATCAGTGGCTCATTTAACTGATGTTATTATGAATGATGAAACATTCAAGGGATGTGTAGGTAAACACACCTTTATTCAAGAAAACAGTAGGTTATAATTATAAGAATAGAAATCTGAAATTGTATGAACCAGAAAGAAAGCAATATTTGCAATTAGGAAGCTGATTGATTTTATTTTCTTGTTGAAGAATAGGTGACTGTTATAACAAGATTATGCAGTAGTTTAAATATTTGTCATTTTTTTCCAATTGTCAGTAAATTGCATAAAATGGGTACTTTGGGTTTATAAGAAAATATTTCAATTTTAAATATTTTTTAGTATTTGCCACCAGTGGATGGAAGAGCGGGTTGTGGATTTGTGGGTCTTCGTAACGGTGGCGCCACCTGTTATATGAATTCTGTGATACAACAGCTGTACATGGTACCTGGCATACCAGAGGCTGTACTCAGTACAGATGATGAAGATATTGTAGAAGATAGGTAGGTCTGCTTGAATAATCATCTCACTTGATATGGTGTATGTCACAGGAAAAGATTTCTTGGGACAAGTAACATTAATCCTTGGAATGATGTCATAAAGTTGATCAGACGACATTGCTTGTTTTGCATTTTGTGGTAAAAATTACATTATATTTTTAGATTTTGTAACAAAATC
Source organism: Corbicula japonica (assembly GCA_038501625.1). Classification (NCBI taxonomy): domain Eukaryota; kingdom Metazoa; phylum Mollusca; class Bivalvia; order Venerida; family Cyrenidae; genus Corbicula; species Corbicula japonica. The sequence goes on along the minus strand of JAZAYU010000098.1, from coordinate 787,061 downwards.
AACTTTTAGTTAAAAGAAAACACAGAAGACACGTTTTCCTACGATGCACTTCACGTGGAATGGGATACTGTGATATCATTAGATTTGGTGCAGATTTAATTTTCTTTTATTTTGTGCTAAGTGCGCAAAATCAAAACCCAGCAAAATTTTACCAAGCAATTGCTTATCTTTCATGTATGAGTATGATTCAACTGCAGGAATTATAGTCCACACATAAATGTCAGTTGTAGTTTTGTGAAAATTTGTCCTGGCAAAATTAAATGACAACACAGTATGTCAGGTATGTCTAGTCGAAAGAAAGTGGAGCAGATGTGAGTTTGAAGAAACCTGTTGGAAGAAATAGAAACTGTTTATTTAATTTAGTGCTAAAATTGTTACATATTGTACCAGGAGCAAGTATACTCGTGACAGTCATTAATGGTAATGAAAATTAATGAAAAGATTATAAGTATCATGCATGAGTGTGAGGTGAAGATGGAAAAATCTGTCACCGAGGGTTAACTGTTTTGCGGGAACGAGGCTCTGCCGAGTTCCCGCCAAAACAGTTCACCCGAGGTGACAGATTTTTCTATCTTTACCGATTGTCTCATGCAAGATACTTTTTCTTGCATACCTTTTATTATTTATAACATTTCTATGTATGTATACATACTTTTTTATTTTCCTTATGCTGAAATATTGACATTAACGCAAACCATTTTTATAAATGACGTCAACAACTTGAATATATGACGTCACTCACGTGACTCATTCTACATGGGGGGGTGTAGGATCGAAATTTCCTACACGGGTGAAAACACCGGATGACCAGGGTTGAAGGTTATAAAGCTGAGTTTGGAAACCAGTCTCAAATCTCAAGCATCTGATTGGCTGAAATGGCGACTAGTCGCCATTTCAGCCAATCAGATGCTTGAGATTTGAGACTGGTTTCCATGCTCAGTTTTATAACCTTGGGCACTGATCTGGTATGCAAGAAACATGTATGTGCATCTGTGTTGTTTGAAGTCAGGCTGAGGGATGATGTATAAGTAGTTATCTGGGTCCAAAATCTTAAAACTAAATCTGGAGATCAGTCTCAAATCTCAAGCATCTGATTGGCTGAAATGGTAACCATCTGCCATTTCAGCCAATCAGATCCTTGAGATTTGAGACTGATCTCAAAACTTAGTTTTATGATCTCGGGCCCTGTTAAATATTCTGTACATACATGTACTTGATTATATCAGTAGATATGCATGAAATATAAATTCCAGAAAATTAATTGCAATACACGGCTAGATATTGCAGTAAAATACTTTTATCGCTTTTGGGTACTTGTCAGTATAAAAAACTGATAGTGTTTTGACAAAATTTTAAGAAATGTTTATACATGTAGAAAGTTTTAGACAACATTAAGTTTTCATGACAAAATCCAAATGCAAAGGGGCATATCTCCATGGCATGTGACCGTGATCTAAAGTTTTTGGCTTCACCGTGACCCTGTTGTCATAAGCGATGTTGTTTGAAAGTCTGATACAGAAATATTTGGAAATTACAAAGTTATTGCCAACGTTAAGTTTTTGTGACAAACATATGGACAATTTCATACCGATAAATAGCCTTTTATTTGAAAAGGCAACCAAAAATAATCAGATTTGCTTGTGCTAACAGCTTATTACTGAAAGTTAATTACATTCCAGTGTATACTACCAGATACAGCAGGTGTTTGGACACCTGATGGACAGCAAGTTACAATACCATGAGCCGGAGAAATTCTGGAAAGTGTTCAAACTCTGGGGAGACCCTGTCAACATAAGAGAGCAACAAGATGCCTTCGATTTCTTCCAAGCACTCATTGATCAAATTGATGAACAACTCAAGGTATGGATGCTAATGAACTAAAATGTATTTAAGCAGTCAAAATCAACATATGTGAAAATATTGCAGGCTAGGTTTGATTTATTCTATTGAAAAAATAATGGAATTGCATTAAGAGCCCATTCAGCCTCTTCCCAGGTAGACACAAATAACAATTTACATGCCTAGTAAAGAGTTTAATATTCGATCCATTGTTTTATTTGAAACAGAAATAATCTGAATGTTTGAACAGGTATTAAAGGAACTTTGAAAGACACTGAACAAGACGATCAGAATTTTGCAGGCTCAGTTTGATTGAGCCTGTTCATAGGCATTAATGGAAATACCTATTACTGTCCATGGCGCTTAGCAACTCGGTATTTACAGAAATATGTGTATTATGCTCAACTGCTTTCAAACGATGTTATTGATAAGACTCCTAAGCAAATAAGAAAGTTTGTGTTTTCAAACATTTAGCTCTAGTTGTAATATTGAGGGTAACTGTAAGTCTATTGTATTTATTTCAGAAAACTGGAAAAGAAGAGATCTTCAAAAAGAAATTTCAGGGAATATTTACTGACCAGAAAATATGCAAAGATTGTCCTCACAGGTATTTATACAAGGTCCTAGCCTAAGATTAGAACTTGCCATGTTAACCCTTTCCTCTATATGTAGGCATTCTTACTCATGTGCGAACAGTGTGGATCTAGATCAGCCGGCACATCCATGATGTCTGATCAGGATCTGCACTGGTTGCATTTTGGTCAGAAATAACCTAATGAATCAAAAAGCGAACAGTTTAGATCCTGATCAGATGGCACAGATATGCCGGCTGATCTGGATCTAAACTTTTCGCCCATGCCTTAAACGTGTGTATTTGCACGAAAGGGTAAAAATGTGTTTTTTCGGTGATGTTTTTGACATTTTTAGCTTTGATATTTTTGGCATTTTTCTGTCATTTAAACTGAAAAGTGTACACACCCTTTTGGAATACAAGTGGTTTCCAGTCTACAAATACTGGCTTTTTGGTCTTATTCGTTGTTTTCAGTCTTACTTGGTCTTATTTGTTCATTTTGGTCATTCTTTGGTTTTTAAGTTCAATCATCTTAGAAAATTAATCTTTATGAAGTATGCACATATAATTTTTGAGTAGAGTAAGTATCCCTGCACACATTGAAAGTAGATTTTGTTCTAAATTTCATGGAATGAAACGCATCAAACTATGACAGAATTTGATGACCCCAAATAGCTTTTTGAAGAATGTTTGAGACTGTTGAGACTGATCACACTGAAGTGTTATTTTATGGAACAGGTATGATCGTGAGGAGAGTTTCACAGCGTTAAATCTGACTGTGAAGAATGCTACACTACAAGACTCACTGGATCAGTTTGTGAAGGGAGAACTACTCGAGGGGGATAATGCCTACTACTGCGAGAAATGTGGTGAAAAGGTGAGTCCAATCTGTTTTAGGTATACTTCTTGACATTAATTGACTTGCTCATTTGAAAAAGACGATACATAAATGTAGTTAGTGCTTTGTCTGTCAGTTCATCCATCCATCAGTCACAAAAACTTAAACATTGGCTATAATTTTGCCATTTCTTAATATTCCTTTATCAAACTTTCAAATTATATTGCTATGACAAATTGTTGTGATGATGCCAGATTTAATAGGTCAAGATTACATTTGATGGAGTAATGTCCACTATTTGTAGGATTTTTTATTCTGACACCAGAGGGCAACACGCGTTCAGCTGAACACCGATCTAGTCATGAATTCAGTTAAATGGTCGTGGTAGCATTAATAATAATGGAAATGTGTCATCAACTTCCTCTGACAGAGTTCCATTAAAATCAACATTTACTATAGGATTTCCATCTTAAGAAAACTCACTTAAACGTATTTATAATTGACATGCCGATATACAGTTTTATAATTGACTTGTTCATAGGATGTTTTTGCAATAAATTAAATAAAAAAAATACTTTATCAAACTCTTATTTGTTTCCATTTGCAAATAACATTTTTCGAATAGGTTGCTTTCTTTGACAGGTCTTGTTCTTTGCTGTTCTTACACAATACTCGCAGTCAATTTTCTGTTTCTAAATGCACTTGTTTGTTAGATGTTCTGATGTAAAAAAAAAAAAATTCAAATTAAAAAAATTTTTAAAAGGAAATTTTTCGAATAGGTTGCCTTCTTTAAAAGCTTTTGTCATTTAATGGCAATTTAACCAGTAAATTGATATTAAAGATTTTGTTCATCAACATTACATGTATTGTAGAATTTTCAAAAGTAATTTTGATCCAAGCAGGAATTATTATTGCCTTTTTATTATGCCCCCACAAAGTGGGAGGCATATAGAGTTGCACTCGTCCGTCTGTCTGTCCATCCGTCCGTACGCACGTCCCTAAATGTTGTGGCATCAACTCCTCCTAAACTATTTGGCAGATTTCTTTCAAACTTGCACAGATGATCAAACAGGATTTGTAGATGATAGTAAAGAAAGGATTTTTTCCTGCAACCATTTTTACCAGAGTTATGGCCCTTTGTTATTAAAAATCATGTTGCAGCAGTGGGGGCATTAGTGTCCAAACACATTTTAGTTTTATATTTTCAGCGGAATACAATTAAGAGAATGCATATTAAGTCTCTTCCACCAACGCTGTGTATACACCTGAAAAGATTTGGTTATGACTGGGAAGCAAATCGAGCTCTCAAGTTTGATGATTATTTCAAGGTTAGAATGTTTGAATTAATTTTATTTATTCAAATAATTGCTTTATTCTTAAAAGAAAAAAATCAAAATCCCAGAGTTCATTGATACTTGGTTTTATTAGCCAACATGTAATGTATCTGACATTACTGGGTAATCTGAAATAAACAGTGGAAAAGCCTCTACAAGTGTCAGTTTCACTAGAAATTAGTTTACATAATAAGTTATATGGTGTATTGCGGAGAAAAGAAGGCTACCACAAGTGTATGATGCAAATTTAGAAGAAATAGTTACTGTATCCTTATAATATATACTGTAAATTGCAAACATATAAGTCTTAAGAAATCTGTCATTTGAATGCGTGCTTTATCTTTCAAAACACTAAGTAATTTAGCAAGATGAAGCCAGCAAATTTATTTATCAATGAAGTTTCCTATTAAGTAAATCTTTATTTCATCTATTCCCAGTTTCCGTGGGTATTAGACATGGAACCTTACACTGCTGAAGGAATGGCACGTCGTGATGCCGATGCTGAGTCTAATAAAGACCCTAGTGAACCTGAGGCTCAGGTCATGGACGTTCGGAACGGAGATACACCACCAATGGAGATTTCTATAAGTGTCACTCCGGAGTATAAACAGATAAATTATGAGCTGGTTGGAGTGGTTGTGCATAGTGGCCAGGCCAATGCGGGCCATTATTATTCCTTTATTAAAGATAGAAGGTATGTCAACCATGGGCTCCACTAGCTGCTATATCTGAAGGGTCATTTTCATCACATTTTAGGGCATTCAGCCAATTAATAGCAACACAACCCTTCAAGGAAAAAAAGACCCTTCAGCTAACATTGTAGGACTCAAAATGAGGCTTACTGGAAAAGACTCAAAGGGTCATCTCCAAGATTGAATGAACCCACTGTCACCTATGTTTTTGACTTCAAATAATTTTATTAAGTTCTGATTTTAATATATTGCTAATTAAAGCTTTGGTCAATTTTTATGAAATAAAACCTCTTGTTAAATAACTTGTTAGAAATTATTTACATTGTAGTTGGTTTTGATAATACCAAAAATTATTTTTCTTACAGAGGTACAGTGCTGAACAATAACAACAAAGGCAAATGGTTCAAGTTTAACGATACCATCGTAGAGGAATTTGAGATGTCAGATGCAGCCATAGAGGCTGAATGTTTTGGGGGATCCTACAAAGCCAAAGTCTATGAACAATGTTAGTTCCTGTTTATTTATTTTTAGTGCTTCTGTGGCTTCTGTTGTCTCTAGTGAATTGATTTGTCCACTTATTCTTTTTCAATGTTTTTAGCCAGTGTTCTAATTTCTCCTCTTTTGGCCAATGTTCTTATTTCACCAATGGTACAGTTTTAAATTTTGCTGCATGGAATTGGAATATATTGTTAAATCAAAACAATATATGATTCGTTATGTATTAAGCTTAATTTCAGCTTACATGCTTATTTTACAAGTATTCAAAATTGCATTTTTTCAAATTAATAAAATAGTATGTGCGCTGTCCCCCCTGACTATTTCAAATGAATCCAATAGTAAAGTGTACTGTCCCCTATGACAGCTCTTGGTTTACAGGTCACACTTGCCAATTTAGAATCTTGTGTAACCCATAGTATTTGTGTCCTCCGCTTAAACTGTTACAACTTGTTTTAGCAAACTCCTACCCAGAAGAAAGATTACGGTACTGGAATGGATATATGTTGTTTTATGAAAGAATGGAAGAAAATACACCTTTATCTGCCAAGAAAACCAAAATAGTCACTAGAAAACTGTGGCCTGATTCATTGCCGTAAGTCTTTGTATCTCTTTGGCATTTCTTTTTCTTTTTATTTACCCATTATTTTTTGGTGCTGACATGTTTTACACCTGGCCCATCTCATTTATTTAGGTACTAAAGTAAAGTCATTAAAAAAAGGGAAAAAGGTTAATTTAGATACTCTGTCACTACAATATTTGTCTTAATTGCAAGATTTAATTGAAAATATATCCTCTGAAAATAAGGGAAACACACACTACGGTAACTACATTTTTAAAACACAGTTTTGATTTGCTAGGATAGGATGATCAATTTAAAAGGATAGTTAAGGTTTTTGTTGTCACCTCAAGCATTTTAATTTTCAATCTTTAAACCAGTGTTGATATTATTACTAGACCAGTTTTGATAGAATTCTTCTAATGTAATTGCTGTCATCTTCAGGTTTTGCAAATGAGATTGATTAATATGTTCTGAAGTCATATTCATTTGTTCAAAACCTGAAAATGATAAAATGTCACGTAAGATTCATTTCATCATAAAATCCCTTAAAATGTGTTGCTGTACCTTTACAGTATGTCATAAATGCATATCACAGAATTAACTTAACTTTCATTAGTTGATCATGTTTTGCTTACAGACATACCAGAAGCCGAAGCTCGGACAGTCTGGTAGAACTAACTGAGCTGGTACATAAAGGGGAGAGAAAAGGCTTCTTTACCGACAAAATGCCCGCCAGCATTCAACGCATGATCCATAGTGAAAATCTCACCTTTGTCAAAAATAGAGATGTTTTTAATGAAGAATATTTCAGATTTGTGAAAAATCTTGTAGCTAGAAATTCAGTAAGTAAAGGGGATTTTTTAATAGTTCTTACCCATTTTACAGTAAGGTCCGTTAAAATATAATAATGATGTGGCAGAAACTTTGCTGTTTGGGATCAATTACTGGTAAAACTAAAATGTTTTGGTGTGTATATGTAGTCATTAATAGAATTATCCAGTAATGTTGTTTGAGCCATTAAAAAGAACAACATAAAGAAGGCATAGATTTTAAAGTCTATTGAAGATACATAATTCTCCGTTTTTATATGCCCGAAGGGTCATATTATGTTATTGCCTCAGTGTCTGTCTGTCCGTTAGCGATTTCCCTTCTGCTCTTTAACTTGAACCCCTTGAAGAAACCTGTCACAAATGTTTACCACATGGAGACGACATATAGAAGCCATGTTCAGGATAGCTCGCTTCAAGATCAAGGCCAGACTTAGGGGTGAAAGGTCATATGACTTTGTTTCCCTTCCACTCTGTAACTCTTGAACCCCTTGAAAGATTTCGAAGGTTTACCACATTGGAACAACTTGCAGAAGCCATGTTCAGGATGGCTTGCTTGAAGGTCAAGGTCATACCTTCGGGCGAATATTGCCCTCCTTCGTGGGTCATGTAATTGATCTATTTATGAGCAGTAATGATGTTCAGTCATATCATAACAAATTAAAAGGGAACTTCAAAAGCCTCTGAACATGACAAATATGTAGATGCTGCAGGCTTGGTTTGATTGAGCCATTCAGGGGCAGTTTTGTAAATATTACACTTGTATATCACTTCCGAGGCCGTCTACTGCCATGTTGAATGTAACTTGTATTTACACAAGTAAAACTTACTCTTTTAAAATTGTAACCAGAATAGATTTCTTACTGACAACAGAAACAAGTGTTAATAAAAGTGAATGCATCACCTAGATTACATAGTTAGTACTAAGTTGTTAGGATGATAAATTGCGGGTCATACAGCTGCTGCAGGGTAAGTTGCTAACCAGATTGTATTGTTATGTTTATATTTTCACAGAATCACACCAGTCACAAAGAGTACAGTGCAATGTGTATGGTGTCGCTGAGATTAGCTATCAAATTCTTGTTCAATACTTACTTCAGAACAAAAAAGAAAACTAGGTAAGTAATATTTTAGTTTGAGTTAATATGAAATTTATCTGCAGGCTATGTTTTTCATGAAAATCTTGCAAAGTTCAGTGTTGCAAGATTTCTTCATTCATTTCAAAAAGTTGACAATGTAATAGCTATGCCTGGGGAAAAAAGTGTCTTTAGAATCAGTAAAATTGTTAACATTTTCAGCTAAAGAACCTGGCTGGTTTTAAGTTACTTTTTCAATATCGTTGTTGCAGTCCAATCTTGACAAGACTTGCTTTAAACCCCGGTCCATGCTTCTGTGCTACATGTTTTGATAATTGTTTTACAGGGCAGAGTTAGATGAGTGGATTGAAGTGCTTGAAGTCATTTTATCGCGCTGCAAGGAAGCATGTATGTGGATGGTAGAATATATGGCTAGCGAAGAGGGAAGCAGTTATATTCGGTGAGGTTCATCATAATATATAACTTATTTAAATAAGACAGAAGTTTTACTTTTAAATTGTTGGAAGTCTATTTAAGTAATACATGTATAAGCCTTGTTTCTAATGACAGTGATTTTAATACTGTCAGTGAAAATGGTAAAACTTTCTATAAAGAAACAAATGTGGTTCTAAGGTCAAAGGTCAAGGTCACAGTGACCAACAACACAAAATCCTGTCCAATCACTAACTAGATAATGCTTTCACCTATGATCCTCAATCTTAGTAGGGAGATTGGTCATCACCCTTATTAACTTTCAGGGCAGTAGGTCAAAAGTCCAGGTCACAGCCACCTTTCACACAAAATTATAAGCCATCTGCTTATTCAACTGACAATCAAAACCTTTTCTCATGTATACAAGGACAGTAAATACAGTAAAACCTGCCTTAGCAGCCACCTGGGAATAGCAACCACCTGTCTTATACAGCCAATTTGAATATAAACTAAACTGACATTTTGTTCTAATTTTTTACAGCCACCTGTCTTCAGCAGCCACTTTTTGTCACTCCCTTGGGTAGCTGCTAAAGACAGGTTTGACTGTATTCCATTAGTCATGCTTGAGTTTAAGCTCATTTGGCTTGAATTTATTGTAAACTATGGTTCTGCATGTGTGACATATCTCAGAAGTAAATTGTATATTAAAAATTGTTTTTGCTATAATTTAACCCTTTCCTCCATATATACACCTTTTTATGCATGTGCGACCAGTGTAGATCCAGATCAGCTTGCACATCCGTGCCGTCTAATCAGGATCTGCGCTGGTCGCATTTTGGTCAGAGATAACCTAACAAATCAAAAAGCAATCAGTTTAGATCCTGATTAGACGGCAAGGATGTGCCGGCTGATCTGGATCTAATCTGTTTGCCCACTCAATAAAGGTGTGTCTATGGAGGAAAGGGTTAAGTAATTAAACTTTTATTTGCAGACCTTTTTTGTTGGATTCTCCAAATGTAGATGTGAGATTGTCATTTGCCAAAATTATCGAAAGGTTGTTGTGCAGTTTCTTATCCGATCATGGTGGAGTGCCGGTATGTATTCTTTAAAGTTTTACAGGTGGTTTGGCTCTTGCACATTGGGCATAGTTTATTAACTGTTACTTGCTAACCATAATATATTGAGAAAGGGACTATTACACATTTACCAAAAACTGTTTTTTAGAAGTGCGTAGTGAAACATTTATTATAATTGCGTTTTCCCAGATGACTTGTAATAATAGCTGCACTGAATAAAGGTATGAGGTGACTTTTTACAGCTACAACACAGCACTAGAATGAATGATGTGACTGTAATAATATACTTAATACAATGAAGTCTGTTGCATTCACAGAATACAAAAAAATATGGAATAAAGTGAACCCCATTAGTTTGAGTCTGTTATGCTAAATTAATTGAATCTATGTACTTTATCATTAATTTTGGTAACTTGTCCATAATTATAAAGTAAATTACTTAAGTAAATACACTGTATACGGTGAAATTTTTCTTATGATTCTGACAGTTTCTATGATTTCATGTTATCTTTAATGTTTTCAGACTCAGAAATGTTTAGACGAGATTGTAGAGAATTTGTTACATCTGCTGAACAAAGAGGTCATTGACCAGTGTAAACATAGTGTACAGTATTTCCTAGTCCTCAAGTGCTACATTCAAATGGTAAGCCAGTACACTATGTATCCTAGTTCTCATGGGTTACATTCGCTGATTCGTATTGTAATCACTTTAGATTTTATTGATGATTTCCCGGTTAGAGGACGCATTTCCCATTGCCACAGTTGGTGGTACAGATCTTTTTATTTATGGAGAGATATTGAATCTGTCTTGAACTGTGAGAAATGAAAAACTGGTCACATTTAAAAGCATAGATTTAATCTGGAGTAAAGACGGTTAGACGTCTTTTCAGTTAAAAAATAGTTCATGCTTACCAATCAAACTTATGTATGAGTTTTGGCGAGATTGATCCACTTGAAGACTTAAAGCCATATAGTAAGGTTGAAAAAGGTACAAGATGGGCTATTTTGAGAGTTTAGTGCAAAACAGGAATATCCTTCTATTTCTTCATACATGTAAGTCAGACCTGCATTGCACCATGCACTTGATTTATGCTAGGGATTAGTTTGTCATCTACAAACTTGTAATGTCAATTGTAGAAAAGTAACAGGTGTAATGTATTAAATAATTTTGTTGTTTCTCAGGGTACCAAAGCTTCCTCACACATGTTCAAACTGAATGGATTTAAACGATTAGCCATATTTCTGTTGGGTAACTCAACAGCAGTGCCTGTCCAGGAATCATCGAGTCGACGTTGGAGTTCCGTTCAGTCACGAGAATTCTCACATCTTCACACGGCTTTAGCAACACTTGTCCTCAACTGTGATGTTTCTCAGTACTGGACGACAGGTACTCTTGGAATTTGTTTATTTGATTGCATAAGTTTAGAATAGTTGATTAAATGGCAGTAATGTAACAGAATCAAAATAATATAATACAACCAGTTGAGTTAAACAAGTCAGCACATACGCAACTACAGCCTTTTTCGACAGCAAAGCAAATTAAAATACAATAAATACCAAATAGAAACACAACACAGGGACACAACTGAAAAGTGAAAAAAAGAAATGGGGGGAATGTACCACATAGGAAGATTCAGTAGCAAAACAATGTTGAGTTCAAATGAGTACATAAAAAAGTGAAATAGCAGTTCTTGCTAAAATATATTTTTTTAATTTTAGCATGTTGTTTTTGCAGATTATATCATCATTTTTTGTATTCATTGAAGTTTTTAAAAAAACTGTTAATGGAATTTCAGAGCCAGGAAGCTTTCCTGTAAAGAAGCCACTGACAGTGATGCCGAAAACCTTTTTAAAGATGTCTGCTGATATGGAAAAATATGTGTTCGGTTCCGAGTCTACACGCTACCTACGCGAGGTTAGAGAATATTGTAATGCATTATGGGAATGATATAATTATTTTTTTGTGAAATCACAGTTAAATAATGTGGGCCACGGGGGGAAAAAGTCCTTATTGCTGTTTTCAAATCACTATTTTAATATAGAGGGTTTGAAAAGCTTGACATAGAAATACATCTTTAAAGCTGCAGCCTTTTGAGAAACTATCGAAAAAAAACGAGAAATGGTCCAGAGTACAATATCAACAGTACAAATTAATGGTCATCTATTGAAATATGTGAGTATTGTGTAATTATCTTTACATTTCAGGTGGTTGCTGCAATACGAGAAATTCCTACGCCAATGACGTCTGTGTGTGATATGTTACTCTACTGTAGTTTCTGTAATGAAACTTTCAGCACAACATTTCTCAAACAATTAATGGTCAGTTAAATATAGTAATATCTTCACTGTAAAAGGTGACCGCTTGGATACATACACCAGTGTTGCACTACTCATACTCGTACTTACTCGTGCATCAATTTTTAAGTACTCAGCATTCGATGCATTGTCTTTAATTATGAGTACAAGTACTCACACTTATTCAAGTACTGATGTAAAATCTATGCACTATGCGAGTACTTTCAATATGAAATGCAAAAAAAAATTAACTTACTGAAGTTTATATTAAATTAATTGTGAGAAAAAATTAACTTGTACCACGTGTTGGGCCTGGTAATTTAAACTTGTGTACATGCCATATTATAATTACTTGATTTATATTATTTAATGCATTATAAATAAGTCATGGTAATGTCGATATGGTTAAACCTTTCCTCCATAGATACACCTATATTGCATGGGCAAACAGTTCCAGATCAGCCAGCACATACGAGGGGTGATCCAGTAGTTTTGTCACTGCCTTCATAACACATTTTATAGTAATATTACAACCACCAAAGTTGGTATAGTTATAAATGAATGTATTACAGAATATCTTGTAAAGTTTGGTCTACATAAACCAAATGGTTAATAAATAACAGTTAATTACTTAAAGCACATCAGCGACCAGCACCGCACACAAACGACGTCGATGAAGTTGCTTACAAATATCACAAGAACTTGAAGATAAATTATTATTTTTAATAACTTTGCAGGTTTTTTTTAATACTCACGTAGAATACATCAAATCTTAATTCTCGTATTTAATACAAATAAATTACTTTATTTTAGTAGATATATGCGATGTACAAATGTAGGTCTCAGTTAAACTAAACTAAACAAGTTAACTTAGCGTCAGACAAAATTCTGACGTTCGCATCCGTTTGCGTTACTGGCCTTCCGGTCCTTGCACAATCATCCAGTGATCATCTCCGTCTCCAAAGCGTTCATACCATTTACAAACGAGTCTTCTTTTTATCTTGTTTTCAATATATTTTAAGTTACCATTTTCATCGTTTTCAGAAGCGATTTTGCTAGCTTGTAGCAAAAATGTAATATCACACTTTGCGACGTTTTTTAAACTTTCAACATTTTCTTCTTTCAAAAGACATTCGTCAACTATGTGTATAAAAAGGTTAAAGTGCAATCACCTTAATTATACTTATACCGCTGCTCACAATATTTTATAGTGTCATGTAAGAGATTTTTCTTCTGCTTTTGTGCGTTTTTTTCTGAAATTTATAAACTTTATTTAAACGGGTAATGCTGAAAATTCGACACGTGGCGGTTACCTCATAGTGGGTCTATCAAAACATTGTTTTTCAGCGGTATAACTGTTAAACTTAAAATATTATTGCTTAAAATATTATTGCTTAATATAACTGAAATCCTGTTTGTTTATCAGTACATATACTATACATAATATGTATAATAATGTATATACTAAACATAAAACAATCTGACATCAATGTTTTGCTTAATCGAGGCAGTGACAAAACTTTTGGATCATCCCTCATACGTGCCATAGGATCGGGATCTAAACTGTTCACTTTTTGATTGGTTAGGTTATTTCTGACCAAAATGTGAACAGTGCAGATCCTGATCAGACGGCACTGTCACTCATGCAATAAAGGTGTGTCTATGGAGGAAAAGGGTTAAATAGTTATATTTTCATGGTAAAAGGTGACTGTATGTTTACTTTTATCAGAGTTATGCTACTCGAACATTTACTTACCCACAATTCAAATTTTTAAATAGTCAACCGGAATGGGTACTCCTCTTGTTTTTATGAGTACATGTACATGTTCTCATACGTTCTCAAGTACAGAAGTAAAAATGGTTGGTATTTATGCGTACTTTACCTTACTTAGTAAGGTGAAATAATTGTATATGAAATGCAATAAAATAACCTAATGAAGTACCGGTATATATATATATTGAATTGTAATAAATCATTTATTTATCCCATATACTCTAAGTAAGACAGGATAATTTCAATTTTGTATATCTATATTATTATGTACCGGTAAGTATTTTAAAAGTATTTATTTTTCTCCCATAGATGCAGTATATGAATGCCCCGTCCAATGAACTGAAGCCTGTGTTCACATTGCTCACAGATCTACTCGTAAGTAAATGTTAACTTAATATTTTCCTCAATTTGTGCTAACAATATCTTTGTTAATGAAATAGAAAATGATTAAGTTAATGTTTTTTTCTATTAAATAATAAGCTTTGCGAGCTATAATGATGCATGGAAGCCTTAGCAGTTTTGTGGGTTTAGTTTTTCAGAGCGTGGAGGCTGTGTCATTCCTGATAAGCATATTTCACCCTTTTTAAAAAAAAATATTAATACCAACTTGAAGGTAAATGATCACGAACATGTGACTGGGCATTCAGATTGTTATCTGAAACATACTTAAGCCTGAGATAATGAGAGTGTTAGATCAGATAGAATGATACTTTCATTTGGAAAGATTTTTGTTAATTTCTCTTATGTTGTCGACAATTCATTTTTAGAAAAAAAAAACTATATACAGTGTAGGGCTTAACTTCTATCTTACAGTTATTGGTAAGTTGTTGTAGTTGACTGATTCATTATTATAAACCATGGTAGAGTTTTCTGGATTATCCATCAGATAACCCAAAATGATACTTTAGACTGAATGGTTTTGCAGGCTTTTATGTTGGTTGCCAATCAATCTGATTGAAATCATCTTTTGAAACGCTATCTGGATCTGACTATGAGTAGATAAAATTGATTTTATCACCAACCCTTTGAACAAACGAGATTGTGACCTACAAAATGGCAAAAGTGAAAGTAGAAACAGTGTTTTAAACCAATTTAAAAAGTGTTGACAACCTGCACAATTCATATTTGGCTGAAAATATATGTTATTTAATGTAGAATTGCATTCATTTCTACTGTAATGACATCTTCAGATCATTTTGCGAGTTTTATAAATCATGCTTCCTGTGTTGACAATTCTAAAACTAGTAATCGGGGGAAAACCTCTACAATAGCTTATATACGGTGTCTGCTGGCCGTCAGCAGACCTAACAGTTGGTTAGATCTGAATTTAGTGAGATTGGTTGCCAATTAAAATATAAGTAGTTTAATGAGTACTATAATGTTTAAAGATATAAATCAAAGGCTTGTGTTATTACAGTTACTAGAAGACCCCTTACAGCTAAAGAGATTACAGCTTGTTATAGACGGTCATGTAGATGACCATGGTCAACAGTTTGAGGGTTTGCTAGGTGAGTAATTTTGGTTTATTAGGATTTCTTTGTATTGTCTTGACATATAAATTGGCCCAAGATCATAAAACTGAGATTGCAGACCAGCCTCAAATCTCAAGCATCTGATTGGCTGAAATGGCAACTAGTCGCCATAAAAATATTGTCTTAATGTGTTTACTGCACTATTTCTGGAAAAAATTGGGGATGGGTTTGCACAGGGTCAGTTAGTTGCAGTCCAGCTATTTTATGACACTTATTTGATATCATTTAATGAGTAAGGGAGGAAGGGCAGTTGCAAGCAAGACTGATACTAATAAAATCAGTTTGTGCCATATTTTTTTTCACACTGCATATGTTTACCAACATTGTGTAATTACATTACAGCTGTGATAAGACTGAACCA
The DNA here is from genome assembly GCA_038501625.1 of Corbicula japonica. Taxonomy (NCBI): domain Eukaryota; kingdom Metazoa; phylum Mollusca; class Bivalvia; order Venerida; family Cyrenidae; genus Corbicula; species Corbicula japonica. The sequence continues at coordinate 771,357 of JAZAYU010000098.1, read as the reverse complement.
TGTTCAGGACAGTCGACGTTCCTACTGGTGTATTAAATTCCTTGTCAACTTAGTCAACAAATGTCCTGTTGTCAAAGAGTATTTACAACAGACTAGATCAAAATGGCAGTGGGCTGTCGGCTGGCTCAAGAAAAAGGTGAGGATATAGTTAACCCTTTCCTCCATACCTGTAGATACACCTTTATTGCATGGGCGAACAGTTTAGATCCAGATCAGCCGGTATATCCCTGCCGTCCGATCAGGATCTAAACAGTTGGCTTTTTTATTTGTTTGGTTATTTCTGACCAAAATGCGACCAGTGCAGATCCTGATCAGATGGCACAGTTGTGCTGGCTGATTTGGATCTACAGTGGTCCAACATGCGTAAAAATGGGTATATATGGAGAAAACGGTTAGGTTGGCCAAGAAAAAAAAGAAGTGGGGTAGAAATAGTGTGTGGCAGATGAGCTAAGTGCTTCATGTACTTTGAGATTTAAAGTTTAATACAAGGAATTAATTCAGTAAATAAGAAGCATCTGAAATTCGTACATAGATGTCATGTTGCTTAATTGGCGATCCTGCATTATAGGTGAATAGGAATTTTCTATGTTGCAGTCATCCATAAATTCAATAATGGTATTAACATTTGCACATTACTGTGTTGGCATTTAATTCAAAGTGATATTCAAAAGCAACTGTCGTGTTTATTAAATGATGAAGCTAATTTGTGTGGTGCATCTTATAAAAGGCTGCACTTACTGTAAAAATTGTTTTCTACAATACTTACAATTGAATATCAGTAATTGTATGTCACTGCCACATTGCAATATTGAATTGAGCAAAACAAAATTTCAAGTATTGCAAAATTATTTGAGTCAGTTATTGAGTGGAGGTAAATTCATGTTTTTCAGATGTCTGAATACAGCTACTGGAGTAGCACGTCTAGTACAACTGTATCTAATGAAGATTCCAACCGGAAATCTTTCCAAAGAACCATTAGTGCTCAGGTATATATTGCTTTGGTGTAACTTACATGCATCATATACATGTATCCTAGGTGATATTGAGTCACTAAACAAAAGTGATTTTACTGTTGACACTATTCATATTTACACCAGAAGCCTTACAACAAACAGTTAGATTGTATACTTAATCTAAGTTATCAGTTATTTTAGGGAAATGCATAATATTACTCGGTATACATTTTCACTTTAAAGCTCTTGTCTATATATAGTGCTTGGTTTTCGTACTAAATGTTTTTAAGTACATTGGTATCTTCTTTGCTGTGTTAATTACATAACTTATCAGGATTTAACAGATTCTGAGCTTTCTTATGTCATTTTATCAGGTTGCTAACTTTTCATGTCATTTTAACAGGACACCTTAGCCGAGGCAACAGCACTTCTCACAGAGCTTGAGAACTATGCTGACATGGACACAAATGGCAACAGCGTCGCTTCGCCGCAGGATGGAGATCCAATGTCTGCAGAGGAGACGTCACCCAGGAACCAGCCAACAGAAAGTCAGTCTGACTCTCAGCAGTCCGAGAACCAGACAGAAACTAAAATGACTCCCCCACAAGGAGAAGAAAAGGGTGATAAATGATGGGGAAAGTAACTCTTGTCCTTCTCAGGGATTACCTTAAACAAGTTGCTATACGCAACTGCGAGTGCTTTGACAGATGAACGTGTTGGAAGGCGTAGCTTAAACTTACTGATTTCAAAAATAATATCCGGAATTAATAGTGCTATTAATAAGAGCTCATAGCTACATCAGAAAAGTGCAGCATTCGGCATAGTTGTAGAATGCATCAGATACGCATGAAAAAATGTTTTAGTGATTGATTTGAAGTCACTAACTGTTGAATTTTTAAAAATCTTAAACATATATTAAAAATTGCAAGACAATTTCATGAAGAATTTATATCTGTTGAAATTTCATATGCTGACATTTTTTAACTGAGAGCAATCATTTCGATGTTTTTCCTTAAGGATTTAAACTCGTGTACTTCAACTTGATATTTATTATAAAATTCAAATTTCATTCTAACAAAGATAAGTATGGTTGTCATTTTAGGCAGGATTGGATAGAAGAGTTTGTTATTGTTAAAAGAGTTTTTATTGTGTATTATTTTATATAAGTATGCAAACATTGTGTAATAATTGCTGAATATTTGAACACAAGCCTGGAATGAAGTCTTCCGGGGCTTCATTATTGATAAGGAATCATAGAAAAGTATTAGAAGGTGTAAATCTTTTTTTCTCACCAATTCAGGCCCCATTTTTAGAGGATAACCCCATTAATTGCATCCATGTTTACAATATTACAATAAAGTTTAAGCAAAGTTGGAAGATATATTGCATCAAAGTGTAAATCTTAATATCATTTTATTGACAATGGAAAGCAGATGGCATATCTGCCATATTGCTGTCGAGACACAGCTCTTAACCCTTTCCTCCACAAGCACGCCTTTATGGCATGGGCCAAAAGTGAAGATCCAGATCACACATCTGTGCCATCTGATCTGGATCTATTTGATTTGTTAGGTTATTTCTGACAAAAAAAGCGAACGATGCAGATCCTGATAAGACAGCACAGATGTGCCAGCTCATCTGGAAGCACACTGTTTGCACATGCATCAAAAGGCGTATATATGGAGTAAGGGGTTAAAGAGTTGGTGTAAACAACTTTGTAAGATTATTTTTACGGCAAAAAATATTTATCTGGGACATTCTACGTAGATGTGAATGTGTGAATTTTAACCCTTAACGCCATAGATACACCTTTACTGTGTTTGCCAACATTGTAGATCTAGATCAGCTGACAAATCTGAGCCATCTGATCAGGATCTATCTGTTCGCTATTAAATTCATTGTGTTATTTCTGACCAGGAAGGCACCCGTGTAATGGATGCGCCAGCTGATCTGGATCTACACTGGTCGCACATGCATTAAACTGTTAATATATGAAGTAAAGAAAGATGATAAAAAATTTTCATCTGATTGATTAAACGAAGAAATGTTTTATGATTATGTGGAAGTATGCTGTCATTAGTGTTAAACATTATTTTGCAATAGCCTAAAATGGTTATTTTTCACAAGTACATCTTCCTTTTAGTCCTAAAGAAGCAAATGCATCTACCCTTCAGTCATTAAAAATAAGATTTTATTCATGCATTTTACATGTAGGTCCATTAATAATCAGAACTTTTCAAAAATAATTGGTTAAATAATACTGAATATCTCAACACATAATTGCTGTTTATTTTATGTTTATCACATACTTTTAAATTCTGGGAATTTCTTAAAATGGTGTTTTAAAGGGGTTAATTTCAGATTGTTGCAGATATAAGCCAATCGTGTTCAACAACAAAAGAAATGGGTTAATCCATTTTTATTTAAGTTTTTATAATGCCAGCAGGTTAATTATAAAAAAACCCAGACACCACCACTAGTGACTACTGTCATTTAAAAAACTCTTTGTGCATGTTATTAGTAAGATGCAATTTTAATGATCGCAAAGATGTTTTAAATTTTTTATATCTTTCTATTTCTTTTAGATTAATACATAAAAACAGTATGTTTATGAAAATGTAATTATTCACATTTATTATTGGTAACAGAAAAATCAAATTATACATATAATATAATTTACATCCACTGTCATCCAGGTCACGTTTCATTTCCATTTAAAATAACAAATATCTGAGTCCAGAGGTGCAGTATGTTATTGGGTGAATAAATGTTGGCCTCAAAAACGAATTTGTTCACAAACTGTATTCATTGTTCTTCTATTTTGAAAACTAACTGTATAACTAAGGAAGTCGTTGGCATTACAATCCAATTAGAAATATGTCTTTTAAAAATAATTATAAATGTGTCTGCCCATGCCTTTATACTGTCACCGTTGATGTTTATTTTACATTGTTAAAGGTTAAAAGTGTAGAAATTGTAAATACTGTCATTTTCTGAATATAAGCCGCACTTTTTTACCAGAATTTGTCGATAAAAATTTGGGGTGCGGCTAATACACAGGTTTGGCTGCTTATACATTTTGTTAAGTCATTTTTATCTGTTCCATCAGGTTTGGGGGGTGGTGCGGCTTATACATAAGTGCGGCTTATATTCGAACAATGACGGTATAATGTAGAGTGCATGCATGAAGTAGAAGAAAATGTTAAGTACAAGTGTTCATTATGTTGCTGTGATCATGAGTTGTTACATGTTAGTGTTATACTTAAGTGAATTTTTCATACAGGAATCCTGTTGTGATGGAAAATGATCATTTTGTAATAAATAAAGTCAGCTCATGGCTATGATAACTGAAAATTGTAGGTTTTTTCATTTTATATAACAAAAATATCTTAGTTTAAGCACTGAGCCTCCCCAAACATGACGAAAACATTTCTCAAATATAAGCTGCAATGACATACTATATTCATATATCCCCCATACAATAACACTCTCGCTCAGATATGCTGACAACGGCCCCCATCGATCCCCCGTAAAAATGGACTTGACCAAACCTCGATAGTGAACAAGTATACACAAATCATTTCACTTCTTGGTACAATTACCTGAAAAGCTGTTGTCAAAAAATCTGAATTATAATAAGTTTTGTCATGCACTCAGTTCAGTCAGGAATCTAGACTCTAAATTCGTTATGCCGTCATTTTCTGTATTTCTATTAGATTACATTTATTTCATATCATCATCTACATACCTCTACATACTACAAAAATCTTTTCGATAAACGTCTCGGTTTCAGCACATTTCTTTTTGTTAATTAAAAAGTCAAAATTGTATAGGATCACTAATTTATCGCACTTTAATGTTTATTACGTCATATATTTACCTTAAACAAAATGAAAGTCATTGTATGACACCACTTTTAGTAACTTACTTATTCATCACTTTTTAATTGCACTATTCAGCAGTCTACATATATGAACTCGCGCTACATTGTTTGTCGGACGGACTTTCAATGACAGGAAATAACACTTGAAAGCAGTGGTGTGTCTGTTTTCCTGCTCCATGCACTGACCTAAAAGATTAAGAGCTGTTTCTCTGTGACCAAGATTCGGTTCCTTATCAATGTACAGCGCGAGGTTTTTGAGCGCTCTCTGCTGATCATCGTGTTTCTGGAGACAGCTGTAGGTTTTATATTGTAGAAAGTATAAGTAGATGAGGGAATCAACAGAACCCCATGATAGCCAGTTTAGTCGTATGTTCTTCAAGGTTTGTTTCGCCCGAACTTTCAGCTCATTGCCCGTCGACCTAAACATTTCAAACCGAAGTTCTTTGGGTACCAATTCATTCGACGTGAATATTACACATGAAGCTGTCATACGCCTAATGTCATTTTCGTTTCTGTACTTTCTGTATTTTGGAAATCTGACTGGCACATGCTCATGTACAAACCGTTTACAAGAGCATACCGGTTCACATACACTGAAATCATACCGTCTTTCTACATCTTTCAAGACGGTAATACAATTCTCGATGTCACATATATAGTAATACACTGTGGCCAGTTTCAGTCTACCAGATGCAACATCAGTGTCAGCTCCAAGTAAAAGGTATACTATTGCCCGAGGATATAAAGTATGAGAAGCTTGTAAACTTAGTGATGCTAACAATGAACCTAACAGTGAATAATACACTGGGAGCAGGAACTCGCATGCCGAGCGTTCGATATCATTTTCTTTGCTTCTCATTTGTTTTAAATGTCTCTCTATTGTGTCAACACGTCTTTCTAGTATGTCAATCAATTTTTGTAGTTTAACATTTTGTAAACTCATCTCGAAAAATAATGTATAAAAGCCGTACCGTCTAGAATATGCAATATCAACCATTATACCGAATTTAATAAGAGTTTTCATTTCTCTGCAATAGTCTCTGGCAGCATTCTGAATACCGGATAACTTACTAAGGAACATTTCTCCGACATAGTCAATTTCAATTCGAAGAATTCCGTTTTTTACGAGATCAAATAAAATCGTATCTATATTTTCAAGCAATGGACATTTTGCCACATCTGTGCACTTTCCGGCTATTAGATTGTTGTTTTGTATTATAAAATGTGGACAGTTTTCTTGCATTATGCATTTGCGTAGTTCTGATAAACACCTCCATAAACAAGTCAACAGAGTGTGGTTCTCCCATTCTATCTGTGTGTCTTCAATACAGCGCAGTAGAACGCTTTTACACATAAAACTTGAAACAGCATTTTCTTCAGGGACATTACTGTTAATTTTACATTTCAGAAGCATTTTAATCAACACGTAAGTTCGTATTTGTGTCAAATTCAAACTGAACATAAGACATCTTTCAGCTTCAGATGTTGATATTCGCCATTCCAGCTCCTCGTTCACACTTCCCTTGCAGCCAACAGGGACAACATAACATGCACTGTTGTTTATACGCATCTTCGTGTCATCTATTGGCCATCTTCCTGGTGTTTGTCGATCTAACCATTGCCTTACTGATTGGTGTAATGATTTACACGGCAATGCACAGACACTATCACCGCTTGAGTCCTGAAATGTTTTAATTATAAAGGAAGGACCATTCAGTTCCTGATCGTCTAGCTTTTGACTTAGAATTACACTTTTCTTCAGAAGAACTCTACCAAGCCTGTCTCTGACCATATGTTCATCATTTACTTCAGTGACAGGAAGAGGAGCATCATTTCGCAGCATCTGCAATAAGCAATAGCCTGGGGCCACGTTGTTTTCTTGAATCATCAAAAGATTGTTGACACCGCGCTTCCACTCATTCAGATCCGTGATTACATTAAACTTGTGAAGACAATAAAGTATGTCAATGTCCGACTTGAGTGCATATGTTGTTGTACCCTCTGAAAAGCTACCAAAGATTCGTACGGTTATATTGAGAAATCTCATATTTAAGTTAAAAATAGATTCTTTCAGACAAGATGTATCTCTTCTCAACCTTAAGATGTTTTCATTGACGCCAATATCGTCCAGTACCTCCGACAGCATCATTGATAGACGCTGACCATGTGAATCCGCGTACATCCTAAAAATATGAAAAAAATATGCATATCAGAACCATCGATATGTAGTAATCGTATTATTTTTTGTAATATTTCGAGTTTTATTTTAACTCAATGTGTGTTGTCATGACAATTGAAATATCCAAAACGATTTATACAACAAAATATAAAATCATGTCAAGAAAATTTTAAACTAGACGTAGTTTACCTGCTTTTTAAAAACGAAAGTTGAAAACGAAAGTTTGGAATTCTGGTCAGCAAATCCGCAATTGTAATGCTTTTGCTAAGACGGGTACCAATAATTGTTTACCACTTCAGATCAGTGTACACTAAATAAAAGCTGCTTCGTGGTTGGTTAAAAAAGTTAGGGGAAACCCGTAAGACTAGATAGAAACATTAGGTGATTGGTCGATATAACTAAAGAAAAATAAAACTCCCTTTTTAAAAACAGAAACCTTTTAGTTAAGAAAAAAATTACTTTTGATGTTCGCTCCCAGCTAGAGGCACTATCATGTGCAATTCACAGTTACTGTAGCGCTATTTGTTCAGTGTGGCGGTCGTAAGAAGTCTCCCCGTACATATTGTCTGTACTGTTATCAGTAAAATAAAACGTTACCGATGTCATGCAGTGATGGTTTCGTATATCAGGGCAATCCGATCAACCTTAGTTGGGGTAGTACCGGCTAGCTCAGTTGGTTGCGTCGCCGGAATTGCAGGGCTAGGCGCTGTCGGGTTTGCTCCCTGCTAGAGGCACTATCATTTTAAAATCATGCCTTTAAACAGGTTAGCCACAAGTAAATGTAGCCAATAGGCAAGGGTGGTAGTATTCAAAGTGAAATTTGAAGCAGAAACCTACGGTCATGGTGACATGGAATCTATGTTTTTATGTAGAATTGTAGGATTCTATTTACACAGGGCGCCGCCATTATTGGTGTATGCCTGACCTAATAATGTTATGACAGGGGCAGGTAACCAGACAATTTTAGGGGCTCCGTAACCAAATCATTATCGGTTTACACAAACGTTTAGTGAAAAGGGGTATTACTTGAAAAAGTATTTGTAGGAGGGTTATGAGTCTTGTTAGTTATGATGCAGATTCTGATTGTGAAAACATTTTTTTTTAGTTTCTTGTTGATATCCCAAGTAGTTTCAAAGCGACCAAGTGCATAGTTTGATTAACACAAAATTTAGGAGAAAAAAGGGGGCATAACTTGAAAAGAATTATGGGTCCTGTTGGTATAATGTAGATTTATTTTGATGGTGAATATATATATATATATCCAAGTTTCAAGTTTCAAAGTAATGGGACAAAGTGCATTTTTTGATTAACGGACGACGACGCCGATACCGGAGTGAGTTAATTAGCTCCCCTATTCTTCGAAAAGTCAGTTTAATATTATATGACACAAATATGACAAATACGTCACATATATTTGTTATTTAACTAAAAACGGGTGTTATTCAAGACAGATTTTCGAATAGAAAATCTTTTTAACATCTCTTCAATGGCCAGGTTGCCAAGTTTTTCATCCACTGTATTAATGTATTTGCGACAGTCTAAAGAATTTCCAGTTGGCACCAAAAATAAGAATTTAATATAAAGGACCAAAATAAAATAATAAAATATTTCAGTAGAAAGCAAATTAAACAAAAGATGTATATAACATAATGTTACTCTTGTTAATATCGAAGTGATGTATTCAGTGAAGGTTAATGTAAAGGCGGCAGTAAAGGGTTTTCTGAGATATCGCAAAACCGAAGAATCACAGCTGACACGACAAGTCCACTTGCTCCCTACTAGCACATACCTGAAAAAGGGCACATAACTGACATCAGATGACATTAAATATATGAAAACAAAACAAAATAAAATTCAAAACATACCAATTAAATTTTAAGCAACATTAACTTTCAAATTCTGGTCGCGAAAACTCGTCTTCCGACGAGGCAAAATTTCAAACATTCATCGGTCCACGGCTTTCTTATTGCCAACAACCAAACTAAATGCTTGCCACTTACACATGGTAGATTCCCTACTGTTTTATTAAATCATACTCAATATATGTGTTAACCACCAAGATTTTGCACTACCCATACTTGTTTGTATGCCCCTTGAGAATTGCAACTTAAACCGAAGGCAGAGCCAGAAATGTATAAGTTTCGCATTTCCAAGCATCTGCCTCACACTGAAAGTGTCAAAGTCAAAAAGAGCATGTCAGGCTATTTTTGGGGATCCTAGCTACACATGTGAAACTGCAAATATAGCATCTAAAAATATTCTAGTGCCATGAAGCTTACAGTTTGCCCACTTACCTCTTATCTTCAAATTTGACCGGGGCCAATTCGCATCTATGGCTACAAACCTTTTACTGCCTCCAAATTATAAGCTTATTTTATCAGTATGCTGATCAAAAGACATTGTCCAACTACCAACACACCTGGCGTTCCTGAAATATATACGTAGGGGACGTCTACTTTAAAGTCATTTAATATACTTTGCTACTCAAAATTTCATAGGGATCGCTTTCCGTTTTATCCAGATTATTGCCCCTACCAAGTTCAACGCTGTTCCACCTCAACAGTTTGTCGGCTCTTTCCTTTTTTGGCACTAAGTTGAATTTCAAATGAACATATTTTCAGAATCATAGCAAATATTTAGCGCTTTCAATTTTGAGTGGTATATTGAGTTTGATGGTTTTAGTATGTTTATTAATAAAACTGTCATTAATCAAGTGCATTCACATTGGTCATGTTGTTGGGCCTCGGGCAGTCACATTAGCCATCGGCCTCGGCCAATATGAGAATTGGTGGGCCAATAAGAGATAGTTAATTAATAAATAAAGTTATTAATCAAGTAAATTCTTATTGGCCTTGGTACTGGATCGAAGGTAGTCATATTGATAATATGACTGTCCGAGGCCCAATAACTTGGCCTCAAAGAATTCACTTTATTAATGCTAAAGACTTAACTGGGCAAATGGGAGTGTTGCTGGGCCAAAGCGAGAATTGCTGGGCAAATTTGAGGCTTTTAAAAGTAATGGTTTTCTGTTTTTACATCAGGTTTTCTTACAACTCTTTTTTTGTAGTAGATTAGTTTTTCGTGGTTCAACCTGCTCACAAAATCAATGAAAATAATGTGTACTCCAAAAGTATTAAGTTATAACGAATTAGCAGTTCAATGTAGTTCTATCAGCCGATTATCGACGAGATAAGTAAGGGGAAAAGACTTAAACTAAATATTAAACTAAATCTCTGTGTTAAAAGAGTTCTTGGACTTGATGACTCTCTGTGTGATAGACTGAATAAATAATGCTTTCTTGCTAACCATACAGTGATTTCGTCAGTTTTAAATTTGTAGCGGTAGCTCGAAAAAAATCAGTAATTGTATGCATGCTATAGAATAAAATATGTGTACAACTTTATTAACAAAACATATAAAGTATAATGGTAACCTAAATTATAATGCAACCCTTGCATAATAATTGAAAAGAACGTTAACATAAATTCAATATTTTCTGCTTGAAGAATTCTCTAATAAATGATCCTGAATTCTGTTGATTCAGTGGAGATATTAATAGAATTTGTTCAATAACTTCTTGGCGCTGCAAATATAAAGAGGACATATTGACCTTACCTAAGTAATCATTATATATTTTGAAAATAAATATGTTTTGGGGATCTTTACACGTCTAGGACCGGCGTGTGTCAATTTAAAGTTAAATCAATTTAAAATCATTAGAACAAAGTAAAATTCAGACTTTTCATTGTCAACTTGTATTTTTATAAGAAAAAGAGCAGGTATGATGACGTGTTTATCCACCTTAATTTTATCTGTTAAATGTAAGATAAAAATTCTGATGACAGCTCAAAACTACAATGAGTAGCAAATAATTATTAATTTAATTCCATTATATGACAGTAACAAGTGGTATTTTGTAAGTTCCAGGATGTTGACGAATATTGATAATATCAATGAAGCTATCAGAGGTACTTGGTGATATTGGGATTAAGGAGAAAATTTTATAGTTGTGAAGAAAGAACATTTTGATGCGGGAGACTCTTTTGAACGTATGTCTTATATTTAAGGGGTCACTAACATTGGAAATTTCGAAAACTGGCTAAAATTTCAAAAATGAATTTTCGGGGAAATACTTATTGCAACCTAGATTTTAGTAAAGGAATTTATTTAGATAAGGATGTACTAATGTTTGAAAGCTCAATTTAGTCTAATTCAACCGTGACATGAATATGATCTGCTTGAAAGGATCCTACTGATTCAATGAATATTAAATGGAATGTTTGTAATAACTCATTGACGCTGCAAACATAAAGAGAATATATAGATTTTACCCAAGCAAACAGTAATATTTTAAAAATTAAAGTTCTTTAGGCAGTAACGGCCTTGGACGCCGTATGTCGTGCTAGTTCAGTCAGAATGGAGAAATGGATAAAATGGCGTTTGAAAATGAAATGCTATAAGCGTATTTCGACAGTTTAAAGATTCCAGCGAAGAAGAAACAACATAATGTAAGTATTATTTTTTATGAATGTTCGTTTATTCAGCATTTAATTAAATATCCATATACTGTTATATAAACATGAGATGTTGCCCATTATTATGTTTGTCTTTCATTCGCATGGTACGGTCACTGTGCTTGGCTGACGGTCATTTGTATAGAAGTTATCGTCTGTTTTCACAGTGTCTAAGCGTACAGGTAACCGAAACGGAAGTTGCTGATCTGTACGCCGATGATCACATAGTTGCTTACAGAAAAACACGCGACATCGGCTTTTTATTTGTAAAATGTATTCAAATTAAACGTGCTTTTTGCAGAAATTATTTTTATATTAAGTACATCGTTGATTTATAGTCTTACTGTGATCTTGAAGTCTTGAACTAACGGCTAGTTTAGTTGCAATCTGTAATCTTTTCACACTTGATCAGTACAAAATGGGGAAAAAAGAGTGGAGAAAGTCTGCATTTGTGACCTCATATTTAATAATGTATATAATGGAAAGGTATATATTTGACTTCCCGTGAAAGAAAAATCATTTCCGATGCTCACAAAGTGCGTTGAACGGTGCTTGAACGAATAAGCACCGAAAAAAAGGGTCTTTCTGTGCAGCAACCGAAAGTGACAAGACTGTACGCAAAGTTGCAGTACTTCAATGTCGGACTGTACGAACAGTTGCGATCATAGGTGCATCATTTACTGATCAACTGAAAAGCATCAATGAAGCAAGAACTTGTTAAAGGAATCAATCAAAGGAATCAACCAAATCTAATGTATTATTTATCAAAAATAAAACCTTATATGATCACATTTTAGAACTGACAAGCAAGTTTTGAGCTTAAAATTGATAGGGTTTTTACACTGATCTACTGTTGAACCATATGAACGAATTGGTACACTTTGCAAATAAGACACCGATAATTGCTAGAAATCTTAAATCCCCTTATTGTGACATTAAATAAAACCTAGTATAAACCTGCTGGAATCCATGCCGGTGTTGGCAAAAATATACATTATGCACAAATATTATCCAATGTCATAAAGACTTTAACAATCTGGTCTTTGACAGGAAAAATCCATTAAGTGGTTTCAGATTTTGAAATCCAGCACTTCGTGACTGAATTAAGTTAGTCTACAATTACGTCTGCAGCTGCTAAGAATTTCATGTTTAAGGTCGTTAGAATGTCGAGTTGGATTTTATTTTGGCCGACTTTCATTGGTAGATTTCAGGGATTATGTTAATCTGATTGGAGCATTCTATGAAATCTTTAAAAACTATGGTTGAAGTACTAACGCGTATTTGTCCAGTTATATTATGGCTTCTACTGTTCGCACTTCAGAGAAGAAATGAAAACATTACAGTGGGCCTCTACATATCTTACACCGTCTTACCACTGATATAGCTCGGTTGGACTCTAGTCGTTTTTTTTCACGCCTCCTTTCATGAAGAGCTAACAAGAGATTTAAAAACAAATCTGACTTTGAAACAGAAGCCAAGATTTGTTTATACAATTGTATTATTAAAATAATGAGCAAATTAGTTGAAAAAACATGCATTTTCAGGTTCTCGTGCAAGAATTATTAAGGTTAACTGAAGCTAAAATGACAACCTGTCGATATAATCAGAAAACATTAACTGGAACCATAAATTGTTAATGATCTGTTTGACAACTATGCGTACAGATGTTAGGCATCTGTTAACAACTAACGATCGCGTACAGTTGCAACTATGCGTACAGTCTTATCATTTACAGTGACATAAAGAAAGTATCATTTTCTCGTTGCTAAGTCGTTCAAACTCAGTTCAACGAAGAACACAAGTTGAATAAATGAATTTTCTCCCATACCAACACAAATATGGTCCAAAATCTATTTACACAAAGAAATTTGAACCCAAAACGTCCCGTTTTGTTCAATGTTTTGCTCCTATTTTCAACGATCGAGTTGGGAACGATGATGGATTATAACGATACTAGCCCTTCCTTTAAGTCTATATGATCACAGCAGGTCTAACAATTAACGTTGTACTTACCACAGAAATATTTTTTTTCCAAATGCACATTAAATTTGGTTTATTTACCAATAAATATTTCGATGTCGTTGGTTTTTCTGTAAGCAACTATGTGATCATCGGCGTACAGATCAGCAACTTCCGTTTCGGTTAACTGTACGCTTAGACACTGTGGTTTTGTTGGATTTAGTTTATTTGCATTCAATGCTGCTTATTCTGATAGCAGGTCTGTTACCGGGTTAACAATCAGGATTTTATTTACAGATACTCTATTTTTATCTCATTTTTTTATCAATGATGAATCTTCTTTTCTTACATGGCTTTACTTTATGTGTATATCTGATGTCTGTATGGTATACATTCAATTATATTAAATGTTTAATCAACATTAAAAGTTGTATAATAAAGCGCTTAAGAAGATCACATATCACAACCATCACATACATCGTGATCATAGTTTTTATGTTGGTTATATAAAACAGTTTGTCAAATTTTCTGAATTGTCCACAATAAAGTGGCTTAATTTTACTGTCTTCATATTTACCTAAGGCCATTATTTTTTTACATGAAAAGCTATTATCTATCATTCTTTTAAAGGTAGCCAATGTCAACGGGTTTCAAAAGCCGCCAGGATGCTATCGACCGATACAAAGCCATCTCCCGAGACTAGTAATCGTGTTTCCATAAAGCGGACACCAATCATAGTCTGTCAGTAATCGTGTTTCCATAAAGCGGACACCAATCATAGTCTGTCAGTAATCGTGTTTCCATAAAGCGGACACCAATCATAGTCTGTCAGAAATCGTGTTTCCATAAAGCGGACATCAATCATAGTCGGTCAGCAATCGTGTTTCCATAAAGCTGACACCTATCATAGTCTGTCAGTAATCGTGTTTCCATAAAGCTGACACCAATCATAGTCTGTCAGTAATCGTGTTTCCATAAAGCGGACACCAATCATAGTCTGTCAGTAATCGTGTTTCCATAAAGCGGACACCAATCATGGTCTGTCAGTAATCGTGTTTCCATAAAGCTGACACCTATCATAGTCTGTCAGTAATCGTGTTTCCATAAAGCTGACACCTATCATAGTCTGTCAGTAATCGTGTTTCCATAAAGCTGACACCTATCATAGTCTGTCAGTAATCGTGTTTCCATAAAGCTGACACCTATCATAGTCTGTCAGTAATCGTGTTTCCATAAAGCGGACACCAATCATAGTCTGTCAGTAATCGTGTTTCCATAAAGCGGACACCAATCATGGTCTGTCAGTAATCGTGTTTCCATAAAGCTGACACCTATCATAGTCTGTCAGTAATCGTGTTTCCATAAAGCTGACACCTATCATAGTCTGTCAGTAATCGTGTTTCCATAAAGCTGACACCTATCATAGTCTGTCAGAAATCGTGTTTCCATAAAGCGGACACCAATCATAGTCTGTCAGTAATCGTGTTTCCATAAAGCTGACACCTATCATAGTCTGTCAGAAATCGTGTTTCCATAAAGCTGACACCAATCATAGTCTGTCAGTAATCGTGTTTCCATAAAGCTGACACCTATCATAGTCTGTCAGAAATCGTGTTTCCATAAAGCGGACACCAATCATAGTCTGTCAGTAATCGTGTTTCCATAAAGCGGACACCTATCATAGTCTGTCAGAAATCGTGTTTCCATAAAGCGGACACCAATCATAGTCTGTCAGTAATCGTGTTTCCATAAAGCGGACACCAATCATGGTCTGTCAGTAATCGTGTTTCCATAAAGCGGACACCAATCATGGTCGGTCAGTAATCGTGTTTCCATAAAGCGGACACCAATCATGGTCTGTCAGTAATCGTGTTTCCATAAAGCTGACACCTATCATAGTCTGTCAGAAATCGTGTTTCCATAAAGCGGACACCAATCATAGTCTGTCAGTAATCGTGTTTCCATAAAGCTGACACCTATCATAGTCTGTCAGAAATCGTGTTTCCATAAAGCGGACACCAATCATAGTCTGTCAGTAATCGTGTTTCCATAAAGCGGACACCAATCATGGTCTGTCAGTAATCGTGTTTCCATAAAGCGGACACCAATCATGGTCGGTCAGTAATCGTGTTTCCATAAAGCGGACACCAATCATGGTCGGTCAGTAATCGTGTTTCCATAAAGCGGACACCAATCATGGTCTGTCAGTAATCGTGTTTCCATAAAGCGGACACCAATCATGGTCTGTCAGTAATCGTGTTTCCATAAAGCGGACACCAATCATGGTCGGTCAGTAATCGTGTTTCCATAAAGCTGACACCAATCATAGTCTGTCTTTATGATGATTATAATAGACAACGTTGATTTCTTGGCAGTATGAAAGCAAACATTAATTATCTGCCAATAACAGTCCATATTGTAGTTATGTATCATTTTCTGTTTATTAAACGGGGGCCTACCGATATACTGAGTTACCTCCCATTGAGAGTTGTTTCCCTTGCTGATTGGGTAGTTCCGGTTTAGAAGCAGCAATAAAGCGTAGCGTTATAAGTGTAAATAAAAGTGCTTTTGAAGTTAAAATGCATTGTCGAATTAACAAAAAATTGAAACAGACATATAAGGAATAACCATCATCTTAATTATTTTATTTTAAGTTAATAACTAAATGCAACATTACCTATTTACGTAACTTCACGTATCCTTTATGAAAATTTTTTGGCTGGCATGGAAATTATAGTTTTTTAAAACTTTCACTAAAGTATTCAGCCAATCACCGTTAAGTCATCCATGCCTAATATAACAATTTCAGTGACTGGGGTAATGAAACAGCTGAAACAGCTCAACCCTACCAAGGCATGTGGCCCGGACAGCATTTCCCCGAGAGTTCTTAAAGAGTTACACCAGCCCATAGCCCCCATCCTTGCGGACATATTTGCCACATCACTTGTTGAAGGCAACATTCCTACTGATTGGAAAAACGCTTCTGTGAGCCCAGTCTTCAAGAAAGGGTCAAGGACTAACCCTTCTAACTATAGGCCTATCTCTCTTACATGTATTTGCTGTAAAATCATGGAACACATTCTAGTATCAAATATTATGTCATTCTTAGATAGCAATAATCTCCTAGTATATAAAAATCAACATGGCTTCAGATCTTAATTAAGTTGTGAAACTCAACTCATTCAGTTCGTACAAGATCTCCACGACACAATAAACTCAAGTAAACAAACTGATGTTATCATCACGAACTTTAGTAAGGCCTTTGATAAAGTCGATCACCAAAGACTTCTCCTGAAACTAAACAGAATCGGTGTTGTTCAATCTGTTATTTCTTGGATCAAATCATTCTTATTTGATCGCACCCAGAAGGTCGTCCTTGATGGCGAAATGTCCTCAAGCTGTGAGGTCCTGTCAGGAGTCCCTCAGGGGTCAGTCCTGGGCCCCTGTCTTTTCCTTATTTACATCAATGACATGCCAGTTGACATTGTCAGTAACATCCGACTTTTTGCCGACACCATAGCCTATCTGACCATTACATCCATAGATGCTTGCCATACATTACAAATAGACCTAGACAAGCTTCAATCATGGGAGGAAGAATGGTTGATGTCCTTCAATCCTGAAAAATGTGAAGTGTTACGGGTCACAAACAGAAAAAAGCCCATCATCTTTCCTTACAAACTCCATGGCGTAACACTTCTCATCTTCCTCACTCGCAAAGTATCTTGGAGTAACAATCTCTTCAACCATCTCTTGGGCTAAACACATCAACAATCTCACAACTAAAGCTAACAACACTCTAAAAATCATCAAAAGAAATATCCAAGCTGATATCCCAAAACTCAAAGAAATAGCCTATAAGACATATGTTCGTCCGTGTTTGGAGTATTGTACCTCCGTCTGGGATCCCTGGCAAAAGAAGTACATAAATCAGATAGAAATGGTTCAGCATCGTGCAGTTAGATTTATTTTCAATGACTACAGTTATACTACAAATTACTAAATAAGATCAATTTACCTACACTAGAAAAACGCCGTAAAGTAGCATCATTATGTATGTTTTATAAAATCCAACAAAACCTAGTACGGATCCAGTTCCCTCAATACATACATAAAACACATAGACACAGATAAAGTATCGCCTTCTCCAGGGATGACGGGCATAGGAATTCATTCTTCCCACGTACGGTGAAGATCTGGAATAGTCTATCACCGGACATCACTCAGGCAGACAGCCTGGCCTTATTCAAGGCAAGGCTGTATAGCCATTGTTTCTAACCCAGAGTGCTGCAAATAATCATCAACCTTCATCCTCATTTTTCATCCCCATCAGACCATTTGTTTCTCATCCACATCATTCAATCATCATCTATTATTCATCTTTTTTCTTGTAGTACCCTGGGTAAACCAAATTAAAGACAAACACGTCCAGCTTCCTGTAAGCTTCTTCTTGTTTCTCAGCTTGTAAGGAGTCATCGGGTAAATTACAGGAACCAACCCAAACTACCACTAAAATTGAAATCTTTTAATTTAAACCTAATGCTACCCCTAAAACATTCAGACTCCACGTAATACTCTGTTAAGAGGGTCTGGAGTATATGGCAGATTCAGATTCAGATTCATCCAAACAATGCTTATTAAGAAAAGGGCCTGCTGTTTTATGACCATGTTACGTAATCTAATTTGCAAGACTGGGTTTTACCAGCTGGAGGTGTGATAAAGGCCTTCTGAAGTTTAGTTGTAGATTTGTAGGAGGTTGAAAACGTTGCTTGTTGGGGGTAAAATTGTTGTTTTAGGAAACTGACTAGAGATTAAATATTCTAATTAATTGTCACAATAATATTTGAGACCCGAGACATTGATTATTTGATATTGGCAACTTAAAGCGCTCCGGAATTAAATAAAACTCGGGAAGTTTTACCCAAACATATATTTATTTAATGTTATAAAATTGATTGTAAAACTAAATGAACTAACAATTTTCAGAAATAAAGAGAAAAACGTGAAAACATTATGAAACAATGAATATGTTCTCAATCGTATAAGAATAAGTAAGAACTTTTTGGTGAAAAAAGAGCAGTATATTGAAAAACTACGTCAATACGAGCATGGCACAAATCTATAAACCGAATGGTGTGCATTCAATTTGTAGGATAAGGTTCAGTTATTTAAAAAATCTATTAAATTTCTGGGAAAAAATGTTGCATCAGCATTTAAGAACATTTATAAAAGTGAACGGGCGTTTCATTGGCAGACGTCAAACTTATTTTATATCGTGTGTTATAAATTTTACTTCCCCCTTTTTTAAGGTTTTCTAACTTTTCTTTACCTCAAATCTGCAATTTTTAAGCATAAGAAATGCGTGTTTTTTTTTACTCTTTATTACATGTAGTTACCGAAGGGGTCGAACACAACGATGTTAAACCTCTCCGACGTATTAAAATGGTTAGAAGAGAAAATTTAAATATTAAGCGCTGGACTATAAAAACTATCTTTTTTTCAATTCAATGATAATAATCAAACGTTTTTATGCATTATGCTGATCTCTAACCAACCACACCCTATTAAAACGTATTTGAAAGGACCACGGATGATTACTGGGTCTGTTTTTATTGTCAATCTCAGATCGGAACTATCCAGTGACAGGTGCGCGTTACAAAGGGAGGGAAATTAAGACAGAATATTGAGATAACTCTGTATATCGGTAGGACCCCATTTGCTGCTTTTCAAAATATGTCTTTATTTTGACACCGATCATTATCTCTATATCTCTATGCACGTTGGATGTGCCGATGTTCCCTTAAAAAGGTGGCTACCGATCAACATTTTTCACCAGTTCTGCATTTTGCAAAATCTGATATTTATTTTTGCGTTGACATAACAATTACAAAAAGATTTTGTCGAATTCAAATATCTCAGGTTGGTTGAATAAAACTCGATAAACCTTGATATCACCTTTTGATAGTAGAGGCACGTTAACATTAAAAGGCAGGCATTCGTATTAAATATAATATTATATTCGGCAGGTAAAACTGGTTAAAGATTTAAATTCTAAACGAGTGTTTTATCTAGTAGTCAAATTAACAAAAACGAAATTGTTTTACATTTGTAGTTTTAAATCTGAACATCACTGAACAGTAAATATAGGAATGTGAAAAGATTAAATGCATTTGATTTAAAGAAACATGGAGGTTTCTGGAAAGCGCTTTGAACAGGCACGTTGTGAACCATGTAAAACAGGAAAATTGTCAAGGCAAGCTGACGGATTTTGCACCGATTGCAAAGAATATATGTGCCAGACCTGTTTTCTTCATCACCTGAAGGCAAAGGCGTGTAGGACTCACGTTTTTAATCCTTTTAACGCTGGATCTTCCGATAGCAAACTTCAAACAAGAGAAGAAAAGTGCAAGAAACACAACGCGGAAACGATTAAATATTACTGTCATAATCATGATTCTGTTGTTTGTGGGGACTGCCTTGTATTAGACCATCAAAAGTGTGAACCGTCATTCATTAGAGACGTGGCAAAGAATTATGAAGAAAGCTACGAGTTCAAATCTTTAATAGGCATGATGCCAATGTGGGAGGCTGATAAAGCCGAATGCGAAATACGTGTAAAATGTAATCGGGAACAGAATAAAGCTCTCGTTGAAAACGCTCTGCAAGAGCTACAAAATTCCCGCAGCAAGATTATCGACTGGCTTGATAAAAGAGAAAGTAGTATAAAGACCCAGATCAAGGATATTTCAGATTATAATGATGTTAAACTATTAGAGATGGAGAAAAAAATTAGCGATGTCGGAGAAAATGTCGATAAGATCAAAGAAAACATGGACACAAATTTAAATCACAGTGAAAATTTGTTTATTCACATGGTAGAATGCAAGGAAAAAATACGTTTCATAAATGCAACGTTGTCGGATATCAAAACAAACAATGTAATTAATGCGTTTACGTTTGAACCAGAAATGAAAGCTAATGAAATATCAGAATTGTCTTTCAAACTAGGAAGTATTAAATTCAGAAATGAGATGGAAGCAGGCGTAAAACAAAACACTGAGGATAGAAATTCAACAACGCACAATAGTCAAACACCTGGTAGGTATAGTGCACTAATTTTCTTCAGTTGATTTGCCTTGTTTAGTTATATCTACATGTTTAAACAGTGAATCAGTATTATTCAAACTGGCGTTATTTATTCATGTAACAGCACTGATTGGTTTAAGTTCATGGTATTAAATCTACAAAAATCAAATCTTTATCATTCAGATGTTGTGGGATAATTATAAGTTTTAAAGAGTAACGTGTGAACAAGAATTATTGACTATACACTTGCAGCAAAGAGGAAAAACGTAAAAATGGTCACACCATTGTTATTTATCGTTTTAAGATTGTACTGTGTAGATATTTAGTTGTGCTTAATCTTGTGTAATGCGGCGTGGACAGTAATATGTTTTTTTTATGAAAATCAATATAAACAGGGTTTGCAAAATACTCGTTGTTAGTGTTTGGTGCTTTTAAAAAGATTCCTGTGTATCTATTTGATTGTGCCAGGCGGCTTGGGCAGTAATATGCATTTCCGTTAGTGTCCATGAACAGGCTCAATCAAACCGAGCATGCACTATTTTCTTATTTGTCGTGTTCGGTGGCTTTCATTCCCTTTCCATCTATTTTTGTGGCTGTAAAAAGTATCTGTTTTCATTCAATCAGTGCTGTTATCAATTACGGTATTTCAAAAGAAGTGAAATATGCATATCAGGTACTGCCATACCCAGAAGACACAGCCTCCACACGCAACCAAGATGTAGATAGGAAAGCAAGGTTTAAAAAATCATCAATTTGAAAACAGACTTTACAAACAATTGAAAAAAAGGGAACCCGACTGGTCACTGCCTTGAAACGGTCAGTGGTAAAACAATATACCACTGGGGTTTATACCAGGTTCTTAAACCAACCTTTCTCTTTCCCCAACAGGTTTTTATATAAAAAATACAAGTTGTTTATGGAGAAATAACTCCAACCCACGCACAACTCGACAATGTTGCATGCAAAAGCTCACGAAGTCATTCAGAATGATAGTCTAATGTAGATTATCAGTACTCTATTAAAATTTTTATTTTGTTTCTTAATCTTTGCCGTTTTATAAATATTCATTTATTTCCTTCAGGATATACCTCAGGTTAAGTATAATATTGGCGTCTTTTAAGCTATGCAATAATTATAACTGTCCATTTTTTCATATTAATCTGATCTAATCGGCTACTTTCGATGCCCTTGAAAAAGCCGTACCAACAACTTGTAAGATAGAAGTTGAATTTTATTATTGTTATTGTGGAATATATATAGTTTTATAATGTCTGCGCGGGGACTCTTGGACAAATTCGAATTTTGACATAAATTCGCGGTATAAACCTTTTAAGTTTAACGAACTTTAAATATTTCGTCATGAATTAAGTCCTTTTTTAATTTAATTTCAAAGTTTTTGTGCGTAATGTTGATCATTGTAACATTCAGACCGGCAGTATGTTTTAGCGAATTGATTTATGTATACAGAAATGACAAAACAGTACCATTATAAAGCAGAGATGCAGCGGTTACAAGATATGTCGCTTGTACAAATAAAGGAGCTGGAAGTTACTTCAAAGTCGGTGAAACTTCTCAAGAAATTGTGTACTGCCAGTTTTGGCGAAGTGCAAGCAGGTATGTCTTGTAAGAATTGACTACTGACGTTTTTGTAATAGTTTAAACATAAACGTTATAAAACAAGGAAATGTTCATTGATATTTTGTAGAGGTGTTTTGATGTGAGTTTATTTGGCGTTTAAGTGCCACGAAATCTTTAAGTTTATGTGTTCAGATATACAGAGGTAAAGTCTTTATATTTGTAATTAATTGTTTTGTTAGAATACTGTATGTTGAATACAAAACTGTGCATAAGTCTAATAGAATAATTTTTAAACAAATTACGATTCTCTGAGAACAATACATGCATTCTGCTAACATCCAATGAAATTTTTAAGGCAGATTGAATAAAATGGTGGACGTTGCTGTCAAAATTCTTCATCCTAAGAAGATGACAGACGAGGCATTCTTAGCTGAGGCTAAGATTTTGTACCAGCTTAATCATAACAAAATTGTACAGTTATTAGCTGTGTGTACACGTTCGAATCCGAAAATGATTATTACGGAGCTCTTGGATAATGGAAACCTATTACATTATTTACGCACAGACGGAGGGGAGCGATTGCAAATCTGTCAGCTAACAGCTATCGCTGGACAGGTAGGAAATGTTTTTAACATACAGTAGTCAAAAGTTCTAAGTGCACATTGATAAATGTTGATTTTTCCAACTATTTGATTGAATCTTTCAAAATGTTGTAAATTGCAATGAAGGAATACTTATTTCCTATGACAACACGCAAACAAATTTAAAACTGCTTTATGCGATTGAAAAATAATAACATTTTAGCTCACTGGTATACAGAAAGCAAATCTCAAGTAAAATCATTGCATTCCCTCTATTGTGATTATTTTCTCTTCTTTGAATCATTAAAATTTGATGAAATCTAAAGGAAATGTCGTAGTTTGCAATTGCATTGCACTGGAATAACTTCATTTTGGTCTGCTGGGCACGGTGAGCCAGCACATTCTTCTATATTTTTATACATAACGTGTTCACGTGGATTTGAAGAAGACAATTCCATTTTCTTTCGCACTGTTCTATGCAAAAAGTTTCTTGGTGGCTTAGAAATTTAGAATGATGCTATACTCTGTAATACATTGTGTAGATATGTAACAGCCTTTCAAAGAGATTTTTTAAAATTTCTTTCGATAAAATAGACCAGTAATTCGGACACGTTTTTTAATATTTCTGACCAAATTAACGTCATTTTCGAATAAGTCGATTTTGAAGTTTAGTTAACTTATATTTTTTTAATTTTAGATAAATGATAAGTAGGCACTAATCAAACAAATGTAAGGATAATATGTTCATGTTTTCATTCTTTAAATAGTTAATGACGAAAGAGAGAAACGTCAACGTTTAACGTAAGCAACGTTATCAATATAGAAAATAATTTCATTCGTATTTTTTCATATAATTAAATGATAAAAATGCAAAAATGTAGTATTTCTTTTGTATTTACGAATAAAATCAGTACTTTTTATAACAAATGTAAAATAGAGTCACTAAAGAGCATTTTGACGCCACTTTGCTGTCTCCATGCGTCAAACGTTTCATTGTTACAAAGAGTTGTTATGTTTGTTTTTAGATTGTCCGGTGTTGATGAACACGCGGACAACAAAATCGGTTGTAAAAAACACTTATTTCGATTGCCGCACCGGGATTACTTATAAATAGCGTATGCCAACGTGGATGACGTAATACGTAAAACTTTTGCATGGGTTTCAAATAATTATTATTGATTTATCATATTTAACATAATGGCAAACTTTCATTCAATTAGGATAATTTATACTGCTAGATATTCAAAATTGAAACTTTTGACAAGTGTACGATATTCACTTGGAATAGAGCCTGTATCGCAGAAGAGTGTCGATGCAAAACGGTGAACCCCGAGGAAGTATCGTAGATTTCTGTTTCGTACATTGTCGATACACTGAAATAAACGGTAGCCCCAAACTGACGAACAGTAATCCAGAATTGGAGTTACACATGAGTTGAAGAGTTTTTAAAATGTTTTAAATCCTTTGCCCTCAAGGCTGTGTATTTTACTGAGGATACTGCCAGGAGCTCTTCCGCCGCCCTTAGCTAACGCGTCACAGTTGAGTGAGTTTTTTTTCTCATGGAATATAACACCAAAATACTTACAGTGTTTAACAGTTTCCAACACGTTTTAACAATTTTAAATGCAAAGTTACTTCGTTGCGAAAGATCTTGTCTAAAGTGCGTGCATTTAGTTTTGTCTGTGTTTATTATAACTCTCAACGTTGACACCAATATTGTTTTGTGTTTAACATTGTTTGCAAGTCCGCTTCTGAATTTGCTATAAGAACTGTATCGTCGGCATACAACAGTATTGGCACTTTAATATTGTCTACACTGATACCAATGTCAAGATCCTTAATTTTTCTGCACAAGATCGTTTGCGAACACAGAAAAGAACGTCGGAAAAGATTACATCCTTGTTTCAAACCGGTAACACAGTTGAACCAGTCTGTTAATTTATTATTAATGCGTATGTAGGAGACCGTATATGTTCTTAATTGAATTGTATTCTTTTCCGTCAATGTTATGTAGAAGGAGCTTATATAATAGCATGTCTCTGTCATTATAATCAAAACATTTTTTAAGATCGATGTAGGGTGTAAACACTGATTTGTTATTTCTCACTATACTGTTTAACGTGACTACATATACTTCACATGATCTGTTCGTCGAATAATAATCTAATTAGTTTCAAGATATTTCGAGACCCGGCTTTTGATAAATGAACTGTACAGTTTGCTGATACTTTGTAAAAGGCTTATCCCTCTGTTGTTAAAGGGACTTTAATCGCAATTCAGACCTTTTAAGATAGGACAAATAACCGTTTTCCTCCACACAGACGGGATCACACTGGAGTCAAATTTAAGCTGAAATAATTGTTTTAATACTTCTATAAGTATTGATATAACAACTCCTGGCGTCAAGAAACTCTTGAAAAAACTCGAGCCTAACAAAGCTACTGGACCAGACATACCCAATAGATTACTCATCCTTTCAGCAGACGAACTAGCACCTATTCTGACCTTCATTTTCCAAAGATCATTAGACACAGGAACAGTACCTGCAGACTGGAAGGTAGCCCTGATTGCTCCAATCTACAAGAAAGGCCCTAGGAACATAGCCTCTAATTACAGGCCAGTTTCACTCACTTCTGTTGTCAGCAAACTTCTAGAACATATAATCTTTAGCGCTATCATCAAACACTTAGAAACTAACAACATACTCACTCCTAGTCAGCATGGGTTCCGCTCAAAACGATCTTGTGAGACTCAGCTCATCTCAACCATCCAGGGCATAGCAAAGAACCTTAAATCTGGTAAAGATCAACTAGACTTTATACTTCTAGATTTTGCTAAAGCTTTCAAGGTCCCTTTTCAACGTCTTCTCCTTAAACTTAACTTTTACGGCATCCGGAACAACACACTCAAATGGGTCGCTTCTTTTCGAAATAACAAAACCCAGTAATTCCTTGTAGAGGGGAGTACATCGGAGAGACTTGACACACTTCTGTATAACAACGACAACGATGCTGCCAATCTCCAAGAAGACCTCTCTGCTTTAGATGATTGGGAATTCAAGTGGCAAATGAGCTTCCACTCAGAGAAATGCACCGTGCTGAGGATCACAACAGGGAAACGCCAATGCCGGCAGACCACTTACTATCTTCATGGTCAGCTTCTCCAAGTTGCCAATGGGGCGAAATACCTTGGTGTCACCCTCAGCGGCGACCTTCAATGGGAAAAGCACACACAGGCAACAGCAGCTAAGGCCTCCCGTACCCTTGGATTCCTCCGTCGTAACCTGAGAGGTTGCAGTAAAGCTGTCCGAGAGACGACTTACATATCAATGGTCCGACCTACCATGGAATATGCCGCAGCGTCCTGTGACCCATACAAGACAGAAGATGTCAACTGCCTTGACAAAGTCCAGCGCCGTGCGGCAAGATAACAATTACACAGACAGGACCCCAGGATGTGTCACTGCAATGGTCAGTCAACTTGGATGGGAACCGCTCCAAAAACGTCGTAGAATATTGAGACTGACCATGCTCTTCAAGATTACCCACAACCTAGTGGACATCCCACAGGCAACACAAATTGTCAAAGCCAGCGACAGAAGGACCAGAGGTGCCAACAGACTATTCCTCCCCTACACAAACGTCACTTTGTACAAGCAGTCCTTCTTCCCAAGAACAATACAGGACTGGAATCGACTGCCAACAAAGACCTCGGAGGCCTTCAAGGCTGCTATTCACGCCTCAGTAGCAGCCACGCCCCTGTCCTCAGCGTAGACATGTCACTTGCGTACTATAGTTTTAATTGTACATAGCCAAACATTTTAATTGTACAGCTACCTGGAAACGTGACTGTCTTGCCCAAACCAAGTTCCGTGGACAAATTACAATCCAGCTTAGGATTCCTGTCCTGTATAAGGAAGAAGAAGAAGTATAACTGGTGGAAATTTCAATACATCGTACGGTTTTCTATCATAACCAACGGCAGAGTCCGATTTTGCGTGCATAACCAAGTATGTCATTTCTTCGGTTATGATATTTGCGTTCATCTGCGCATTTGGGGTCTATATTCTAAGTTCTAAGAGTTGCTAATGAATTTTGGCACGTGTGTAGTGAGTTTCATTAAAATCACTCTCCTCATCACGATTATATAAAATTTTAAAATGTGTTTTCCATCGTTAAAAAAAACAAATGCTTCATCATTAATCACTTCACCATCAATGTTCAAAACTTATTGATTTATCCTGTCTGGGCCCTAAGCGTTGTATCTTACGCCAGAACTCTGTCGGGTTGTTAGTACTAATTTCATCAAAATTCAATGCCGGTGCTAATCTGTATTCACGCTCACGTTTTTGAGTAGCTTATCAAATGATTTTCTAGCACTGGCAACTTCCGTTTTGAGTACTTGTCTCGTATGCCTATTTGCTTTAGAACGTAAAAAGCACTTTTTCTTTTTCGCACATATTCCTCCACAAATGGTCACGTTCTTAACATCAATATGGCTTTAAATGTTTATAAGTTTATAACGTTTACTTGAACGTTTAGACGTGTCAAATTTTGGGATCTTACGCGACATCTCTTGCGATATTGCGTCACACAGATCGCTGTATATAGAGTCAATGTCTTTTTGTGTTTCCCTGGCATGTTCGATTGATAAAATAATATTAAAAAGAGCTAAACTACTTAATTCACTGCTCATGAAATCAAACGGTATTTTAAGCTTAAAGGACATGTTATGTTGTGGTGAGTCACAAAGGTAACTGTCTTTGCCATATAACTGGACGAGTTCAAATTCTATCACTAGGCCAGAATGATCCGATAGGCGTGCTCTTTCACCGAGTAATCCGTGGAGCTTGTGCTGATCGCATATTTCATCTGCCGATAGAACTTTGAAGTATTTACAAGCCTCAAATGAATCCTGAGGAACGCACAAATAATCAACAACAGATTTGCCTTCACTAGAAATAGACGTTAAGTTATCCGAGTCAAAACGGCCGTTTAACATACAGAAGTTGGCGTCGTTCAGAAATTCAATGAAGTCCTGTGCCCAAGATCATAAAACTAAATCTGGAGATCAGTCTCAAATCTCAAGCATCTGATTGGCTGAAATGGCGACCAGTCGCCATTTCAGCCAATCAGATGCTTGAGATTTGAGACTGACCTCAAAACTTAGTTTTATGATCTTGGGTCCTGGCCGTTGTGATTGATAGATACCGATTAAAAACAAAATCTTACCTTTGAAAACTCGATTCGTGAGGATGTGTTGATAAAATCTGTTTCGTTTTATATAGCAAATTACGGTACATGTCACGTGGTATTGTTGCCGCGAGGTTTGTTTCTGTTTTTTTGTAAACAAAATTTTCGCTTTTTAAAATTTGAAAAAAATATCAACAACAAATCAATCGGATCAGTCGCTATGTTTATTGAATTTAAAAAAAAGTAATATATTTTATTACATATTGTGGTCTTAAACAAATGACCTTACAGATAGCAGATGGTATGGCTTATCTGGAGACAACGAATTGAATACACACAGATCTGCGTGCTGCCTCCATTCTTGTGGGACAAAATAACGAAGTGAAAGTTGCTAGTTTTGGTATGGCTCGTCATGTTCGTGAAGTTGGCCGCCTAGCAGCCAAGCAGCGTGAAGTTGGCCGCCAAGCAGCCAAGCAGCCAAGCAGCGTGAAGTTGGCCGCCAAGCAGCCAAGCAGCGTGAAGTTGGCCGCCAAGCAGCTAAGCAGCCAAGCAGCGTGAAGTTGGCCGCCAAGCAGCCAAGCAGCCAGGCAGCGTGAAGTTGGCCGCCGAACAGCCTAGCTGATACTTTGGCTGCTGTGAAACTTTTGCTGCTGAGCTGCTGTGGCGGCTGGAAAAAAGTTCGCTGCTGTGGCGGCTGGGATACTTTGGCTGCTGGGAAAAGTTAGCTGCTGGAATACTTTAGCTGCTGAGCTGCTGTGGCGGCTGGGAAAAGTTGGCTGCTGGGCTGCTGTGGCGGCTGGGAAAAGTTGGCTGCTGGAATATTTTGGCTGCTGAGCTGCTGTGACGGCTGGGAAAAGTTGGCTGCTGGGCTGCTGTGGCGGCTGGGATACTTTGGCTGCTGGGAAAAGTTGGCTGCTGGAATACTTTGGCTGCTGCGCTGCTGTGGCGGCTGAGAAAAGTTGGCTGCTGGGCTGCTGTGGCGGCTGGGATACTTTGGCTGCTGGGAAAAGTTGGCTGCTGGAATACTTTGGCTGCTGAGCTGCTGTGGCGGCTGGGAAAAGTTGGCTGCTAGGCTGCTGTAGCGGCTGGGAAAAGTTGGCTGCTGGAATACTTTGGCTGCTGAGCTGCTGTGGCGGCTGGGAAAAGTTGGCTGCTGGGCTGTTGTGGCGGCTGTGATACTTTGGCTGCTGGGAAAAGTTGGCTGCTGGAATACTTTGGCTGCTGCGCTGCTGTGGCGGCTGAGAAAAGTTGGCTGCTGGGCTGCTGTGGCGGCTGGGATACTTTGGCTGCTGGGAAAAGTTGGCTGCTGGAATACTTTGGATGCTGAGCTGCTGTGGCGGCTGGGAAAAGTTGGCTGCTGGGCTGCTGTGGCGGCTGGGAAAAGTTGGCTGCTGGAATACTTTGGCTGCTGAGCTGCTGTGGCGGCTGAGAAAAGTTGGCTGCTGGGCTGCTGGGCTGCTGTGGCGGCTGGGATACTTTGGCTGCTGGGAAAAGTTGGCTGCTGGAATTCTTTGGCTGCTGAGCTGCTGTGGCGGCTGGGAACAGTTGGCTGCTGCGCTGCTGTGGCGGCTGGGAAAACTTGGCTGCTGGAATACTTTGGCTGCTGAGCTGCTGTGGCGGCTGGGAAAAGTTGGCTGCTGGGCTGTTGTGGCGGCTGTGATACTTTGGCTGCTGGGAAAAGTTTGCTGCTGGAATACTTTGGCTGCTGAGCTGCTGTGACGGCTGGGAAAAGTTGGCTGCTGGGCTCCTGTGGCGGCTGGGATACTTTGGCTGCTGGGAATAGTTGGCAGCTGGAATAGTTTGGCTGCTGCGCTGCTGTGGCGGCTGAGAAAAGTTGGCTGCTGGGCTGCTGTGGCGGCTGGGATACTTTGGCTGCTGGGAAAAGTTAGCGGCTGGGAAAAGTTGGCTGCTGGGCTGCTGTGGCGGCTGGGATACTTTGGCTGCTGGGAAAAGTTGGTTGCTGGAATACTTTGGCTGCTGAGCTGCTGTGGCGGCTGGGAAAAGTTGGCTGCTGGGCTGCTGTGGCGGCTGGGAAAAAGTTGGCTGCTGGAATACTTTGGCTGCTGAGCTGCTGTGGGGGCTGGGAAAAGTTGGCTGCTGGGCTGTTGTGGCGGCTGTGATACTTTGGCTGCTGGGAAAAGTTGGCTGCTGGAATACTTTGGCTGCTGAGCTGCTGTGACGGCTGGGAAAAGTTGGCTGCTGGGCTGCTGTGGCGGCTGGGATACTTTGGCTGCTTGGAAAAGTTGGCTGCTGGAATACTTTGGCCGCTGCGCTGCAGTGGCGGCTGAGAAAAGTTGGCTGCTGGGCTGCTGTGGCGGCTGCGATACTTTGGCGGCTGGGAAAAGTTGGCGGCTGGGAAAAGTTGGCTGCTGGGCTGCTGTGGCGGCTGGGATACTTTGGCTGCTGGGAAAAGTTGGCTGCTGGAATAGTTTGGCTGCTGCGCTGCTGTGGCGGCTAGGAAAAGTTGGCTGCTGGGCTGCTGTGGCGGCAGGGATACTTTGGCTGCTGGAATACTTTGGCTGCTGAGCTGCTGTGACGGCTGGGAAATGTTGGCTTCTGGGCTATTGTGGCGGCTGGGATACTTTGGCTGCTGGGAATAGTTGGCTGCTGGAATACTTTGGCTGCTGCGCTGCTGTGGCGGCTGAGTAAAGTTGGCTGCTGGGCTGCTGTGGCGGCTGGGATACTTTGGCTGCTGGGAAAAGTTGGCTGCTGGAATAGTTTGGCTGCTGCGCTGCTGTGGCGGCTAGGAAAAGTTGGCTGCTGTGCTGCTGTGGTGGCTGGGATACTTTGGCTGCTGGAATACTTTGGCTGCTGAGCTGCTGTGACGGCTGGGAAATGTTGGCTGCTGGGCTGTTGTGGCGGCTGGGATACTTTGGCTGCTGGTAGTAGTTGGCTGCTGGAATACTTTGGCTGCTGAGCTGCTGTGGCGGCTGGGAAATGTTGGCTACTGGGCCGCTGTTGCGGCTGGAATGCTTTGGCTGCTAGCAAAAGTTGGCTGCTGGAATAGTTTGGCTGCTGCGCTGCTGTGGCGGCTGAGAAAAGTTGGCTGCTGGGCTGCTGTGGCGGCTGGGATACTTTGGCTGCTGGGAAAAGTTGGCTGCTGGAATACTTTGGCTGCTGAGCTGCTGTGGCGGCTAGAAAAAGTTGGCTGCTGGGCTGCTGTGGCGGCTGGGATACTTTGGCTGCTGGGAAAAGTTGGCTGCTGGTATAGTTTGGCTGCTGCGCTGCTGTGGCGGCTGAGAAAAGTTGGCTGCTGGGCTGCTGTGGCGGCTGGGATACTTTGGCTGCTGGGAAAAGTTGGCTGCTGGAATACTTTGGCTGCTGAGCTGCTGTGGCGGCTAGAAAAAGTTGGCTGCTGGGCTGCTGTGGCGGCTGGGATACTTTGGCTGCTGGGAAAAGTTGGCTGCTGGGCTGCTGTGGCGGCTGGGATACTTTGGCTGTTGGGAAAAGCTGGCTGCTGGAATAGTTTGGCTGCTGAGCTGCTATGGCGGCTGGGTAAATTTGGCTGCTGGGCTGCTGTGGCGGCTGGGATACTTTGGCTGCTGGGAAAAGTTGGCGGCTGGGAAATGTTGGCTGCTGGGCTGCTGTGGCGGCTGGGATACTTTGGCTGCTAGGAAAAGTTGGCTGCTGGCATAGTTTGGCTGCTGCGCTGCTGTGGCGGCTAGGAAAAGTTGGCTGCTGGGCTGCTGTGGCGGCTGGGATACTTTGGCTGCTGGGAAAAGTTGGCTGCTGGAAAACTTTGGCTGCTGAGGTGCTGTGGCGGCTGGGATACTTTAGCGGCTGGGCTGCTGTCGCTTAATTGAAGTTAAATAATGCTTTTAAAAATTTCTCACGTCAGACTTCTATTGGGTAGCCTAGTATCCTAGCAGTAAAGCACCCTAGCAGCCGGAAAGCGAGAAGTTTAAGACTTAACGTAGGTAATGTTATAACGTTATATTATATTATCATAACATTAAATTAACGCATTTCTTTCGATATTTCATGTTCTAGTACATATTTTAGAAAATTAAGTTAATTGAAATTAAAAAAAATGAAATACACGTTCAAAAAAACAACAAGAAATTTGATTAAACGAATTATTACGTCAGTTTCATTCAGAAGGAAGACTTTGATTCGGCAGCCTAACAGCGGAGTAGACTGGCAGCCTAGCAGCCTAGCTGTTTGACAGCGAAAAGTTTAAAACTTCACGTAGGTGATGTTATAATATATTTGTCAGTCTACCATCCTAGAAGCAGATGGTTCAGACTTAAAATCATCATGCCATCATTTAAAAAAAGTACTTTACCGGTATTTCATGCTCTTTTATTTTTCAGAAATAAAATGCGAGATTTGAAAATAAAATAGTACAAGCCATGTTGACATTCGCGATACAAACAAAAGAACATAGTAAAATGAGCGAAAGCAATTTACGGGCTATAGCGAACGCATATGAAATGTGTCTGTTGGAGTTGGAAGAGCAACAGATCAGTTCCAGGAGAATGTAGAAAAAATAATGGGTGTATTTGATTTGTCGATGTCAGATTAGAACTATTTGAAAAAGAAAAATGTTATAATAGAATCGAAAAACACCTAAAAGTGAAAGAAAAATATTAAATCAACGATATTTGACTTTAACTCGATTTCATAAAAATGCATTCATTTCACAACTACGAGAAGACAAAAGCGTCAATACAAGTTAGAATAGTAAAGAAAAATAGTTTAACCTTAAAAATCCCTTAAATTCTATTTTCAATCAAACACAAAAAAGAATCATCGCAAAACAAATACAGTTTAAATACCCAAATGATTAAGAAGATACTGACAACAATATGTAAGGTCCTTTTATTTCTCATAAACAAATTTCTTTTCTTTTTAAATTCTTTTCTCGCATTATAACAACTTTGGTCAAACCATATTGCCTGTATATTTACTTGTTTGTTATTGTGAGTATATGTATTATTGGAGTTGTAAATTTTTGTACAACCAAAGACTTTTATCCCGTTTTCATTGATGAGGTTATTAAATAATGTCACCGTATTATTTATGTTTTGATAGCTAACCGTATTTGCGAAGGCGTCCAGCTTAATACTTTTGTATAATAACCCCGCCCTAAACGAATTTATGCGCGAGTCATCCCATTTAATTCATTGCTCGGGACTACTTTCGGCATCACGTGGTCTTGTAGGCGTTGGTTTTCTTCCAATAGGAATGGTTAATGCGGAGTGATCTGAAAATTCGTCCAGTTCTTCGACCTTGAAGTATGTCACAAAAAAAAGTCGTCGTAAGATAGTAACAAATAATCTACTGTGCTTGAGCCCTTACTGCTTACTTAGAATTCATACAGGCCGTTATGGCTCCAATAACATTCCAAGAAATGAACGATACTGTTTATACTGTGGCAATCAAGACGTAGAAGATGTGTATCATTTTATTTGCATATGTCCGTGTTAATCATCGGTAAGGCAGAAGTTTCTTCATTCTAGATTCTATGTTAGACCATTTGTTTTTAAATTCAATTCATTAATGGGAACGCATGACACGGGCGTTTTAAACAATATTGCAAATTAAAAAGTTCTTTAGAAATTAGACCATTACTGTGTAATAATGTGTTAGTCACTCTCCGTATTTATACAACATATATACATTTTCTCTCAAATTTTCCTTGCGTGAAATAGTGTACTTGTAACTCTCAAAACTCTTAGACCACGTTGCAGTTGTAATTGTGTATAATGTTCTAGATTATGTACTCTGCACTTGTCTTGCATAAAATATATTGTCATTGTCATTGCTAATAAACAAGTTATAGTCGAAATTTCGTATTCTTCAATTTTACCATTGCACCATTCTTTAGTCAACTGATACATAGAGGTATTAAGGTGGTCTTTGTGTCGTAAAAATGATATTATTGCTCATTATTAATGTTTATACATTTCATTTTTTCAACAACCATATCTTTGGCAATACTAATAAATACTGTAGAATCTCGAAAATAAGCGCATAATCGAAAATACGCGCTTACTGAAAATAAGCCCATATGTCTTACAGAAAACTAATACCTAAAAATAAGCGCATATCCGTCCCTTGAGTTAAAATCTATCCCAAAAATAAGCGCATACCCAAAGTATTATAGTTTTCAATGTTTGTTTGGTAATATTTATGTTGCTTGAAGTAATATTTTTTTGCATACGCAGTGTGTCATAAAATAACTAATGGACGAAACTCCAAATAAAAATCTCCAAACAACTCGGAAATCTTACAGAAAAGAAACAAAGTGATGATCAATTGTTGTAAATTTGTAAATAAACTTGCCTTTCCAAACACGTCTTTCCTCTTCAAAGAGGGTAATAGTGTTTTGGTAATGTTTGATGAATGCGTGTCTATAAAAGTGTTGTTTTTTTTCAAAAATCAGCGTATATTCCGTCAATCTAAGCTATAAGCGCATATCAAATATAAGCGCATATTCAGCTATAAGCGCAGCGTATACGCTTATTTTTGTGATTCTACAGTATATAAGAATAAAGGCTTCAAAAGACACCTGGAAATAAATTCTGACTTACACTGAACGCGAAACAAATTTTAACAATGAGGAAGTAAGCGCATGATGAAACTTTTCCCAGCCGCTACAGCAGCCCAGCAGCCAACTTTTCCCAGCAGCCAAAGTATCCCAGCTCAGCAGCCAAAGTATTCCAGCAGCCAACTTTTCCCAGCAGCCAAAGTATCCCAGCCGTCAAAACAGCCCAGCAGCCAACTTTTCCCAGCCGTCACAGCAGCTCAGCAGCCAAAGTATTCCAGCAGCCAACTTTTCCCAGCAGCCAAAGTATCTCAGCCGCCACAGCAGCCCAGCAGCCAACTTTTCCCAGCCGTCACAGCAGCACAGCAGCCACAGTATTCCAGCAGCCAACTTTTCCCAGCCGCCACAGCAGCCCAGCAGCCAACTTTTCCTAGCCGCCACAGCAGCGCAGCAGCCAAACCATTCCAGCAGCCAACTTTTCCCAGCAGCCAAAGTATCCCAGCCGCCACAGCAGCCCAGCAGCCAACTTTTCTCAGCCGCCACAGCAGCGCAGCAGCCAAAGTATTCCAGCAGCCAACTTTTCCCAGCAGCCAAAGTATCCCAGCCGCCACAGCAGCCCAGCAGCCAACTTTTCCCAGCCGTCACAGCAGCTCAGCAGCCAAAGTATTCCAGCAGCCAACTTTTCCCAGCCGCCACAGCAGCCCAGCAGCCAACTTTTCCCAGCCGTCACAGCAGCTCAGCAGCCAAAGTATTCCAGCAGCCAACTTTTCCCAGCAGCCAAAGTATCCCAGCCGCCACAGCAGCCCAGCAGCCAACTTTTCTCAGCCGCCAAAGCATCTCGGCAGCCAAAGTATTCCAGCAGCCAACTTTTCCGAGCCGCCACAGCAGCTCAGCAGCCAACTTTTTTTAGCCGCCACAGCAGCGCAGCAGCAAAACTATTCCAGCCGCCAACTTTTCACAGCAGCCAAAGTATCCCTGCCGCCACAGCAGCCAAGCAGCCAACTTTTTCCAGCCGCCACAGCAGCTCAGCAGCCAAAGTATTCCAGCAGCCAACTTTTCCCAGCAGCCAAGGTATCCCAGCCGCCACAACAGCCCAGCAGCCAACTTTTCCCAGCCGTCACAGCAGCTCAGCAGCCAACGTATTCCAGCAGCCAACTTTTCCCAGCCGCCACAGCAGCCCAGCAGCCAACTTTTCCCAGCCGCCACAGCAGCGCAGCAGCCAAAGTATTCCATCAGCCAACTTTTCCAAGCAGCAAAAGTATCCCAGCCGCCACAGCAGCCAAGCAGCCAACTTTTCCCAGCCGCCACAGCAGCTCAGCAGCCAAAGTATTCCAGCAGCCAACTTTTCCCAGCAGCCAAAGTATCCCAGCCGCCACAACAGCCCAGCAGCCAACTTTTCCCAGCCGTCACAGCAGCTCAGCAGCCAAAGTATTCCAGCAGCCAACTTTTCCCAGCAGCCAAGGTATCCCAGCCGCCACAGCAGCCCAGCAGCCAACTTTTCCCAGACGCCACAGCAGCGCAGCAGCCAAA
Organism: Corbicula japonica; assembly: GCA_038501625.1. Classification (NCBI taxonomy): domain Eukaryota; kingdom Metazoa; phylum Mollusca; class Bivalvia; order Venerida; family Cyrenidae; genus Corbicula; species Corbicula japonica. Next base: position 735,412 of record JAZAYU010000098.1, on the reverse strand, counting down.
GTATTCCAGCAGCCAACTTTTCCCAGCAGCCAAAGCATCCCAGCCGCCACAGCAGCCCAGCAGCCAACTTTTCCTAGCCGCCACAGCAGCGCATCAGCCAAACTATTCCAGCAGCCAACTTTTCCCAGCAGCCAAAGAATCCCAGCCGCCACAGCAGCTCAGCAGCCAAACTATTCCAGCAGCCAACTTTTCCCAGCAGCCAAAGTATTCCAGCCGCCACAGCAGCCCAGCAGCCAACTTTTCCCACCCGTCACAGCAGCCCAGCAGCCAAAGTTTTCCAGCAGCCAACTTTTTCCAGCCGCCACAGCAGCCCAGCAGCCAACTTTTCCTAGCCGCCACAGCAGCGCAGCAGCCAAAGTATTCCAGCAGCCAACTTTTCCCAGCAGCCAAAGTATCCCAGCCGCCACAACAGCCCAGCAGTCAACTTTTCCCAGCCGTCACAGCAGCTCAGCAGCCAAAGTATTCCAGCAGCCAACTTTTCCCAGCAGCCAAAGCATCCCAGCCGCCACAGCAGCCCAGCAGCCAACTTTTCCTAGCCGCCACAGCAGCGTATCAGCAAAACTATTCCAGCAGCCAACTTTTCCCAGCAGCCAAAGAATCCCAGCCGCCACAGCAGCCCAGCAGCCAACTTTTCTCAGCCACCACAGCAGCGCAGCTGCCAAACTATTCTAGCAGCCAACTTTTCCCAGCAGCCAAAGTATCCCAGCCGCCACAGCAGCCCAGCATCCAACTTTTCCCAGCCGTCACAGCAGCGCAGCAGCCAAAGTATTCCAGCAGCCAACTTTTCCCAGCAGCCAAAGTATCACAGCCGCCACAACAGCTCAGCCGCCACAGCAGCCCAGCAGCCAACTTTTCCCAGCCGCCACAGCAGCCCAGCAGCCAACTTTTCCTAGCCGCCACAGCAGCCCAGCAGCCAACTTTTCCCAGCCGTCACAGCAGCTCAGCAGCCGAAGTATTCCAGCAGCCAACTTTTCCCAGCAGCCAAAGTATCACAGCCGCCACAACAGCTCAGCAGCCAAAGTATTCCAGCAGCCAACTTTTCCCAGCCGCCACAGCAGCTCAGCAGCCAACTTTTCCCAGCCGCCACAGCAGCTCAGAAGCCAAAGTATTCCAGCAGCCAACTTTTCCCAGCAGCCAAAGTATCCCAGCCGCCACAGCAGCCCAGCAGCGAACTTTTTTCCAGCCGCCACAGCAGCTCAACAGTCAAAGGTTCACAGCAGCCAAAGTATCTGCTAGGCTGTTGGGCGGCCAACTTTACGCTGCCTGGCTGCTTGGCTGCTTGGCGGCCAACTTCACGCTGCTCGGCTGCTTGGCGGCCAACTTCACGCTGCTTGGCTGCTTGGCGGCCAACTTCACGCTGCTTGGCTGCTTGGCTGCTTGGCGGCCAACTTCACGCTGCTTGGCTGCTTGGCTGCTTGGCGGCCAACTTCACGAACATTGGCTCGTCTTACTGAAAGAGGCATTTATGTTAGTCATGATGGTAAGTGCTTGTATAATGTATCGGATCATTATGGTAGATTTTGTATATCCATAATCAGAATATATTTAAATTAATGAAAGGTTGACTAATCTTTTAAACCCCAAGTGTCAAATTATTTTGCCACTGGTCGTTGAAAGGCGTAACTCGGGTTCTCATTTTTGTTAATTGCGTGTGTTGTCTGTTTTGAAACTAATCATTTTATTAACTTTTAAACCACAATAGTAAAATATTTTGCCACTGACCTCGGGTCTTCAATTTTTGAAACTGATCCTTGTATTAACCATGCTTTCTTTTGCTCTTCTTCTTGTCTGTGTAAGGAGGAGACTGCGTTTTCTGATTTTGGCAAAACCTGATATGCATATTTCACTTTTGAATCTACTGAAATTATGCATTGTTTATTCTAGACACCAAATTCCCCATCAAGTGGACAGCACCCGAGGCAGCATTCGACAGAATGCTCAGTATCAAGTCAGACGTTTGGTCATATGGTGTTCTCTTGTATGAGCTGATCACTTTTGGTAGAGTGCCCTATCCAGGTAACTGAACATGATTTTGAACCAACATGCTAACGAATTGTCATCGGTTATCACAAATAGTGATAAAAGTTCCCGCCATGGGGTGTTCTTGAACGGTATTTTTTCGTAAAGGAATACTCCTGTCTGAGTTTAACCAATACATGATTATAGATCGTTACTGATACAATATTTGACGTAAAGAACTTTATGTTATGTTAAATATTGACAAAATTATCTCCTGTCAAATATCGCCTTTTTTCAAAATCGGCGGGCATTGATGATCGTCGCCATGTTTGTTTCCTTTTCTACGCGCGCACCTTTTGATGACGTCATTTACACACTTCCGGTTCCTATCGTTTCCAATTTTTGTCAAAGTTTTATCGATCCCAAATATGGAATATTCATATGACAACGACATTGTTGCATATTATTTTAAGCCTGCATATTCGAAAATTGCATTAGCCGAGGTTGAAGAAATCTTAATATTCAAGATGCTGAGCAGACACAGCTACCTACTTCAATTTTCGACTTCTGTACCTGTCAGAACTGCATATCATCTGACGAAAATGTATGCTGTGCACCATGAAATCGATCTGACCGTCTGGAGCCTCAACGAATGTTCCTGTATAAATGACTTTCCTGTTCTCCAAACAGTAGTTCTAAACTCAACTGTATAATAGACGTTGCCGTTGAAAGGAAGTCATGGTAGAAGTGCAGATCAATACCAACACGTTGGTCAATTTACACTTACTTGATGTTTTTATGTAAACAGTTATGTGAATAATCATTTCATACTGGGTAAATATGTTTGAAATGTGAAATTTCTTCAAGTTTTGTTTCCATAGAATTCACTAGATTGCAGTCAAAGGGTAATGTAAAGATTGGGCAATCAAGATTTGCTCCAATATGGTCACGACTCGCTCCATATTTAATAACGACCCCACTCAATAACGACTCATGATGATGATTATTAGTATGAAGAAAGAAACTCGACTGAAGAAAATTAAGAAACCGGTAAAAAAAACATAAGTGACCTCATATATATTTCAGAACGATTATGCCAGTTTTCCGGTCAAAATGCGTTTACTTCGTGGTATGGTTACACAATTTCCCTAAATTAAAGGTTAAACGTTTGTATTCAGCATCTGAATGATCTAATCTTATTAATTTATTTTGAAAAATGTACATATCTTTCCTTAGTCTAATTATTTTCATGTTGCACACTGTATAGTACAAGTTTGAACTTGTCCGCGTTACTGTTAATTGCCACAAATGTACAATGTCATGTTTATTCTCACTGGCCAGTTTGCCCCAATGAAGATGGTGACATATTATAAAGGTGTAAAAACTTAATTGACATATGAAATTTGAGGGAACGCGAGAGGACAATAGTAACCCAATGTTAATTTAAATTGAAAAGAAATAATATCACATTAGCGATCATAGCGTCTCTCAAATTGTAACCTATCATATAATTTTCTTCAGACATTTGTCCTTATGAGCGATGTGATAATTTCATCAAAATGTATGAAAGTGAGTGAGAAAATACCATGCACTTACACTTTTATTTAAAATATTCCTATTTCTGCTAGTTTGCAATATTTTTCCGGATATAACAATATTAAGCAAACATATATCATATTAACCTACCCTCAGCTTTGCGTGTGTTAAAAACGGAAGGGAAGTGTGTAAATAACGTAATACCTCGTGTTGAAAACTCGCGAGACTACGATATGTCAACAATGATTCCGCTCATGCTACGCATGCAATACGTTTATTAGCGTAATTATGAATAAATTATATTATTATAATATTCTTCTTAATAAGACTATTAAAAAACATGTATTAAAGTTGAGAACCAGATCATGGGCAATAATGGATATGCATATTCACGCCCGGTAAACATTCGCTCCACAACCAAAAAAGAACATAACAAAATGAGCGAAAGCCACTTCCGGACTGAGCGAAAGCGCTGATTTGTTGACAAAAAGTGAGTATGACCAACATTTTTTTCTCTTTATAAGACAGAAAGACGAACTTTTTCAAAAATCGGGGAATGTAGTGCTGTGTAAGGATGATGAAACTTCACGGAAAACACTGTTTCATATTTTAAACTTATAAACTGCTCCGGCTAGAACTTTTTTCCCAGCGAACAATGATGCATGTTTCTTTCCAAACTTGTCATTTCGACGTAATTTTGTTCTTTGATTGCTTTTAGAAATTATTTCTATGTTGCGTGTGAATCGAATACCTGTCGCTAGTGACTGCTGTACAGATTTCAAATGGTGTAACGTCTCTTTAAACGATAAATGTTCATTTTTCAAGAGGTGTAGGAGCGAAAGAGCAAGTTGTCGAGCGAATTCATAGGAGGCAGAGCGAAAACATAACTTCATACTATCATTTCATCGTTTTAACGTGTTTGTTAACTCATTCATTGAAGGTTTCGTGTTCAGCGCAATATACAAGTTTACGTTTGGGATTGATAAAAAAGACTTGTTAATTTATGTATGTGTAATGTATATATGTACATATTGAGTTTTACTCAACATGGGCCTAGGCGTAGTGGGCAGTAATATGCATTCCCACTTCCTTCCATAAATAGGTTTACTTTCACCGAGTATGCAGTATTTCTACAGTTGTTTAATATGTTCATTTTTCACATTTAAATGAATTTATTTTAAACGATATCGTTGAAAAAAGAAACAGTTTTCAATAATATGTTTTGTGTTATTTGTGATTTGTTTTGTTTCTTTCAGATGGGAGCGTTTAAAAGGTGCATGAGAAAATGCTATTTCCTATCATCAAAGAAAAGAGGAAAAAAAAAAATTTATTCATCGTTTAAAGTACCGAAATAGAATAGCAATCTGATAAAAATAAAATGATGATATCAAAAATATTCCACAGGAAAGCTTCGTTTTTGTTTTAAACACGGGATTTATATTCTAGTATACGACTACAATTATCAGCATAAACTGTACCTGGCTCCCTAAAAGCATATGATGAAAATATACCTACATATATATACACCTTATTATATGAAGTGTAAACATTTTATTTATAGATAAACGTTCATGACTATGTTGTGATCAGATAAAATATTTCCAAACACATTTAAACACATATATTATATCTAAAATCATGAGACTAAATAGATACAAAAGTACCGTGTTATGAAGAAAACAGAATTAGTAAACCACAGGCGATTTAAATCACACCGTCACTATCAAACAATTCAGAAGGCTATTTTTCAGACTTACCTGCATCTTTACTTTTATTACAAAAATTCTACTTTAAGATATGTTGACATTTACTATCTTTTGTTACGATGATTAATTGTCAAGTAATGGTGCGTGTCGTATACTCTTTGAAATCCTTAGATAAATACCTGTAGGTGCGATGAAAACGTTTATTGGAAACTCCATCTCGTTGCAACATTTTTCCCTCATAAATCGACATTGTGTTCAAGAAAACATAATACAATTTTATATTGAAATGTCTTGGAGTTGTAACATATGTACGTGAAAATGCAGGAGTGTAGGGAATACGTTTAGACTGACAAAAATAGGTATGCTGGTGTTATGTTTTCGCTCTGCCTCCTATGATTTCGCTCCACAACTTGCTCTTTCGCTCCTACACGTCTTGAAAAATGAACATAAATCGTTATAAAGAAGCATTACATCATTCGAAATCTGTACAGCAGTCACAAGCGACCGGTATTCAATTTACACGCAACACAGAAATAATTTCTAAAAGCAATCAAAGAACAAAACTAAGTCGAAATGATCAGTTTTTAAAAAGAAAGCACCATTTCTCGCTGGGAAAAAAGTTCTAGCCGGAGCAGTTTACATGTTTAAAATATGGTACCGTGTTTTCCGTGAAGCTTCATCATCCTTACACGGCACTACATTCCCCGATTTTTTGAAAAGTTCGTCTTTCTGTCTTATAAAGAGAAAAAATGTTGGTCACACTCGCTTTTTGTCTGATTTCGCTCAATCCCGGAAGTGGCTTTCGCTCATTTTGTTATGTTCTCTTTTTGGTTGTGGAGCGAATGTTTACCGGGCGTGATATTACCGTTCACTACGAGATATATTTAGACGAAACTGGCAGTTAAAATAATTTACTTTTTTATCTCTGCAATTTTAAGTCATTTAACATCGTCTTACTTATGTAATGATGTGAAAGGTTTTATTATAATTATAATTATAGTTACTTTAAATGGAACAGTATCAACGGTATAATGGAATCTCCATCAACGAAAATAAATGCTATCATACAAAACTAATAATTTTACCAATTATATTCTTGATATTAATAAAAGTTTATCAGGTTTGTCACTATATCAGGGTTATTCGCGCAAACTTTTTTGTTGGGCGTGTCCGGACTTGCTCAATCGTTACAGTGTTCGACGCTATGTGGCTATGGCTAGACGCTGTCTCTGTACGGGTTTGATTCCCGATGAGAACTTTTTCAATCATTGTCAATATACAGTATCACTGTTTGTGGCGGCCGTAGAAAGTCTCCCCGTACACATAAGACATTATTGTTATCAGTCTGTTATCGGTTTCCGGTGTAAGATAGTGACGAACAGGGTTATTTTCGCAATTTTTGGGATGTAGCTCAGTCCGCATCGTGTTCGACGCTTTGTGACTAGGCGGTCTCGCCGTACGGGTTCGACTCCCAGTGAGGTCTTATTATTATCATTAAAAGAAAATTATTAATGCCTTTTTAATTATAAACTTGAATTTAATTATTTCTAAGTCATTATATTGAAAAAAAGTCGATAATATTTATTGTCATAAGATGTTTCATTTATTGACTAAAGCAGGCTTATGTCTTACGGTTACTTAAAATGCATTATTGTTAACATTTGAAAGAAAGTATTAATTTACATTGAAACTGTGCAGCAACTGAAATTGGTAAACAAGTTCTTATGGGTAACATATCGAAAGGTATGTGTAATATGGTATTAATTTTTTTTATTCATGTTGTATAGTTTACTAACCTAAAAAGTCATTAAGAGAGGCATTCAAGCCAAATCATTTACACAGATCTTCAAATTTATTAAACTTAAGAATAAGTATAAAATATAGCATATTTCTACATGTATAAAGTGTTTGATAATTTAAAAAAGTTTAGAGAAGTTTAAATTTTATTCAAACAGATAGATTTATTAATTTTTATTTCTTTACATTATGGCTCTAAAGTATGTTATATTCCAGAAGGACAGTTTCTTTCATTCAACAGTCTTCAGGAATACGGGATCCCTAAATGGAATGACAATACGATATATATAAGTGCCGAACAAACACTAAGTAATATAAGATATACTAGAGGTGTCGGAAAAAAAGCAAAATTTATTCTGTGTTCATGTAGATGAGTGTAAACACGTCATTTGAATGTCTGCTGTCTGCAAAACCTTTTTTTGAACGAGCCTGAAAATTTCATTTACCTAAGTAAAAAAAAAATGAGGACATAAATAGGGTATACAAGAACAAATTAACTAAAGCAAATATCAGTGTCATGGTTCACATAAGATAATAAAACAGTAAAACACAATGCATATACATTTAGTTCACAATAAAGTAAGGACGTTCATAATTTTGTCCATTTGATTATAAAACTAATTTAATTTGCTTTTCTGGCTTCGGACAGAATATGATTAGAAATTTAATATGTGAGACTGTTTATTCATTTTATACATGCACTAAAATTAATTTAAAGTATCCAACTATCTTATTGGTAACTTCGTGGCATTTTAGTGTTCTAGATTTTGTCAGTAAAACATTCCTTTTTTCCAGGTATGAATGGTCATGAAGTGTTGAACAGAGTTGACAAAGGTTTCAGAATGCCAAAACCAACAGGCGGACCGGTGTCATGCCCAGAACCCTACTATGATATCATGTTAAAATGCTGGAACCAAATTGCAAATAACAGACCGACGTTTGCCTATCTGCAGGATTTCTTTGAAAATTACGACGTTTCAGCTGAAGGGAGATATTTAAACATTAAATATAATTGATTTAGTTGTTTAACTGTTTAAACAGAAAACTAGACTTCCATGTAAATCTCACGTCAGATGATAGACTCACCGAGTCAACACGTTTTCGACTCAAAATAACGAACCAGTAAACAGTCTCTAGTTAGCTAACATACGATTGAACAGCGAAATGTGGCACATTATTATGGATTTTTTTGTAAAATACTTATTCTAGTTTCCACAGTTTTAGCCTAGTTTGGTATATATTCTTTACGAAAGTTAGTGTCTATTTGTTCACTACTTGTTAAATCCCAACCTCGATTAAATGTCGTTGGTTTACAAATGCAAAAAGGAAATTGAATGGAAATTTCATAAAAGGAAATAAAATGGTTTATCGTATTATGTATCAAATGCATGTATACTCTAATTCCATGCAGAGAAAGTTTTTTTAAAAATCGTTGTAGTTAGAACATTGGATAAGTGTTTAACTTTTACCTTTTTCTGAATGTACATTTTTTGCTTAATGTCATATTTGCTTTATCTTTCCGTTAAATGTCATATTCGTGATTTCTTTTTGCTGAATACAATATCCGTTTTACATCTTACTCGATGTCATATTCGCTTTACTTTTGCTGATTGTCATATCGTCGGCCTAAAATCAAAACCTTTTAACGACCAAAATTTCAGAAAAGTACTTTTTGAACACGCAGGAATACAGGAAATATCGATAAATCTGTCAAAATCTCGCACCTCTATGGAAAAGATCAAGATAGTCATTTGTTAAAATATCGTATTCAGACTGGTGGATATTTCATAGGTTCGAAACCTCGTAATTTACAAGCCTTTTCTTATTAGACATTGTGATTTTTTGGTTTACCACAGAGATTTGAATTGTCCATCAAATTACTTACACTTAAATCAGTGTCAAAAGAAAACAAGTCGGATTTGGAGGATGTTTTGTTATTATTGTGAAAAGTTAATTAAAATTTTTCAAGCGGATTAAAAGGCTCAGCCAAATAAGATAATTTGCTGTAATAAAAATGAGAAATATGCAAATCAGGAATCAACACACCCAGAAAACACAGCCTCCCCACGCAGCAAAAAAGTAGAGAGGAAAAGAGCTCATGTGTTTTTAAGACGATTCAATAGGACACCACAAACTATTAACGAAAAAGAGAATCCCTGGGGTTACCGCCTTAGAACGGTCAGTAGCAAAACGATTTGCCACAGGGCGGTTAAACCAGGATCTAGGGTAAACCAACCTCAAACTTGCCCCAACAGGTTCTCATATGAACAAACATGTACAAAACGTTGCAATTTTACCTTGGTCAGTGGTTTACTGAATATTTTATTCGATATCACGCCGATTTACACACTAAGTCAGTTTGTTGTTAAGCTGTTCTTAAACTGTCGTGGTTTTAATTAACAGATCGACTTTTCGCGTTGGTGTCCGTTACGCAAAATGTGGGTCCATAATTTTGAAACTACTTGAGATATCACCAAACTTGAAATGAATATTCATCATCAAAATATGCATCATTACTAACAACACCCATAACCCTGTTTCAAATACTTTTCATGATATGCCACCCTTTACACGTAGATTTTGCGTCAACCAAATATGGATTTAGGTTCATAACTTAAAAAACTACTTAGAAACCAAAACATCAAGACTCCATAGCTCGGTCTGGTTGGAAGATGGGAAAACATGTGTTCTTCTGAAAATTTTTGAAAATTTCGGCAACTTGAATTTCGCTTTAAGGCGAAGTTTGAAGCTCGAGGCCGAAGAATTCGCCCAAGTGGCCCTCTCGTCCAATCCCTGACAAGACATTTAACTCTGCTTCAAATATTTTATAAAATATGTTGAATTGTCACTTTATTTTGTTTTAACCACAATATGCACTTGGCCCATAACTTTGAATCTACTTGGGATATTATTGTAACATTGAAACTTGGAATACACATTCAGCATAAAAATCTACACTATTGTCAACAAGACCCATAACACTGTTACAAATATATTTCAAGTTATACCTCATTTTCACTCAGAGTTTGTGTTTTGCAAAGTATGCACTTGGTCCATAACTTTGAAACTACTCCATATATCAAATTGAAACTTTGAATATATATCCACTATAATAATCTTCATCAAACCATCAAGACCCATAAATTTTCTACAATTATTTTAACACTATTGCCCATTTTCTTATAGTTAATTTGCACTTGGTCCATAACTCTGGAACTAATACAGGTATCAACCTTAAACTTGAAACACATTTTCACCATCATAATCTACATCACCTTCACTAAGACCTACACTTTTTTAAGGCCATGCCTCTTTTTCATCTAGTGGTTGCGGTAAAGTTTTCATTCGGTAACATTATTTAAATGATTGATATGGAACTAAAAATAAATGCCGCCACAAATGACTTACTTCATTTTCAACAAACTCTGCAACTTTCAAAAATATTTTATAGTTATTCCCCTATTTCAGTTCAATTTTCATTCCCTCTTGTCACTTCATTATTTATGCTACATTATTGAATCGTTTCTTTATTTTAAATCAATTTCTCCGTTTATCATTCACTGGTTAAACTTACTCCTGTTTGAAAATAAATGTTGGGTCATAGTTTTTCTTTCAATGTTAAATTGCATTTATTTCAAACAAATCGATTAGTCGAGAGTTCTGTCTCCTCTGACAGTTCTATTTCTATTATATATCATACCATATGCCAAACTCTGCCAATATAGTTTTGTTCACTATGCTAAACAGCATAGGCGTCCTGGATAGCTATTTTACAGTCACTTGCAGTTTCGTACTACAATTTCATGATTGTTTCGGTGTTATTCATATTAATTTTTTTTATAAAATAAAGATGTTAAATACTTTAACAGTATATTGTTTTGCTGGTTATTCCAATGAATAAACTGGTAATTAATGTAAAATACAAGGTAAAATGTCTGTTGAGAGTACCAGTTTTACAGAAAATATTTATATATATATACCACACAATGCAATATAATTGTACTACTAACTTAAAAAACAACCAAGCAAAATGTCGTATCAAAAGAGCGTATTCTCCACAACTTTATTAAACTACTTAAAAACAAGTGTGTTTACTGTTAAAGTATAATACAAATTAACTTCCTTTAAAATTAAGTGCAATTGAAAAAGCATTGGATTGTATGAGACAAAAATGTCGTTCCTGTAAAATTTGTAAATGTGACAATACGAGGTTTTGATATTAGGCCGACGATATTCGCTTTATATTTTTGCTAAATATAATACTCGCATAACATTTTCTTCAATGTTATACGTGTATTCGCTTTACATTTTTGTAAAAATATTTTGTTTTGCAACATGTCATATTCGCTTAACGTTTGTCAAATGTCACATTCCCTTAACTTTTTGCTGAATGTCATATTTGCTTTGTCTTTTATCTTCTGGTCATATCGCTTAACATTTGTTCATATGTCATACTCGCTTTAGTTTTGCTGAATGTCGTTTTCGTTTTATTTTTTGCTACATGTAATATTTGCTTTGATTTTTACTGAATGTCACATTTGCTTTACCTGTTTACTTAAAGTCGTGTTCGATTAATGTTTTTAATTTTTTATATACGCTTTATTTTCTGCTGAATGCCATATTAGTTTTGTCTTTTTGTTGAATGTATCGTTCGCTTTACGTTTTGTTTAATGTCATATTCTTTTAATTTTTACTGAATGTCATATTCGCTTCACGTTTTGCCGAATTTCATATTCGCTTTAGTTAATGATAAATGTCATTTTTGTTTTATCTATTTGTTGTATGCCATATTCTTTTTACCTATAACTGATTCAGAAAAAAAACATTTAATCCTTAAGTTAAACTAATACATGAGTCATTGACTCATGTATTAGTTAAACTTTAGGATTGAATGCTATGGTCCGAAGGTGTTCATGTACAAATTAGTTTTCAGGCAACTGTCTTTTCAATCATCGATAAAACGTGAAAATAAGATGTAAGGAAACTGACATTTCATACATCGATGAATTGCACGAAACGAAATATTCAATCTTACTATTATTTTATTAATACCTTTCGACAAACTTTTTATGCATTTCTATTTACAATTGATTTGGTTTATTTTTATACATTTTTCGCGGTGTAATACCGTCGGCTTGGTTCAAATTTCTACTTTTCTGTTCAAACCGAGATATTTTCACAAATTTGTTGACTCCAGTGACACCTTTTCTTTCAAAAATTAATCATTGATTCCAATGACCTTTACAAATAAAAATATTATGAAATCTTCAAAATGGGTCAAGAAAGTTAAAATCATAGATAGTCATTGCGGAACAGCACAAGCAAAAGTTAAAAAAACAAATAAATGAAGATCTACATATCGTTCAACTATCCCGATTAAAATATCCGTATGCATCATTCCTACTCATTTTCTCTTTAACACAGGGGGTAGACCAACATATGTATTTCAAAGTGGGCTCCGCCTAAAATAATATGTTGTACTTCCGGGATTCCATATGTTAGTCGAAAATCGACGAGAAAACGGTAGGTGACTTAGTTTTTTTTCGATCAAAGTTAATATTTCAATGCAGGATTTTGAAAAAATCTCAATGCTATTCGCCGTGGTATACATTTCGGAGTCTGAAGATGCAAAGTTTAGTTTTGTACCTGGAATATTCGTGGAGAAATCGTTTTTCTAGTCCTGACCTAAATCTGTCAACATTGTCTCCATCTGTCGGTTTTCGCTAGATTTTGGTTATACCGATAAGATACTGGTACAATTTTGTCATATAATGAAAATTTAACAATTAGGAGGACCCTAACGGACAGTTTGTTTTGGTCACAAAGACAAGAAATCACCAGATATAAACAAATTCAAATTTAGCTCCATATGTTGTCGTGGACTCCATATGTTGTATTTTTTCATGAAATCTTATGGAGATATTGTTGACGCGAAGTCGTCTCTTATTTAATAATAAATGTATATTCATGAGTATTATAAAGTAGCTGAATGTATTTAAGACGGAGCTGTCCGATAATCATGAATAGCTTGCCAGAGTTTATTATTTACTAAGGACAATCGTGGGTGTAAGTAGTCATAGATCCTACTCCTATTTATATGTTAAATTATTCACAAAATGGCTGCATGTCACTTAAAAGAGAGTGAGGTTTCGGGAGAATGATACGAGCATTCTATATATATCGTAAAGTCCACTATCTGAGTTTTACTCCCTTGCGGTATAAAAATACGCCTTTAAACTACATCTGACTTTCAATTGTTAAGCAGTCCTGTGTAAACGAATCTTGCCATTATAATGAAGATCTGTTATTATTGTAATTTTCAGGAATCATTTCTTCGACACCGAAGACAGGCTTAGGGGCAGGAGGTCAGGGGAAGCCCGTTACTTTCTCCGGATTCAACTAGCCTTTGAAAGGAGACCAGCCAATCAGATCTCGTTATTCGTATAAAGTCAATTAAGCTAAAGTTTAAACCTCCAAGCGTGTTGGACTTGAATTTCAGAGTGACTAACCCATGCATATTTTCAAATGTTTGCTGTGACTTCTAAGTATTTTGTATTATATTATACATTTTGTACCACAGTTGAGTCAATGTATCTGTATGCCTATTCCTTGCAGTACATTAAAGAGTATAATTTGAAGTGTATTAGGTCTTGAGATGTTTTGATTTGTCTTTAGTTTAAGATGATATATCATTTTAAGCTTATTTTTTGTTCTTTCAAGATCATTTCATACATGTATGTTTGCTATACAGTTCATGTCTTTTACTGAAAGTACTAAGGATGGAATTCACACGTTATTTGTATTGGTACACTTGTGTCTTTTAGGTTTGTAATGGGAATTTTTATTATCTGTTGAATTACACTATTATTGTGCAGTATTATTCCTTGCTAGTTTTTTTGTTTGTTATTTGTGTTGATCGCCCGTTTTTAACAGTATTTCAGTCATACACAGGCGGACAGTTACCATCTTTCATGGTTAGTACCAGTACTAAACACAATCCCCCCTAAGAAATTGCTAGCTCCTTTCTCAATTTCAAGATTTTTTTTAACTCCAGAATTCGACCCCACGATCTGATTGGCTGGTCACCTTTCAAAGGCTGGTTGAATCCGGAGAAAGTAACGGGCTTCTCCTTTGACCAACTGCCCCTAAGCCTGTATTCGGTGCCGAAGAAATGATTCCTGAAAATTACAATAATAACAGATCTTCATTATAATGGCAAGATTCGTTTACACAGGACTGCTTAATTGAAAGTCAGATGTAGTTTAAAGGCGTATTTTTATACCGCAAGGGAGTAAAACTCAGACAGCAGACTTTACGATATTTATATAGAAAGCTCGTATCATTCTCCCGAAACCTCACTCTCTTTTAAGTGGCATGCAGCCATTATGTGAATAATTTAACATATAAGTAGGAGTAGGATCTATGACTACTTACACCCACGATTGTCCTTAGTAAATAATAAACTCTGGCAAGATATTCATAATTATCGAACAGCTCCGTCTTAAATACATTCAGCTACTTTATAGTACTCATGAATATCCATTTATTATTAAATAAGAGACGACTTCGCGTAAACAATATCTCCATAAGATTTCATGAAAAAATACAACATATGGAATCCACGACAACATATGGAGCCCAATTCGAATTTGTTTATATCTGGTGATTTCTCGTCTTTGTGACCAAAACAAACTGACCGTTAGGGTCCTCCTTATTGTAAATTTTCATTATATGACAAAATTGTACCAGTATCTTATCGGTATAACCAAAATCTAGCGATAAACGACAGATGGAGACAATGTTGACAGATTAAGGTCAGCACTAGAAAAACGATTTCTCCACGAATATTCCAGGTACAAAACTAAACTTTGCATCTTCAGACTCCGAAATGTATACCACGGCGAATAGCATTGAGATTTTTTCAAAATCCTGCATTGAAATATTAACTTTGATCGAAAAAAACTAAGTCACCTACCGTTTTCTCGTCGATTTTCGACTAACATATGGAATCCCGGAAGTACAACATATTATTATAGCCGGAGCCCACTTTGAAATACATATGTTGGTCTACCCCCTGTGTTAAAGCCTAACACTATATATCTAGATGCATTTGATGTAAACGAAGCTCGCTGTAGCGGTATAAGAATGAAGCATTATCAAATCCAGTCGTTATGTAGAGCGTATTCCACGGTTAACACTGCTAGCATAATCGGGTCTTTTGAAGATGTGAAACATAACTAACCCTTCATTTGACAGAATCGATCATGACGCTTGAAAATGTAAATATGTGTTCAAATATGTCACAACTACTATGACGTAGTGATCTATGCTTGATCGTTACATAATTGCTTATATCAAATGTGTGTTGAAGTTTTTCGATATTACTAAAATAAGTTTAGCGAGTAATTAGCATTTAAATCCTATGGCGCTGATCCAGAATGACAGAGCCATAAACTTGTTACTTAAATCGGTACCACAGTCAGTAACTTAAAAGAAACGATGACGATTATTTTAACAAAGAAAACACATTTGTAGAAGATTTGATTCTGTGATCTATTTTTCATTGGTGAGTGGATTAGGATGTTGTTTTGTCCGCCTGAGGCGTCTGTCTTCTGACTTCTAGTCAATAACTTGTGAAATCAACCAAACCATTATTGCTGAACGAAAGGGCTGGGTAAATCTTTTGTCAATTAAGGCCTATTTATTTTCTTGACGAAAATTAAAAAAAAATATTATTATCGTTTTATAACTAAATGATAAATGATTGTCAGTTTGAACATCATGCTTATGTAAATGTACATGTATACGATGGCATCAACGATGACGCCATATCAGGCGAACTTCCTAACACTCAAACAAAAGTGTTTAAATTTAGTTGTCAAACATAAATATGTATTTAGGCTGAACCCAACAAGAAGTGAATACCAACACATCTATCTTTTTAACTTGTTTTAGATACATGTATATCATATCTTTATTCAAAAGTTAAAGAACATTCCAAAAGAGATATATGTAATTTTTAACAAATTTTGACTTAAAAGCATCGTAAGGGTTAATGCGTCGAAATTACACCATGTTATAATAAGTCTTAATAGAAAAATATAATAATGGGAATGTATAACGACGCGAATATGCCATTTGCGGCCTTTGCGCGAAAATTTGACGCCACTGAATTAAATGATACTTCTTGTAATGAAAATATATCTCTGTCAGCTTTTTTTGTGTTTTATTTGATTTCAGTTTCTATGTTAAATTATGAATAAAATTAAACCAGGTTCTAGGGTGCACCAACCTCACACTTGCCCCCATTGGGGAAAGGTTCTCATATTACCAAACAAGCACAAGTTGTCTTTGTGAAATAACGCCAACTCACCCATTAGCTCAACAATGTTGCATGCAAAAGCACAAAAACATATAAAACATAAGAAGCTAATAGCAATACAAAGACCAATGGGCGAGTACTCGATGATCTTACCGAGACCAAAGCCCCCGGAGTCAATTCAGCAAGAACACGATGACAGGGATAAAAGAAACAAATCGAGCCTTTAGGTTCTCTAAAGAGAAGATTTCCCCATAAGCCTTCATAAACTCTCACCATGGCCACCGTCGTGCAACCAGAGGTAAGCATAGTGTTCAACTGTAGATGGGTTAATCACAAGGCCTGCAGAGCGCTGCAGAATATCATGTTGGTAACCTTTCTTTTTGAATTTACAGATGGTTTTTACGAGTAACCAGGGAAAATTAATATTGCCTTTTGTTTTCTTAAGTTTATAAATTAAATCCCCATAAAAGACTGGCTGTGAAATACCTTGTTGCAGTAGCGATTTTAAACTGCACTTCTAGTTTTGAATCAAATCTGGGTATCGGCGATAAAACCTGCAAAAAGCCCACCCTAACGTATGATACCGATAAATTGCTTCAACAGTTTTTCTGTTATGCAAAGTTTACGTTCATTGAAATCATTAACATCCTTGCAAGCTCTAGAAAAGCGAACAAGCTGTAATATATAAACCCCGTAAGATGTTGCACGAGGAACATCGTCGTCTAGAAACGGAAAATTTAATATATTAAAATTAAAATCGTCTCTGTTATCATATATTTTAGTAGTAACATATCCATTTGCAATAGAAAGATTAAGATCAAGAAAGTTTGCATGCTTGTTCGAAGTGTTTGCTTTATTAAATTGTAGTTCATGAGGGTAAATTTTATTAACCAGAGATGGAAAATTGATATTATCTATATTTAACAAATCATCAAGGTACCTCGAGTTGTTGTTAAAGGCTGTAATAATGTCATATTGATGTTCGGTAGAAACGGATAACATAAAATCTCTTTAATAACAGTATAAAAACAGATCAGCAACAAGGGGTGCACAATGAGTACCCAATAGAATGCCTATTACTTGTTTAATAAATAGAGGTACCAAATCTCACAAAAATATTATCCAATAAAAATGTGAGCGCCTCTAATAGGTCTTGACAGGTCTATAAAGTATAATTATCATAAGAACCATCTGTAAAAATGCCCTATGTTCATTACAATCTATACAGGTTTTATTTTCTCTGCCAAACGTTTTTTCAATGAGACTGGTTTGCTTGTCCTTTATTAAATTATGAGGGAGAGAAGTATAATACAGAGTTAAGAAATCATAAGTAGACAAACAGAACGCCTGAAAATTATTTGATTTAAGCTTCTTTAACATGTCATTTGAATTTTTATAGACCAAAATAAATTTTTGCCTGTGGTTTCAAACACCTTTTCGCAATACATAATTATATGATCTTTTATAGCTGTAAGACAAGAAGTTAAGAGCACGGATAATTTAGTAGTTGTACAAGAACTAGAGTTTGCAATAAATCTTGCTTTGTAGATGGTTTTGTGCATTTTAGGCAACCAATACATAGTAGGTACTTTGTCTTGTTTCGGCTCAACACTGATTCTAAACTTTGTAATTTGTGGAGTGTGTGCAGTAACAATATCATTCTCAGATGAAGAAGTTAGTGTATAAGCATTAGTGCTATTAAGTTCTTCAGTTTGAACATTAATATAGTGTATACGTCACACTATCATTACATTATTTGATGCCTTATTAGCAGGTGTTAAAACAAATCTGTTGTGAAAGTCTTGAATACCCTTTTCAAATGACGAAAGTTAAAAGCTATGTTTGTTTTATAGAAGGATATACGAGTGTCGATTATTTTGAATATTTGTTTTTCCAGTTTGAAAGAGCATTAGGCTCAGCATGTTCTCGTTTACACCATTTATTGCAAAAAGAGTTTAAATTTCCGCACGACAGGTATTAAAGTCGATGTCCGATGGAATTCTATATTTCGGACCTTTGAAATTTAATTGCGGATTCTAAACATTTAGATCCCCTGTAACGACGTGACCGGCAGGTTGATAGCAAAATTTTGAATAAAAACAGTCTCATGATATAGGTGTATTCTCAACAATCTGTAAATCCGAGGTAATTTTGTTGTAGTTGAAAATTGTGTTTCTAATTGGTTTGTTGTATTTATAACAAACGATGGGTGTTTCAGTATTATTGAAATAATTAGGTATAGCCGATTCAACAGTTTTATCTTTAAATATACTTGGAAGGTCAATAAAATCTATACCTTTATTTAAAAATGAAATTTTTATGAAATGTCTTTGGTGATCAGATTCCAAGTCAATGTGTGGTCTGAGAACATACCGAGTGTAACGCTGAGTAAGGCTGGCAACTTCATAAAGTGGATGAGTTCTTATAACAATATCTTTCGCTTCCTTATCCACTTTCTGTAAACTTGAAATAGAAAGAGAAGTCAAACGCGAAAACATAGCATGTCTACCAGAATGTTTAAAAATATTTTGAAGGTCATGAAAAGAACAATTAACACGTGATTTTTTATGTTAACAATAGTCCTTATCCCGTGTGACCTCGATTTTCGTTTTCGTATTTCCAGCAAATCAAAAATGTCAAAATCAGGATTTTTTTTAAATGTTGCCTTCTTGATAAATATTATCATTTAAACCAAGTGGATAAGCTGTTATCATTAAAAACATTATTGCTTTATGAAAATTTACTTTTGAAGACTGCTCTCTAGTTCGAAAGTAACAATGACTATATTGAGTTCCCAATGAATTTCCTTGTGGTAATAATAAACTGATTCAGCAAACCAGCTGCAGCAGTATATTTACCGCTGTCGCAGTAAGATTTGAACTTGATGGGAAATGGGCAGAAGAAACACACAGAGATATGTATACCAACACTTGCCGAAACGTAGCATTAAAATAAGTTTATGTCGGAATTGTTAAATCAAGATTCGTTAAATATACATTGAGTTAAAATGAAGACTTTACAATATAACACGGAAAACTTCTATTGCGTTCATGAATATTGTACCTTGGAAGTTGTCGGTTCAGTATCATTCCATTAGTTTAAATAAATATAACAATAAAAATGTTATTTGGTTGTGTCAAATAAGTTGGGTTTTGCTCTTTCTTTTATTAAATGAGTAGAATTAAATTTTCTGGACATGCCATAAACCTAAACTTTCCAAGTAACATATCTGTCAAAAATGTCCGGTTTATAAATAATTAAGCCAAATGTGTGGTCATAGAAACCGAAAGTAAGCATGATGAGTCTTTCTTGAAGTTTTTTAAACAACGAACAACTTTTTTGACAAATTGCCACAACGTATTGAATATTAGATTGTACTTGGTAAAGGTATGGGTTATTTAGATATATTGCTTAAATAAATGTAAGAGTTCGGGTGCAAACAATTTTCTTTTGTTTTAGTAAGTGCTTGGTAAGTTGGGTTTGACTGAACTCGGCGTGCAAATGTTATTTCATCCTAATACCTTTCTTCACAAAAGTCATTATTCAAATTTTAGCCCGTTTTCGCCACTTGTCATGTTTGTCTCCAATTAGACTGAAATGACCTTTGCATTACATCACTGCCCATATTGTAGTTCGTTCTAGTGATACTTTGATAGGCTGTCCAAGCTCCACATTCTAGGTCTCTCAAGCCAATAATTAGTGCAATTATCTAAACATTACATCGTAGATTAATAAATCCCTTATAATTTTTGACGACATTGTATTTTAATGTATTTGTATGTACAAAGTATGAGTCCTTATAATTAATTTCAATACTTCAGACAGTTGCAGCATTTAACAATTTCGCTTTCACGTTCGTGCTGTTGTCGAACAAAGTATCGCTGTTACGGATTTGTGGCATCGAGCATATCAACTACAAGTTTTAGCTTCCCAATAAGCTAGTCGGTCATTAGCATGACACATTAACAAAAAGACGCCTCTGAAGTTCAAACTTTAGGCGACACTTTGAAGCGCATAAATTAAATTTGATGTTCAATTAGATTTGAAGGAGCTGAGTGATAAATCTAACAAATTGCAAACACATAAATAATTGACTAGGAAGAATATAAAGTTATTTTTTCGGGCCCATTTATTTAATATTACACAGATAATAATATAAAAACATTGATAATATCAAATAACATTCATAGCAATAAATATCAATTTGATTCAGTTCGTTCCAGTTCAAATTCGAATTCAAATTTAATTTAATTTAGTTCAGTTAATTTAATTTATTCAATTTATTTCTATCCGATCCGATTCATTCATTCATTCATTCATTCATTCATTCATTCATTCATTCACTCACTCACTCACTCATTCATTCATTTTCATTTTTGGAAACGATACGGATCATATATTATTAACAAATACTCAATGTAGCATTCGACCTTACACGAAACGAAATAGTAAGAACAAAGCAGTGAGAATTTGTGTAGCAAAATTGCTAGCATTAGTTATGTCAATGTTGACAGGGAATGGAAGAAAACTGTATTGCGAAACTTATATGCCCTCTTTGATGCATTGGAATATTTCATTGGATTCTTCCCCGTGACGCTTGTGCGAAACAATTTTTTTAAGATCCGCTTTAAAGAAAAACACAAAAGACTGTATTTGCAAGGGACGGATTGAGAATTTCATATCATTTCTATATTTCCATATGTACCATTTGGTTTCAAATATAAGTGTATTTATAACATTTGAGAACTTATGCGGATTGTATCCAAGCGCTATGTTTTGTGCAGAAAATGTTACAGCTCAGAGTCCTATGGCGCGAAATGCCCTGTTAATTATACGATAAGATTCTTCCCAGAAAGGTTTGACTTTTTCACAGCCACAGAATAAATGTATTAGGTTTTCGCGATGTGTTTTGCATAAAGTGCAAAGACCGTTCGACAGGCCCATTAAATTTAACCTATGTTCAGGAAAAATCGCGTTGTGAAGAAATTTCCATTGAAATTTGTTTGCCTTGATGGAAGCTTATGAATCTAAACAATTCTTCCAGATATGCTGCCAGTTAAAGATTGGCTCAAGGTTCAGAACATAAAGGTATTAAGTTTCTAAAACACGATTTTTGTGTCAATAAGCGTTAGAAAGCAACGATAATCAAGCTGTAAATATATTCTAAAAGTTACAGAATATGTTCATCAATTAAGTTTTGTCACTGGTCCATGGTGGCACAGAAAAAAAGTTTTACAGGGACTCGGTGATATGATATTATTGTGGGTTATTTATCTAGAAAAAATTCGTAAGAATGTTGGTATTTATTTAGAACTTTCACCGTGTCATATATATGCTCGCTCTTGTAACAGTTTTGTTTCGAATTTTTACTGATGTCAAATTCAGTGTATGACAGTGCTTATTATCGTGTCGCATGCAAAAGCAGGTAGACAAGTATGGGTCCTATTGTCCGGCGTCGGTGGCTGGTTTGTTCGATTGTCCCAAACGTTAATGATAAAATTAATGTTGCCTATAACTTTGTACGTACTTGAACAATTTAAAACTTCATACTTAGAATATATCATCTGCATGAATAAAGCTATCTCCGACAACAAGGCTGATAACTCTTGTTATATTATTTAATGTTATGCCCCCTTTAAATGACTTTATTACTGAACTTAATGTTGCCTATAACACTGCAGGCGCGTGGGAGCGATTTGAACATTGGGGCCGCGGAAGGTGGCATATCGATAAAATACCGTAAATTGTGAGTTTTTGACATTGGTTAATATTTGGCCTAATTCGCCAACCATATTAAATGGCGAAAATTAAACACACCGACATATGTCACAGGTAAAACACAACAGTACATGTTATCTTACTGGCCGTCTACATTCGCAATTGTACTGTCAACGGTGAAAAATAAAAATATCAAAATCTCCCGAACGGCAAAATGTAGTTAAATAGAACTTTGCACAAATAATGCATCTTCATTTTACATATGTTAAGAAACGCTTAAACAGTAACAAAACAAATAGCTTGACCTAACAATTCCCTAAAATACTATTTACATACAAAAACTAAAGAACACAAAGCATTACTTTAAATGGTCACATGAGTATTATGATACTGGCAACATTATGTTGCGTACCTTTTAAAGAACAATCAGTTACAAAGAAAGAAATCAACCTTTTGTCGCCTATTTACGCGACCATGAAGCAAACAGGAAATTCAAGGTCAAAAACACTTTTAAAAATATCTCATATTGTTTTCATATGTTAGATAAAAGGAAACAGCACATTGATTGTTAGTATCATATTACGCATGTTGACATTTAAAATGATGTTTTAGCTCACTCATCTGTCACATATTGACAGGATGAGCTTTTGTGATCGCCTTTCGTCCGTCGTCATTCCACAATTGTTGTCCGCACTCTAGCGGTCTTTATTTTTATCCGATCTTCTTCAAACCTGGTCAGAATGTTTATATCAATGATATCTAGGTCAAGTTCGTAACTGGGTCAATCATAGAAAAAGCTTTCCGCACTCTTGCGGTCTTAAGTTTGGTGCGATCTTCTAGGACGAATTATTAAAAAAAATGCTTCTCCGCACTCTCGCGGTCTTAATATTGGTCGGATCTTACTCAAGCTTGGTCAGAATGTTTATCTTAATGATTTCTAGGACAAGTTTGAAACTGGGTAATGTGACCTTTAAAACTAGGTCACTGGGTTAAATTATAGAAAAGCTTGTCAGCACTCTAGCAGTCTTAATTTTGGTCCGATCTTCTTCAAGCTTGGTCAGAATGATTATCTTAGTGATATCTAGGTCAAATTCGTAACTAGGTCATGTGACCGTGAAATCTATGACACTAGATAAATTATAGAAAAAGCTTGTCAGCACTCTAGCAGTCTTAATTTTGGTCCGATCCTCTTTAAACTTGGTCAGAATGTTTATCTCAGTGATATCTAGGTCAAATTCGTAACCTGGTAGTGTGACCTTGAAGACTAGGTAACTAGGTCGATTTATAGAAAAAGCTTGTTCGCACTCTAGCGGTGTTAATTTTTGTCCGATCTTCTTCAAGCTTGGTCAGAATCTTTATTTCAATGATATCTAGGTCAAGTTCTAAACTGGGTCATGTGAACTTGAAAACTAGATCATAAGGTCAAGTTATAATAAAAGCGTGTCTGCACTCTAGTGGTCTTTGGTCTGATCTTCACTTTCATTACCATAAGATCTTCGCTCCTTTCTTGAAATTGCCATATTGCGTTATGGATTCCTGAGTTATGGCCCCTGAAAGTGCCAAAATTTATTATTTACACCTTGTCCGCACAATAGCAGCTTCATTTTTACTTGAATTTAATCAGACTTGTACAATACTTCAGTTATTATAAGATCTCAGTTCTTTTCTTGAACCGACTAGATTCCATAATGGGTTCCAGAGTTATGCCCTTGAAAGAGCCAAAGTAAGCTATTTTGACCTTGTCTCCACAATAGCAGCTTCATTTTTTGACTTGATTTTTATTAAACTGGCACAAAACTCTTGCAACCATTTAGCATTTGTTGACAGGTGAGCGACCCAGGGTCCTATGGACCCTCTTGTTGTTGTTTTGTTTTTGTTTATGGTT
Organism: Corbicula japonica; assembly: GCA_038501625.1. Lineage (NCBI taxonomy): Eukaryota > Metazoa > Mollusca > Bivalvia > Venerida > Cyrenidae > Corbicula > Corbicula japonica. The sequence continues at coordinate 711,489 of JAZAYU010000098.1, read as the reverse complement.
GTAAATATAATTTTAAGGAATTTTTAGATCAAGTTATTTTTCTTTACTGTTATAACGTTTCTTAAGGGCCTACCACACTCTTTCCAATCAAGTTCATCGATGAAAAGAAAATTATCAAAATGTCAATAATGGCAAAATGCTGTTCAATGAAACTTTCCACAAATGAATGTTACAAATGTATCTTTATTTTGCATACGGTAAGACACGTTAGAAAAGTAAAGAAAAAAGCTAGACCTAAAATTCCTTTAAAAATCTATTTAAATAAATTCATAAAAACTAAGCGATACAAAATATAATTTTTAATTCTCACGTGAGTGCAATGATACTGACAAGAAAATGTTGTGTACTTTGTAAAAAACTTTCAACTAATAAAAGAGAAATCAGTGACTGTCATCCGTTTACGCGACCAGGAAGCGACCAGGAAATTGAAGGTCAAACACACTTTTACTAATATCTCGTAAAGTTTACATATGTAAGTCACGAGGACACAGTAAATTGTTGTCAGTATCATATTACTCATGTGGGCATTTAAAATAATGGTTTGTGTTGTTTAGTTTTTGTGAATTTATCTAAATAGAAGTTAGGGGAATTTTTAGATCTCGCTTTTTCCTTCATTGTTCTAAAGTGTCTTACCATCTGCAAAATAAAGATACATTAATAACATACATGTGTGCAAAGTTTCATTTAACAGCATCTTGCCGATATTGATATTCTTTTTATCGGTGAGCATGCTTGGGATGAGTGTGGTAAGCCTTTAACATTTGAAAATTAAGAAACATTAATAACATGTTTTTGTGCAAACTTATATTGAATTGCATTTACCGTTTAATAGATTTTGGTAATATTTTTTTATCTATGAACGTGCAATGATGATTTTCGACAATACAATACAATACAAGCCCAGTGTGTTTTCACACTAAGTCTTCATCGACGTTTACGCTATTTATCGTTTATTAAAGCTGCTCGATAAAGCTCGTGATTTTAATTTACATTTTAATTAGTTTCAATTCATTTTCGAGTCTCGTGTTTGAAATATATTTGAAATCTCGTTTTTGAAATATTTCATGATATTACTAAATATAGAAAGTTCAAGCTGTGAATGTAATTTAGGGCAGAGTTTATTTTCTGCATTTTAGATACGTAACGTAATTTTCATGCATTTTGTATTTCCTCATGTGAAGTATTAATTTTGTACATGTATTTAGAACAGCAATTATAATCATTTTGGCGTGTTTTGGTCTCGCTCTCTCTCTCTCTCTCTCTCTCTCTCTCTCTCTCTCTCTCTCTCTCTCTCTCTCTCCTGTATGCACAGTTCATTGTTTTGTTTTCAATAAATGTCGATCAGTCTGCGCAAGGCTCTGTAGAAGTGTGCCAAGCGTATAACACTGAGTGCGAAGAGCAAACTCGTTCATGTTTCCATCTTACATTGTACTTTTGCAACTTACTTGTTCATGGCTTGAAAATCCTGAAGCAATTCTGCGACACATTACTGTTTCATATGCGTTGACATTTGACTGTGTATTAGCTACCGGTAACTGTCGAAAACGACAATCTTTGGCTCAATATTATTGTTTATGGCATCGCAGTAGCGCTGAATAACCACTTATTTTGGAGCCGTGACTGTGGATGTGACTTGCTAAAATATTGGAGCAGCAGTCGCGGCCCCAGCTCCAACGCGCGTGCACTGAATTTCCTTGTCCTATTTACCTACTAATTGGAGTACTAGTATATCATCTGCATAAACAAAGCCCTCTCTGACAAGATTGATAACCCCGGTTTCAATATTTTTTACTTATGCCCCTTTCAAATATCTTCAATATGAAACATAATGTTGTCTTTAACTTTCATTGAAAGTACTTGTTCTATTATCTTAATACTTGAAATATATCATCTGCATGAACAAAGCGATCTGTAACAATAAGAATGGTAACACCTATTTCATTATTATACATGTTATGTTCCTTTCAAACGCTTTAATACGGAGATTTATGTAGGTTGAACCACAGACACCTGTTTAGAGGCCTTTTCTGGCCAGTATGTCAATAGAGCTATATAGGCTTAAAACAGAGCTCTAGTATCAAGTTTGGTCAATTTCAGCTAATAAATGAGCGATCTGTATCACGAGATGCAACTTCAATCACCCAGAACACAAAATATCCCCGTTTTCGAAAAAAAAATTCTTGTTACATTAAATAACTAAAGATAACAAACTAAACAGATCTCGGAAAAATACATCATCCCAGTTGCACGCCAATTTCAAAGACAAAAACGTTACTTACCGAACAAATATTGTTGATGTTGGTCGATAAATAATTTATCTTTCCGATGACACCAGAAACTAAACATAAATCCGTTTATTAGCAGAGAAAATCCAAATTTATTATCAAAATCATGGAAGTTTTCACATTTTTGTCCGCGGAATCTGTTCTTTTCCGAAATTATGCAAATTACGTCATTTCCGGAAACGCCAATAGTTTCAAAAAATGAGTAAATTAAAAAAATGAAAAAAATATTTGATAATCGTTTGAAACAAACCTTGAAAATAACAAGAAATCTCGGTAAGTGTCTGTTGTTTTGATGGTCAACATTCTATTTACTTGATTTTTATTTAAATTACACATTGTTCGTACAGGAAACATACCGACGTTTTGCGGACGTTCAGAATTTTCCACCAAATTTAACGGTTTTTTAAGACCTGCTCTAATGTGCAGCCAAGTCGTTTTTCAAATAAACCGGGCTTAAGAAGAGATTCCGAGTGAAAACTTCCATAAATTTTGATAATAAATTTGGATTTTCGCCACCAATAGACGAATTTATGTTTAGTGTCATAGGAAAGATTAATAAAGGATCTATCAACGGGAATCAACATTTGTTCGGTAAGTTACCATTTTGTCTTCGAAATTAATGTGCATATGGGATCATGTATTTTTTCGTGATCTATTACTTTGTTATCTTTAGATAATTTAGGATAGAGAAAAATATGTTTTTTTCAAAAAAGGGGATATTTTGTGTTCTGGGTGATTGTTGTTACATCTCTTGATACAGATCGCCCATTTATTAGCTGAAATTGACCAAACTTGACACTAGAGCTCTGTTTTAAGCCTATATAGCTCTACTGACATACTGGTAAGAAAAGGACCTCTAAACAGGTGTCTGTGTGTTGAACCAAGTATTTCGAATTCCCACAGGGATCAAATTTCCGATATTCAATGTCCATTAAACATAATTTCTATCATCTTAATTCAGGGTGGGTAATCAAACTGCGCCGTACCTTGCATTTTGTAAACAAAAGTCCGCCATCTTGGATGAAAACTTGTAGGTTGTTTACTTTTACTCATTTTATAACTAAAGTTGGGGAAAAAAGTCAACTGCACTTTACCATTTATTTTTCAGAACTGCACTTTGCCATAAGGAATATTTGCTAATTTTGCTGCGAAATAGTGTCTTGTTTGACAACAAAAATTGTCTTGGGATATAAAATTTAAAATGTCATCTGCATAAACAAAGCCAGTTTGTCAGTTGTCAGTGTCAAGGTCACTGTTACTAAAAATAGAATTTCTTGTTCGGGCTATAACTTGGTTATGAATGGAGGGATTTCAAAATGACTTGGCACAAATGTTCACCATGACAAGGCGGTGTGTCATGTACAATATCCATGCCTGTAGGTCACTGTTACTAAAAATAGAATTTTCTTGTTCGGGCCATTACTTCATTATGAATGGAGGGATTTCAAAATAACTTGGCACAAATGTTCACCATGACAAGGCGGTGTGTCACGTACAATACCCATCCCTGTAAATCCTTAAAAAGTACATAATTTTGATGTTAGTGAACAAAAATATTGGTATGCTAAAAATGGGATGGTCTTTTTATTGGGGATTCTACATTTTAATAGCTTACTGTACCCCTAGGTTTTTAAAAACTTGCCTTAAATAGAAAATGTTAACTCAATGCTTACAAATGTTTTGTTTTGACGGAGAAATAAAAGCTTTGCAAAATACAAACATGTATATATGTTTGTTTAAAATATTTTCATTGCATTACCACCAACTTCTTCACTGACATTTCCGTTATGAGCAGACAACAGTGCAGCAAATACAAATAATTTACTTGATCTTCAAATGTATGCATATTCTTATAATTACTCACACAGCACCGTCTTTGAAATACATGTACTATTATTCCCATCATTGCACTTTAGTGTCTGATAACGATGCATAGCGGGGGCATCCAACGGCCCCCATCGATCCCCCGTAAAAATGGAAAAAACCTCGATAGTGGACAAGTATACAAAATTCATTTCACTTCTTGGTACAATTACCTGAAAAGCTGTTGTCAAAAAAACTTAATTATAATAAGTTTTGTCATGCACTCAGTTCAGTCAGGAATCTAGACTCTAAATTCGTTATGCCGTCATTTTCTGTATTTCTATTAGATTACATTTATTTCAAAATCATCATCTACATACCTCTACGTACTACGAAAATCTATTCGAAAAACGTCATCGGTTTCATCACATTTCTTTTTTTTTAATTAAAAAGTCAAAATTGTATAGGATCACTAATTTATCGCACTTTAATGTTTATTACGTCATATATTTACCTTAAACAAAATGAAAGTCATTGTATGACACCACTTTTAGTAACTTACTTATTCATCACTTTTTAATTGCACTATTCAGCAGTCTACATATATGAACTCGCGCTACATTGTTTGTCGGACGGACTTTCAGTGACAGGAAATAACACTTGAAAGCAGTGGTGTGTCTGTTTTCCTGCTCCATGCACTGACCTAAGAGATTAAGAGCTGTCTCCCTGTGACCAAGGTTGGGTTCCTTATCAATGTACAGCGCGAGGTTTTTGAGCGCTCTATGCTGATCATCATGTTTCTGGAGACAGCTGTAGGTCTTATACTGTAGAAAGTATAAGTAGATGAGGGAATTAACACCACCCCATGTAAGCCAGTTTAGTCGTATGTTCGCTCGAACTTTCAGCTCGTTACCTGTCGATCTAAACATTTCAAAGCGATGTTCTCTGGGTAACAATTCATTCGACGTAAATATAACACAAGAAGCTGTCATATGCCGAATGTCATTTTCGTCTCTGTACTCACTATATTTTTGGAATCTGCTTGGCACATGCTTATGTTCAATCCAATTACAAGAGCATACCGGTGCACATACACTGAAATCATACCGTCTTTCCACATCTTTCAAGACGGTTTTACAATTTTCGATGTCGCCTGTACAGTAATACACTGTGGCCAGTTTCAGTCTACCAGAGGCAACATCAGTGTCAGCGCCAAGTGAAAGGTATACTATTGCACGAGGATATAAAGTATTAGAAGCTTGTAAACTCAGTGATGCTAACAATGAACCTATCAGTGAATAATACACGGGGAGCAAGAACGCACATGCCGAGATTTCAATATCATTTCCTTCGTTGCGCGTTTGTTTTAAATGTCTTTCTATTATGCCAACACGTCTTTCTAGTATATCAATCAATGGTTTAAGTCTAAACTTTTGGAAACCCTGCTCATAAAAGAGTATATAAAAGCTTCTCCGTCTAGAAAAGGCAACGTAAACCATTAAACCAAATTTAATTATAGTTTTTATTTTCCTGCAATAGTCTCTGGCAGCATCCAGATTACCGGACAAAATACTTAAGAACATTTCTCCGACCAAGTCAATGTCAATTTGAAGAATTCCGTTGTTTATGAGATCAAATAAAATCATATCTATATTTTCAAGCAACTGACAGTTTGCTACATCTGTGCACCTTCCAGCCATAAGATTGTTGTTATTTACTATAAAATGTGGACAGTTTCCTTGCATTATGCATCTGCGTAATTCTAATAAGCAACTCCATAAACAAGTTAACAGAGTGCGGTTCTCCCAGTCTAGATGTTTGTCTTCAATACAGCACAGTAGAACGTTTTTACACATGTAACTTGAAACAGCATTTTCTTTAGGAACATTTCTGTTAATTTTACATTTTAGAAGCATTTTCATCAACACATACGTTCGTATTTGTGTCATATTCAAACTGAACATAAGACATCTTTCAGCCTCAGATGATGATATTCGCCATTCTAACTCTTCGTTCACACTGCCTTTACAGCCGACAGGCACAACATAACATGTGCTGTTGTTTATACGCCTCTTCGTGTCATCTGTTGGCCACCTTCGTGATGTTTGTCGATCTATCCATTGCTTAACTGATGGGTGCAATGATTTACACGGGAATGCAAAGACATTATCACCGCTTGCGTCCTGAAATTTTTTAATCATAAAAGAAGGACCATTCAGTTCTTGATCGTCTAGCTTTAAACTTAGAATTACACTTTTCTTGAGAAGAACTCTGCCAAGCCTGTCTCTGACCATATGTTCATCATTTACCTCAGTGACAGGAAGAGGAGCATCATTTCTCAGCACCTGCAATAGGCAATAACCAGCGGCCACGTTGTTTTCTTGAATCATCAAAAGACTGTTGATACCGGGCTTCCACTCATTCAGATCCGAGATAACATTAAACTCGTGATGACAATAAAGTGTGTCAAGGTCTGACTTGAGTCCATATGTTGTTGTTCCCTCGGAAGAGCTACCAAAGGTTCGTACGGTTGTATTGAGAAATCTCATATTTATGTTAAAAATAGATTCTTTAAGACAAGATGCATCTCTTCTCAACCTTACGATGTTTTCATTGACTCCAATATCGTCCAGTACCTCCGACAGCATCACTGATAGACGCTGACCATGTGAATCCGCGTACATCCTAAAAAGATGAAATAAATATGCATATGAGAACCATCGATATGTAGTAATCGTAATGATATTTGTTGTAATATTTCCAGTTTTATTTAAATTCAACGAGTGTTTTCACGACTATTGAAATATCCAACACGATTTATACAACAAAATATAAAATAAAGCCAAGAAAATTTTAAACTAGACGTTGTTTACCTGCTTTTTAAAAACGAAAGTTGGGAATTCTGATCAGCAAATCCGCAATTGTAGGTCAGAGAGCACTAAATAGTTTCCCATAGACTTACATTATAAGATTTGGTCCTCCTGTGATTACGTTTACACGACTATTTCCAAAACTACAACAGATTTGCAAATTGGCACTCTTGGGCAAATAAAAAATGGCCATAAATTAGGGTCTTCACCAACTCATTCTCACATCATTTTAAACCGAAAGTACAGTTACTGTAGTTGTCCGGTTTCCGGTGGGTTTTTCATATTTTGTACATAAACTGTTATAAATACGGTCGATCTAGGGACGATGTTTTTTGCATATAAGTAGGAAAATATCTCCTTTATAAAACAAAATTTTCGTTTTTTACGTTTCATTTAAAAATCGTCTGCAAATATTGTTGACTTAACTCTGTTGTCATTTAGCTTGTTCAGACGAGCATTTGTCACTTCCGGTGGAAAATGAGGATTCCGGGACGTTTCGCGCCCAAGTCACTTCCTCACCCTAGTCAATTCGCCCCCAAGTCACTTCCTCCCTAGACAGTTCGCCCCTGGTCACTTCGCCCCTGGTCATTTCGCCCCCTATTTACTTATAATAGATGAAAAGATAACTTTGAAAGCCACTGAACACGACAATTATGAAAATAACAAATTTTTAAGAGATATTTTAATTTTAAACAAATTAAAGGCTGATATATTAAAAATCAGCAATTATGCCAAATAATAAGCATGCTTTCGTGGTCTCACATGCTTATGACATTTTATACACGGATCAAACACCATGGCAAGAGTTTAAAAGTTTTCTTTATAAATTAAAATAATTTGTGAAAAATCTAATCGCATTAGATATAATGAAACAGTGTCGTTGTGTCTTTTCTTATACACCATTCAGTTCGGTGCAGATCACATCTGGAAATCAGTATGTGGTCAAAAACTCGGAAATGTCACAGCGGTAGTCCGAGTCAGATGCCACCAACATTCAAACTTCCCGTTGATTAATAAGCACATGCTAGTAATTTGAAATTGACTGTCAAAACTCAAGATTTTTATTTTATTGCATCTAAAATTCCATTAATTCATCTGGATTTACGTGTTTTTGGTGTCATCTCTGTTACTTTAAATACTTTTTTTTGTTTAACCATATTTTATTTGCCATAATTATTACAAAAGGTTCGGGCAATAAGTGACAATCACTCTATTAAAAGTCCTCGCCAATAAATAAAATAACATAATATAGTGGCTAATGAAATTGTACATAGAGTTAAATTAAAGTGTTATGTAACATGACAGTGTTGTTGTTCCATATATTCATGTCCATGTCAGTTAGACAATCCAAATAAAATAATCAAGTATCCGCTCGTCCGCGAATAGGTAACATCGGTAAATTTCAATATACGCATTTAATTAAGGTTATATCTCATAAAGTCTTTAATATATTTTAAAACTGTTTTAAATATTAATGTAATTTGCCTAAAAGATCAGTTTGTTCGAACATGTAATAAGGTTAGCATGTTCTGCAAATGAAATTGTCTTATAGCATGAAACATTTTTTATTCTTTGTGTTTGAAATAGAGTACATCTAACGAAGAAATGTTCAGCATTGAATTATCATATTACATATTTTTGGTATAGTTACACAAAAATATCACTTATCTTACGGTTTTTTTAGTAACTTTTATTTGCAAATCTATACTTTGACGTATATGCATTTTATTTGGTTCTTTTTTTATATATACAATTATTATTTACAATTAATTTCATGAATGTGAAGTTACTTATTACAAATACTTCTAATGGTTCTAATTAAATTATTACTGCAGCATTATTTATATTAAAACACCTGCTCTACTACTGAAATATTCAAAGAATCTTCATAAACCATTTCCTATGTCACTTAATTTATCGTTTATCATTTTGATTCTTTTCATTAACTGTTTTACAAATTGATACTTCGACTTAAATGTATTTTATTCCGCTCTGTTCTTTTGTATACAATTATTAATTACAATTATAGCCATGCACGAAAAATATCTATTGCAAATAGTTTTTATGTTTCTAATTAACTTATTATTGCATCATTACGAAATAAGGGTGTCAGCTCTACTTCTGAAATATTAAAATTCAAGTGCCTTTTACTGGTTTAAACATTTGAATTAGTCTAAGTTTAAAAGCTGAACTTTTGTTGAGACTTAAACAAAAGCAAATTTTATGTAAAATAAGAATAAATGCGGCAAAAGTTTGGTGAACTATGTATGCTTTGCTTATAAAAACTCTGTGGACAGTTCGCTCCCAAATTGGGTGCGAAATGACTAAAGGCGAACTGACTAGGGAGGAACTGTCTTGGGGGCGAAACGTCCGTCGACGAAAATGAGTCATGTGTAAAAACCATAGCTAGGGGCGCCAAAGGGGATTTCTTTTCATTGGTTCAGCTGCAACACCTTGTAACTCTTTTTATAAACTTTTTTTTCGTGAAGTAAAATACCAAAAGGTCAACATCTGCATTAAATATCAAAATGAATAGTTTAGAATTAATGTGCTGTAACAACACTCGGTAATATATAAGGCTACCATCACATCAAAATCAAACCTCCAATAGATGCTTCCTTGGAAGTTGATCTTGAATATACCAATGGCATGTAAATGCAGCTCTTGAGTGGATTCCAGCATTAAAAGAATTGCCTACAGAGCTACACAATGTTACAAGCGACTCGGGGCGCTTAGTTCTGGGGGATTCCGAATATTACTCACGTATTTCCGGTTGGCGCCTGTTGGCGTCAAAAGGTATGTTGACAATTATTTTAATCAAACATCGATTAATATTTGTAGCGATTTTCAGAAACATTGTTAAACATTAAGTTAATGAAATAAAAATTCAAAACATGCCAGGTATGGTAATTTTGCATGAGTGAGTCGTGTTGGAAACACTTTGTTTTTGTTTTGTTTTTTTTTTGGGGGGGGGGATATTTTCTGACCAAACATATTCACTCATAATTAAAATTGTTTCCTCCTTATTTTTTATAATAACTAACGTGTTTGCAAGAAGCTCCTCCATTTGGGGCCTCGTCAAGAAAATTCATGAATAAATGTGAATGATCCACCGGAACTGGTCAAAAGGGGTCACCCTCATTGCACAGAAAATTTTGTACAAATAAACATTTTTATTCAGCCAATATTTGGATTAATACCATCTGTAATGATTGCACATTAAAATTGATTCAGCTTTTGCAACATAATTGACATTTGGAACGTTGGTCTCTCGACTATTTATAGAACGCAGTTTTCCCAAAACGACTCACTCATGCAAAATTACCATACCTGGCCCGTTATGAAATTCTATTTTCATAAACTTAATGTTCATAGATGTTGAGAACTTTAGATGATATAAATAAAAATGTAAATAGTCATAGGACTCGTATATATTTCTTGTTCTGTGAGGCGATATAGCGATTGCTCAGAAAATAGTCATCGTTCTTGCATTTATAACGGCTGGAAAACAGATTGTCTTGTTTATGATTGGCTTTAGTGTATGTACGACACAACTTCTATTAACTTACATTTACATCACTTGTTAATTGCTTTATTCAGCAGTCTACATATATGAACTCGCGCTACATTGTTTGTTGGACGGATTTTCAGTGACAGAAAATAACACTTGAAGGCAGTGGTGTGTCTTTTTTCCTGCTCCATGCACTGACCTAACAGATTTAGAGCTGTTTCTCTGTGACCAAGGTTGGGTTCCTTATCAATGTACAGCGCGAGGTTTTTGAGCGCTCTCTGCTGATCATCGTGTTTCTGGAGACAGCTGTAGGTCTTATACTGTAGAAAGTATAAGTAGATGAGGGAATCAACACCACCCCATGTTAGCCAGTTTAGTCGTATGCTCTTCAAGGTTTGTGTCACTCGAACTTTCAGCTCGTTACCTGTCGATCTAAACTGTTCAAAGCGATGTTCTCTGGGTGCCAATTCATTCGACTTAAATATAACACATGAAGCTGTCATATGCCGAATGTCATTTTCGTCTCTGTACTCACTATATTTTTGGAATCTGCTTGGCACATGCTTATGTTCAATCCAATTACAAGAGCATACCGGTGCACATACACTGAAATCATACCGTCTTTCCACATCTTTCAAGACGGTTTTACAATTTTCGATGTCGCCTGTACAATAATACACTGTGGCCAGTTTCAGTCTACCAGAGGCAACATCAGTGTCAGCGCCAAGTGAAAGGTATACTATTGCACGAGGATATAAACTATTAGAAGCTTGTAAACTCAGTGATGCTAACAACGAACATAACAGTGAATATTACACGGGGAGCAAGAACGCACATGCCGAGATTTCAATATCATTTCCTTCGTTGCGCGTTTGTTTTAAATGTCTTTCTATTGTGCCAACACGTCTTTCTAGTATATCAATCAATGGTTTAAGTCTAAACTTTTGGAAACCCTGCTCATAAAAGAGTGTATAAAAGCTTCTCCGTCTAGAAAAGGCAACGTAAACCATTATACCAAATTTAATTATAGTTTTTATTTTCCTGCAATAGTCTCTGGCAGCATCCAGATTACCGGACACAATACTTAAGAACATTTCTCCGACCAAGTCAATGTCAATTTGAAGAATTCCGTTGTTTATGAGATCAAATAAAATCATTTCTATATTTTCAAGCAACTGACAGTTTGCTGCATTTGTGCACCTTCCAGCCATAAGATTGTTGTTATGTACTATAAAATGTGGACAGTTTCCTTGCATTATGCATCTGCGTAATTCTAATAAGCAACTCCATAAACAAGTCAACAGAGTGTGGTTCTCCCAGTCTAGATGTTTGTCTTCAATACAGCACAGTAGAACGTTTTTACACATGTAACTGGAAACAGCATTTTCTTTAGGAACATTTCTGTTAATTTTACATTTCAGAAGCATTTTCATCAACACATACGTTCGTATTTGTGTCATATTCAAACTGAACATAACACATCTTTCAGCCTCAGATGTTGATATTCGCCATTCTAACTCTTCGTTCACACTGCCTTTACAGCCGACAGGCACAACATAACATGTGCTGTTGTTTATACGCCTCTTCGTGTCATCTGTTGGCCACCTTCGTGAGGTTTGTCGATCTATCCATTGCTTAACTGATGGGTACAATGATTTACACGGCAATGCAATGACAGTATCACCGATTGCGTCCTGAAATTTTTTAATCATAAAAGAAGGACCATTCAGTTCTTGATCGTCTAGCTTTAAACTTAGAACTACACTTTTCTTGAGAAGAACTCTGCCAAGCCTGTCTCTGACACGATGTTCACTATTTACCTCAGTGACAGGAAGAGGAGCATCATTTCGCAGCACCTGCAATAAGCAATAGCCTGGGGCCACGTTGTTTTCTTGAATCATCAAAAGATTTTTGACACCAGGCTCCCACTCATTCAGATCCGAGATTACATTAAACTCGTGATAACAATAAAGTGTATCCAGGTCTGACATGAGTCCATATGTTGTTGTTCCCTCGGAAGAGCTACCAAAGATTCGTACGGTTATATTGAGAAATCTCATATTTAAGTTAGAAATAGATTCTTTTAGACACGATGTATCTCTTCTCAATCTTAAGATGTTTTCATTGACGCCAATATTGTCCAGTACCTCCGACAGCATCACTGATAGACGCTGACCATGTGAATCCGCGTACATCCTAAAAAAGGTAAATATGCATATCAAAACCATAGATATGTTGTAATCCTGTTGATGTTTTGTTAGGATTCCAGTTTTTTTAACTCAATGTACACTTGTCGTTATGACAATGAAAATATACAAAACGATTTATACAACAAATATAGAATCATATTAAAAAAAAACACAATCAACTAGACGTAGTTTACCTGCTTCTTAAAAACGAAAGTTAAAAACGAAAGATGCGAAGTCAATTTAACGTGTTTTGTCATAAAAATTAAAGTATCCAAATTAAAACAAAAGATAATATCACATTTAGAAAAATTAGACGTTTTTTACCTCTTTGTTTGTTTTTTTAAACGAAAGTTGAAAACGAAAGTTGGGAATTCTGGTCAGCGAATCCGCACTTGTCGGGTACCAGAAAATTGTTTTCCACTTCAGATCATGACAATTAAAGTATCCAAAACGTAAAAAAAAAACAAAAAAAAATAATCAAATTTAAGAAACATTAGGCGCTATTTACCTGCTTTTTATAAACGAAAGTTGATAACGAAAGTTGGGAAGTCGATTCAATTTGTGTTGTCATGAAAATTAAAGCATTCAAAACATTTAATACAGCAAACGATAAAATCATATTTTACAAGGGAAACTTTAATTTAAACATACTTTTAGTTCCTACAACTACAACAGATCGGTTGATCTGTGAAATGGGCTCCCTTACGGTCTAAAGGCGTGAAGTTGGCGGCTTAGCGGCCTGGTGGGCTAGTAGCCAGAACTTAATATTTACCAAAATGTATGGTTATCTTTAAGAAACGGCTCTTTTCTAAATGCATAAGATGCACGTTGCAGAGAACAAGTTTTCCTCTGCTTGCGCAAAAATTGAGAGATGAGAGATTTCGAAGAATAACGATTCGAGAAGAAAACAAGTGTTAACATGGGAGTACCGGGTATCTTCCTGTCAAACAACTACGCATCAAGTACCTACCTTTTGTCGCCTGACAAAAGGTAAACATATGTTTTATATATGTAAGTGTGCAACATTGTCGAGTGAATAGGTGGGTAAGTGCGACAAAAATTAAATTATATGTTCAGACTGAAAAAAAACAACAACAACTTAATATAAGTGAAAGAAACCGTGATTGGATATTAATCACAACTTTTTCTTTTTGTTAACATCAAAATTGCGTAATGTTGGAAAAGAAAAAAAACAACACAAAATTGGTTGCAGGTTAGAATCCCATCGACACATGTTTAACATAACTGCAAATTAAATAAGTATCTATTGTAGATAATATCATAGTGCCTTAGAATGCAGATATTTTTTATTTCATTATTACAACCCATTTATTAAATATCGTACTTGTAATAAAGAGGCAGCGATAAAAATTGATAACGATTGCGACGTATTAAACATTGTCTAATATATTATGCAGTAGGTGGCCAATGTTGTCAAGTAGTTTACATTTCGCCGTTGCCGAAAACTTCCTGGCCATTAGGTTATTGCTACGTATAATGAAATGTGGACAATATTCAAGCACGATACAGTTGCGTAATTCAGATAAACAGTATTGTAACCAAATCAATAGATTATGTTTCTTCCAACCACTGCGATATGATTTGTCAATGCAGTGAATCAATACAGTTTTGCACATGAAACTGGACACTAAATTTTCATCTGGAACGTCCACATTTATCTTGGTTTTGAGAAGCATTTTCATCAAAACATACACTTTAATTTGTGTCATATTCATGTTAAACATAATGCATCGTTCAGCTTCAGAAGTTGATATTCTCCATTCTAGTTTCTCATACACACTACCCTTATACCCCTTAGGAACAACATAACACCTAGTATTGTTCAGACACTTCGTTAAGATTAATCCTCTAGATTCTCGGTCTGAGTCTTTATCATTGGAGTGATTAGTTGGCCAGCATTTGGATCGATTCAACCACTGGTTTACTGAATGAGGTGATGATTTACAGCGAATTGCAAAAACAATTTCCTTATCTATAAGCCTACTTTCCCAAAACACCGATGGGCCATGCCGCGTTGCACCAAAGTTTTTAACTTTCGGAAAATCAAAGTGAGAAAGCAAAAACCGTCCTTGTTTGTCTGAAATTAGATTAAAATGTACATCTGTTGGCTCAGCGGCGGGGAGAGGACCAGATAGCACTTGTAGTAGACAGTAACCCGGGCTAACATCCTCCTCTTGAATCATTAAAAAATTGATCCCATGATCCCATTCGCTCAAATCCGTAAGAGCATGCCAATCATTAATAAAGTAAATGGCGTCCATATCTGACATCAGCCCAAGTGTTGTTGTTCCCTCTGATTGGCTCCCGTAAACATGTGTCGTTATATTAAGACCACATATTGAATCGAAAACTTTGTTCATATTCTCAAACAAAAGAGCATTCTTTCTTCTCTTAATTACAATCCTTTTGTTGAGCCCTATATCATCCAAGATCTCTGACAGCATCAAAGACGCGTTGTGATAATCATGAATCTGATACATCCTGCAAAACAAGAAGAAAAAAAGTCGGTGTTTTTAACCAATGTAAATGGTTTGTCAAAAAAAGTGAAACAGGCATATCATGAATAGTCAATAGTCATATACATGTATTTCAAAAACTCCAAACACACCGAAACGTAAACAGAAAAAGAGATTACATGTATGAGTGTTATAATTTGACCAATTAGAATAAAAACATCACAAACAATTAACAAAACATAATCCAGAGGGTATTGCACCGCGCCGATCGACTGAGAGCAGTTGGGGCTTAAACCAGGTTCTGTGGATCACCCACCTTACACTTGAAAGCAGGGTTTTATTCAAACAAACACGCGCAAGTTTCCTTGATGAATGAGCTCTAACCTAAACCACCACCAAGTACACATACACATTCTTGATGAATGAGCTCTAACCTAAACCACCACCAAGTACACATACACATCCTTGATGAATGAGCTCTAACCTAAACCACCACCAAGTACACATACACATTCTTGATGAATGAGCTCTAACCTAAACCACCACCAAGTACACATACACATCCTTGATGAATGAGCTCTAACCTAAACCACCACCAAGTACACATACACATCCTTGATGAATGAGCTCTAACCTAAACCACCACCAAGTACACATACACATCCTTAATGAATGAGCTCTAACCTAAACCACCACCAAGTACACATACACATCCTTGATGAATGAGCTCTAACCTAAACCATCACCAAGTACACATACACATCCTTAATGAATGAGCTCTAACCTAAACCACCACCAAGTACACATACACATCCTTAATGAATGAGCTCTAACCTAAACCACCACCAAGTACACATACACATCCTTGATGAATGAGCTCTAACCTAAACCACCACCAAGTACACATACACATCCTTAATGAATGAGCTCTAACCTAAACCACCACCAAGTACACATACACATTCTTGATGAATGAGCTCTAACCTAAACCACCACCAAGTACACATACACATCCTTGATGAATGAGCTCTAACCTAAACCACCACCAAGTACACATACACATCCTTGATGAATGAGCTCTAACCTAAACCACCACCAAGTACACATACACATCCTTAATGAATGAGCTCTAACCTAAACCACCACCAAGTACACATACACATCCTTAATGAATGAGCTTTAAACTAAACCACCACCAAGTACACATACACATAACTTGTTGTTAGCTAATGGCGCTAGCAGGTACTCATTGATCTTTCAGAGACCAGAGCATCATAGGTTGGCAAGAATAGAAATGGATGAAAGGGAACTTTGAAAGCCACCAAACACGACACAATTAAAAATATTGCAGGCTGGTTTTGATTAAGTCTTTTTATGGGCAGTAAACGAAATGAAAGCAATTCAATATTTACACAAATAAAAGTACAAATTTGACCCATTCCAAACGATGGTTTGCATATGGCGATGAACATGGAACTTTAAATCCAATATTTTCAGAGTAATAAAATTCTATGATCAGCGGCGTTGGGTTCCCAGATACAAGAATGGGTTTGCCATAAACGAAAAAAACAATAGACGGAACTAAACAGAATAGAATTTTGACAGGGGAATATAAATCCTGCATATCACAGAGAACGCCAAAGGCAGAATTTAAAAAGCAAGAAGTATATTCTAGGGGTGATTGAACAATATCCAAATCTATATTGGCTGGGATATTCATCTATTTCCATACAAGTAGCAGTGAATGCAAATATCTAAATCCAACAAAACAGACGCTATCTTCTATACAAAATACCGCCAACCCGACAGAGTGACCTTGCCATGCGAATGGAAGACTAGCATCTTGATGAGCGCATCTAGAGAATTCGATGTCCATATACCGACATGTAATAAACTTTCGAATAAATCACCGTTCGAAAAAAGAGAAATACTTACATAATAATGTTGCTTCTTTGCTTGAATCTTTAAAGTGTCAAAATACGCTTTAAACAATTTATTTTCAATCGTCTTTTAATCCAATTCTCCATTCTGATTTAACTCTCTCGACACACGCCGGTCCTTGGCTGTTACTACCCAAAGAACTATTACATTGTCACAGCTTTTATTTTTTAAGTGTTTACATAATAGGTAAAATCAATATATCCTCTATGTTTGCAGCGTCAAGGAATTATTGAACACATTACATTTAATGTCACAATTCAATCAATAGGATCCTTTTAAGCAGATCATATTCAGGCCACCGATGTATTCAAATATAACGCAAGGGTTGCATTCTCATTGAATTTACACTTGTAATTATTCGCTTTAAATTGTAAACATCTTTTATTCTTCAACATACAAGATTATTGAATTTCATGTTTCAATCTACAAATTTTAAATTGAGGAAATGAACTTATCCAAGTTTAAATACATGTGTGGCGCATAAGTAAACATTCGTTAAGTGATAACAATCGTACAATTACGATTCAGAAAAAGAATACGTTAACAAAAAGAATGCCTGAAAATTATCTGATTTAAGCTTTTTTTAAAACGTCAGGGGCTTTTTAATGACCAAAATAAATGTTTTGAAAATGTTTTCAAAAACATGTTAAATATCATATTATTTTATGTCTTTAAAGCACGATGTTAAGAGCTAACTTAGTAATTGTGTAGGAACTGGAGTTGGCGATATGTTTGCTTTATATGGTGATTTTTTTTCATTTAAAGCAACCAATACGTAGTAGGTACTTTATATTATTTCGACTCATCACTGATTCTAAATTTTGTAATGTGCAGATTGTATGCTTTGTCAGACGAACGTGTTGGAAGGCGTAGCTTAAACGTACTGATTTCATAAAAAATACCTGGAATTAATAGTGCTATAAATTGGAGCTCAAAGGAGCTACATCAGAAAAGTGCAACTTGTCCAAAGCATTCGGCATAGTTGTAGAATGCATCTGATACAAGTGAAATTATGTTTAAGTGATTGATTTGAAGTCACTAACTGTTGAACTGTTGAATTTTCATTTAAAAATCTTAAATGTATATTAAAAAGAAGCAAGTCGATTTCATGAAGAATTTATATCTGTTGAAATTACATATGCTGACATTTTTTAACTGGGAGCAATCTTATCAATGTTTTTCTTTAAGGATTTAAACTCCTCTACTTCAACTTGATATTTATTATAAAATTTAAATTTTATTCTAACAAAGACCACTAGAGGGAAGACCCAAAAGTGGTCTCTAATGACAAGTGGTTTTTTCACAAGCGAATTTATTCGTAATAACAGCCAGTGGGACAAAGTAAATGTGGTCTTTATCCGAAGGTGGTTCTTATTTACATAGCGTTTAAGTTTTAGTTTATTAGTTGAAATAGTAGAGCAAGATTTAATGTCAACTTCTAAGGAACTCCACAATTCAGTTGCAGACGGTACAAACGATTTTGCAAATAGGCTGGTACTCCTTGCAACAGAACTGAAGTTTCCTGGTCGCGTAAACGGGTGACAAGCCCTGATTTCTCTATTCTTACTTGAAAGTTCTTTATTAAGTACTCACCATTTTCTTGTCATTAGCATTACACTCATGTGGGAATTTAAAATAATGTTTTGTGTTGCTTAATTTTGTGAATTTATGCAAATAGAAAATTACGGACTTTTTAGGCGTAGCTTTTTTTTCACTGTTTTATATATGTAATAGAGATACACTAGTAACAATTATTTGGACAAATTTTCATTGAACGGCATGTTACCGTTATTGAGATTTTGATAATTTTCTTTTTTATCGATGAACGTGCAAGGGTAGTGGACCCTTAAATAATAAAAAAGTATTCCGCCGACTGAGTGTGAAGAGTAAGCGACTAAATATAAAAAGTATTACGAGAAATATGGTGTTAGAAAAGAACATTTTAAAATCATTTTAAGAAGCTTTGCTTAAACATGGAACTATACATATCTTAGAAAATAATTTAAAAAACTGTCTAGATGTAGGTCTTTATATTAACAATTCTTCTGAAAACTTACAGTTAGTCTGAATTTGCCTGTTATATTTCAACTGTCGTGTAGTACTATATGAATTAAATAAACAAGTTTTCACGAAAACTGTCGTTTAATTTATAGTTTTTATCTAATTTGTTCAAAATTCTATATAGAAAGTGAAATCAAATAAAACACAACAAAAGTTGACAGAGATATATTTTTTTATTACTGTCGTATCATATAATTCAGCGGCGACAAATTTTCGCGCAAAAGCCGCAAATGGTTATAAATTCTCATTATTATATTTTTCTTTTAAGACATATTATAAATGGTGTTATTTCGTTGTTGTTCAGATTTCCACATTTATCCTTACGATGCTATTAAGTCAAAATGTGGTAAAAATGGCATAGATCTATTTTGGAATGTTCTTTAATTTGCGTACAAAGAAATGGTATATCTTAAAGAAGTAAAAAAGATACATTTGTTGTACTCATTTCTTGTTGGATTCAACTTAAATACAGATTTATGTCTGAAAACTAAATTTACCTGATATGGCGTCATCAATGACGCCATCATATACATGTACATTGACATAAACATGATGTTCAAACTGACAAGTTGAATCCTTTCATCACATGTTCGTCAAGAAAATAGGCCGAAATTGACAAACGATTTACCCAGCCCTTTCGTTCAGCAATAATTGTTTGGTTGATTTGGAAAGTTATTGACAAGAAGCCAGAAGACAGACATCACATTCCACTCACCAATGAAAAAAAAGACCACAGAAACTAATTTTCTACAAATGTGTTTTCTTTGTTTTACCAATCGTTATCGTTTCTTTTAAGTTACTGAATGTGGTGGCGATTTCACTAAAGAGTTAAAGGCTCTGCCACCGCCACAGGATTTAAATGCTAATTTCTCGTTAAATTTATTCTAGTAAGAATATTGAAAAACTTCATGAAACATGCAGTGTTCACCAATAGTATTTTACTTCGTTTTTAATTTGCCAGACTTCTGTTCTGGTTCTAATTAACGTGATCGTCACTGCGTTTATAAATCAATGAAGTTGTATCGGGCTACATTTGAAAATATTTTACACTGACTAAGTATTGTCCCGCCGAGCCATGATTCAACGTCCACATTTCCTATTTCACTCCCAATAAAACGAGTAAAATGTCAAGCATAGAGCAACGTCATAAAAGATGTGACATAATCGGACAAATGTTTACATTTTGAAGCGCCATGATAAAGATAAAGGGTTAGTAATGTTTCAAATCTTTAAAAGACTTGAAGTGTTTACGCTCTTTGTAACGACTAGATATTGAAAAGGGTTCATTCTTACACCGCAACTGCAAGCTTTGTTTACATCAAATGCATCTAAAGGGGCCGTCACACTATGACGTTGTGGACAACGTTCTCTGTACGTTTCAATCGTTCATTTTTTGAGCGTTCTAGAATGAGGCACAGACACTTGTTTAGGGGTCCTTTGCTGGCCCTATATGCCTATAGAGCTATATAGGCCTATATATAGGCTTACAGGTCTCTAGATCCAAAAGTTGGCAATTTCAGGAAATAAACGGATGATCTAGATCTACAGCATGAGATACAACTACAATCACTTAGAACACAAAATATCCCAGTTTTCAAAAAATAACAGTTCATACATAACATAACCATGGAAAGATAACAAAGTAACAGATAACGAAAAAATACATGATCCCATTTGCACATTTATTTCGAAGACAAAATGGTAACTTACCGAACAAATGTTGATTCCCGTTGATAGATCCTTTATTAATCTTTCCTATGACACAAGTAACTAAACATAAATTGGTCTATTGGTGGAGAAAATCCAAATTTATTATCAAAATTTATGGAAGTTTTCACTCGGAATCTCTTCTTTTCCGATTAAGCCTGGTTTATTTGAAAAACGACTTGGCTGCGCATAAGAGCCGGGTTCAAAAACCCGCTAAATTTGGTGGAAAATTCTGAACGTCCGCAAAACGTCGGTATGTTTCCTGTACATACAATGTGTAATTTAAATAAAAATCATGTAAATAGAATGTTGACCATCAAAACAACAGACACCGAGATTGCTTGTTATTTTCAAGGTTTGTTTCAAACGATTGTCAAATAATTTCTTCTTTTTTTTTAATTTACTCATTTTTTGAAACTATGGGCGTTTCCGGAAATGACGTAATTTGCATTATTTCGGAAAAGAACAGATTCCGCGAACAAAAATGTGAAAACTTCAGTGATTTTGATAATAAATTTGGATTTTTTCTGCTTATAAACGGATTTATGTTTAGTTTCTGGTGTCATCGGAAAGATAAATTATTTATCGACCAACATAAACAATATTTGTTCGGTAAGTAACTTTTTTGTCTTTGAACTTGGCGTGAAACTGGGATGATGTATTTTTCCGAGATCTGTTTAGTTTGTTATCTTTAGTAATTTAATATATTAACAAGAATTTTTTTTTCGAAATCGGGGATATTTTGTGTTCTGGGTGATTGAAGTTGCATCTCGTGATACAGATCGCTCATTTATTAGCTGAAATTGACCAAACTTGATACTAGAGCTCTATTTTAAGCCTATATAGCTCTACTGACATACTGGTCAGAAAAGGACCTCTAAACAGGTGTCTGTGGAATGAGGATGACACATTTGGCGTATTATAAACCAGTCTAACGAAACACTAACGTGTTTCTTACGCACTTAAAGCTTGTAACAGCGACCAAGGAAGAAACCCCTGAAATCATAAGCATGCTTTCACGTGCCACTGGCGCGCGAAGAACGATATTTGTCAACGTTAGACGAGCGTGCTGAGGCATGGAAGTTCGGGTAACGATCGAATGACGCTCAATTGACGGCAAAAGGACGTTCGTTTCACCTTAGTGACACGCTGCATGCGCTAGGGGACCGTTCAGCGGTCTTTGACTGGTCGCCAGAGAGTCGTTCACAGCAAAGCAAAGATTTGTAACAACCAAGTATCGCCTGAGTAACGACTGACTCACGATAGCCGAACGCGCGCAACGCACGGCGAACGTTAATAAAACGTTCCACGAACGTTCTTAAACGTTCTTCAGCGTTTAAAATTAAACGTTGAAGAACGCTTGTCTCAGTCAAAACACTGAAAAGTTTTGTGCATGTTCCAAAAATTTTTTCCGGACCACCGTTCTCCGCCGATTCCCGGCGATCACCGACGTTCATTAGCGTTCACACAACGTACTTCTGGCGATATCCCAGCAACCATTGACGACTAACAACGTTTCCTCAAACGTCGTAAAACGCTGGCTAGAACGTCATAGTGTGACGGCCCCATAAATGGTTAGGCTTTTAAGAGAAAATAAGAAGTTATATTGAATATGGATATCTTAATCGGGATCGTTGAACGGTATGTAGATCTACACTTCTTTGCTCATAAACTTTTGCTTCTGCTGTTCTGCTCCGGAGCGACTTTCTATGAATTAAACTTTCTGAAACAATTTTGAATATTTCATATTATTTTATTTGTTAAAGTCATTGGAATCTATGCTTATTTTTCTAAAAAAGAAAAGGTATCAATGGAGTAAAGAAATTTGTTAAAATATCGCGGTTTGAAATTAATGAACATAGTCGACGGTATTACTTCGCGAAAAAGGTATATAGAAAACCACCATCAATTGTAATAGAAATGCATAAAAAGTTTGTCAAAGGTTATAAATAAAATAATAGTTGGTTGTAATTATCAGGATTGAATGTTATTTTCGTGCGTTTTATCGATGTATAAAACGTCAGTCGCGTTACATCTAAAATTTGCGTTTCATCAATGTATGAAATGTCAGTTACCTTACAACTAATTTATATATAAATATCATGCAAGAAAATAACATTCATTTCTGAAGAAAAACTAATACATGAGTCAGTTATAGGTAAAACGAATATGGCATACAACAAAAACTAAAGCGAATATGAAATTTGGGAAAACGTAAAGCGAATATGGCATTCAGCAAAAACTTAAACGAATATGACATAAGGCAAAACGTAAAGCGAACAATACATTCAACAAAAAGACAAAACGAATATGAAATTCAGCAAAAACTAAATCTAATATGACATTTAGCAAAATATTAAGAGAATATGACCTTAGGTAAAAAGATAAAGCGAATGTAACATTCAGAAAAAGTAAAGCAAATATAAAATTTAGCAAAATCAAAAACGAATAAAACATTCAGCAAAACTAAAGCGAGTATGACATTTGCAAAAATGTTAAGCGAATATGACCTCAAGTAAATGAGAAAGCGAATTCATATGACATCTGGCAAAACGTTTAGAGAATATGACATTAAGAATGAATATAAAGCAAATATGACATTAAGCAAAAATTACAAAGCGACTATGAAATTCAGCAAAAAGATAAAACGATTATGACTTTAAACAAAATTTTAAAACGGATATGACATTCAACAAAAATAAAAGCGATTATGAAATTCAGGAAAAAAAAGATAAAACAAAAAAGTAAAGCAAAAACATGTATGACATTAAGAAAAAGGTTATGGGAGTATGACATTTGGTAAAAACATAAAACGAATACGACATTCAGCAAAAAGTTAAGTCAATATGACATTAAGCAAGAAATAAAACGGATATTGCTTTCTGCAAAACATTAAACGAATATAACATTAGGCAAAACGTGAAGCGAACAATATAAAGAACAAAAAGACAAAACGACAAAAAATTTAAACGAATACGACATTCAGCAAAACTTAAGCGAGTAAGACATTTGAAAAAAAAGTTAAGCGAATATGACCTTAAGTAAAAGAGAAAGCGAATATGACATGCAGCAAAAAGTAAAAAGCGAATATAACATTTAGCAAAAAGTACAAAATGGAAAAGCGCTTATGAAATTCAGCTAAAGTATAAAACGATTATGACATTTAACAAAAAGATAAAACGGATATGACATTCAGCAAAAATTAAAGCGAATATGAAATACTGCAGAAACGATAAAACAAAAATGTAAAGCGAATACATGTTAAAGCAAATATAATATTCAGCAAAAGTAAAGCAAATATTACAGTTAGCAAGAAGTACACTGATATATATGACATTCAGCAAAACGAAAATAGAGAAAATGACATTCAACGAAAAGATAAAACGAATATGACATTCATCGAAAAATGTACATTCAGTAAAAGGTTATAGTTAAACACTTGTAACTTCATCGATCATTAAATTATTTTCTCTATATGGAATTGGAGTAGATGTATACATACATTTGATAAATAATAAGATAACACCATTTCTATTTCTTTTTATGAAATTGGCATTCAGTTTCCTTTGTGCATTTGTAAACCATCGACATTATGTGTAATCGAGGTTGGGGTATATCCAAAAGTTAAAAACAGTCGACCCTAAATTTCGTCGAAATTGGCTAAAACTGTTGAAACAAGACTAAGTATTTTAAAAATAATCCAAAATTATCAGCCACATTTAGCTGTTCAGTCGTATGTTAGCTAACTCCATATGCTGTTTAGTTGTTCGTTGTTTTGAGACAAAACGTTCACAACTCCGTGAATCTATCATCTGCTGTAAGATTAACATGTTAGTCTAGGTTTCTGTTTTAACAGTTAACATCTAAATCAATAACATTTTACAGAGACTGCGTTAAATCATCAAACGTTTACATATTGCTCTTCAGCTGAAACTCCGTAATTTTCAAAGAAATCATGTAAGTACTCGAACGTCGGTCTGGAGTCGGCCACTCGATTCCAGCATTTTAACATGATTTCATAGTAGGGTTCTGGACACGATACCGGGCCGTCTGTTGGTTTTGGCATTCTGAAGCCCTTGCCAATGTTGTTCACCACTTCCCGACCAGTCATACCTGGAGACAGATAAACGTTTTACTAACTAAATCTAGATCACGATGCCACGAAGTAACCAACAAGACAGCTGGATAATTCAAAAAAAAATTCTAGTAAATGTATAAAATGAATAAACAATCTTCTAGATTTAACTTCTAAATATAATCTTTTGATTTCAAACATTTATAGTTTATCATTTATTATTATTCTAAATTTACCCAAACCTTTCAGCATTACAATGATATTTCCGTCAGCGGAGAAACGGAGGAACTTTTCATATAGTAAGTTTATTCATTTTACTTACGTTTCGGCCTATGGCTTTTATAAAAAAAATATTGATGACAGAAAACTTATTATAATTAAAAAAATGCGAAGTTTTTAATTATTGAACTAATTTTTTTTTAATTTCCAAAAATAACGCATTTTTCAAATTGGGATATGGGTACTTAAAATGATAATGGCACAATAACTAAGTCGATGACGAATTTTGTTCGCTTGCTCGATTGGAGTTGCTTTTTTCGGGCTTTTTAGGCAGGGGGATCGGGAATTGGATTCGGGAATTTTTCACGGTTTTGAAGGGGCGACAGAGGGGGGCAAAACTCGACGTCCATTTTGACGCGAAAGCGGCGTTGGGCGGTACACGCCGTTGTCGGGGCTGGTCGCAATGTGTTGAATTTTGTATCGCCGGAAAGGTGTTTTCGGTGCCAATTCGTCTGTGACTGAATGGATGAGGTTGAAAAGCCCAATTTTCGGCCGGCCCCGGGGATGTGTTCGGCGGGCGTCGTTGACGTCACTGCAGAGGACTGGCGTTGATGGCTGGCTTTGAAGATGAATATCTAAACAGCTGTTTGATTAATCGAGGGACGGTTTGCGGATTCATGCTGGAGTCATCTTCAATTGATACCATGCCAAATTTCACGGGGAAATTCGAGAATTCGCAAAGTGTCGCGTTCCACATTCCAGGGGTTCAGAAGATATGAATTGGACACGAAATGCATGGTTCAAATCTTCAAACACCACTGGTGACCTTGACATTGAGCCGGCCATGCTGGAACATAGGTTTTGTACATCGTCTTGATAGGGAGAACATTTGACTAAAGTTTCACGAAATTCGTTCTAGGGGTTGAAAAGTTATAGACAGGACACAAAGCATGTAACTTTCATGAAATTCCTTCAAGGCTTTATAAAAAAAACACCACTGGTGACCTTGACATTAAGGCGGCAATGTTGGAACATGGGTTCTGCACATCGTCTTCATGGCGAGAACGTTTGACTAAAGTTTCATGAAATTCCTTCTAATGGTTGAAAAGTTATGGACCGGACACGAAATATGCTCAAACACCACAGGCAGCCTTGACCTTGAGCCAGCCAGGTCGGAACATGGGTTCTGCACATCAGGTTCATGAACTGAGCATTTGACTAAAGTTTCATAAAATTCTTTCAATGGGTTCAGAAGATATGAACCGGACATGAAGTACATGGTTCATATCTTCAAACACCTCTGGTGACTTTGACCATGTTGGAACGTGGGTTCTGCACATCGTCTTCATAGGCTGAGCATTAGACTAAAGTTTCATGAAATTCCTTCTAGGGGTTCAGAAGATATGAACCGGACAAGAAATACGAGTTCATAGTTCAAATCTTCAAACACGACTGGTGACCTTTACCTTGAGCCAGCCAGGTTGGAACATGGGTTCTGCAAGTCGTCTTGATGGGGAGAACATTTGAGTAAAGTTTCATGGAATTCCTTCAAGGGGTTGAAAAGTTATGGACCGGACATGAAATGTGCATGCACGCACGGAAGGACGGACGGACAGACGGACGGACGGAAGGACGGACGGACGAAGACCATTCCTATATCCCCAAGCCGCTATGCAGCGGGGGATAATAATGTGTACCCAATGTCTGAAAGGAGGCTGAGATATGCTAAATAGATGTATGCTTGTAAAATGTCAAAGTTAACAATCCTGCTCTAAGCTGATAAATGAAACATTTTATTATAAAATTTCATTTTTAATTTATCATTATACTTATGCTTTTATTGGTAAATATTATCAACTATTTTAAATCAAACTACTTAAGAAATAATTAAATTCAAGTTATTGATAATGCATCCAATAATTTGCTGTTAATAATATCAAGTAATTTATTATAGAAAACTGACATAATCACGACTTCTGCAATTGACATTCGTGTGATTGTCTTCAAGAAAATTAGATAAAAGGCTGAAAGTGAATTACGTTACAACATATGTGAATTAAGTTACACAGATATTCAAGGGCTAAATTTCTTTCTTAAAATATGCAAATAAGTAATTAAAATTTGCAAACAAATAATGAGTTAAGCATGTGAAAATACAAATAATATCATAATATTCAAATTTCATTGTAAATGCATGTTAAGAAGTAGAAATATGAAATTTCCAGCGTAGGCAGCCATACACATCTTCAGGAAATTGCACTGTTAGCACTTATAAATGACTTGGTTAAGAAACACTCACATCATAGTCCGAGTTCATGTCATTAAAAAAGGTCAAAGTTGCTTTCATGTTTGCCTTCGCTTTGTTTATCAAGTTCACAGTAATTGGATGATGAAGCTAATGATGTCATCAGATCTCATCCACTTTATGAAGTTGCAAGGCTTACTCAGTGTTACATTCGGCATGTTGTGCAACAATCCAAATGTTTAACATACCCCGATGAACGCGATCAAATATCGATTGTATACCTAAGTCAATATAATTGCATCATATCTCAAAATCTCTCTTTTTCAAATTCTTTTTCTCGTAGCGATGTTAATTCAGTTTGATGATTGGCACTTGTACATGTAACAAATGCATAGTTCTTAGAATTAGGCTTAAGAAAAAAAACCGCTCATGAATCAAATTGGCGGAATGTTCTATCACGACTATGTTTGATTACCGATGGCAATGCGTATGCATGGTGGTTCAAAATGATGTTCAGTTGCCTGCATAGGGCACTTTACCAAATGTGATCAGTTCATACAAGAGAACACCATATGACCAAACGTCTGATTTGATACTGAACCTGTTGTCATAAAAAAAAATACCGTTCAAGAACCCCCCATGGCGGGAACTTTTATCACTATTTGTGGTAACCGATGACAACTCGTTAACATGTTGATTCAAAATGATGTTCAGTTACCTGAATATGGCACTCTACCAAAAGTGATCAGTTCATACAAGAGAACACCATATGACCAGACGTCTGATTTGATACTGAACCTGTTTTCATATGCTGCCTCAGGTGCTGTCCATTTCATTGGGATCTTTTTGCCTGGAATAAATAATGCATGGTTTAATTTAATACGAGCTACAAGCTTATTGTAATCTTTTTCATAAAATAGAAATATACTCTATAAACTTTATTGGTTTCTTGACAGGGTTTGTGGGAATTCATTGCATGTCTACGTGCCGTATTACCCGACATGCAGTGTATTCTAAACACCCTGTCAAGAAACAAATAATTGTTTTATTACACTAAGTCTGACATTTCTCCATTGATATAAATTAAAATACTTATTACGTTAATTACGTCGACTTTCTGCCATAGGAACATACGCATATTTTTTTTTATTAATTCTGCGTACGACAGATATTGGTGGTGTCTGTTTTATTTATTTGTTTTTCTTTTATGAATATTTTTTCTTTTCAATCTAGTTTGTTCAATTTCTCGTCATTTACATATATTTTCAAGAAAATACTTTTTTACGAAACATTAATATTTATTTTATAACAATCCCCTGTTGCTAGCCTCAAAACATTTCTCTGCGCGCTATGCTAATACTTTTTTATGAATGTCTTATGTTGGATAAAGTGAACATAGTGCTTTTCATACCATTTATTTTACAAAACTAACAAAAACATAACATTTTATACACTCTCAACATAATTAGAAATGAAAAGACACTCTGTACGCCACCGTTTAATTTCTAAAGGGGCACCAAATGGGGAAAACATGCAACTTACTTCAACATGCAACTTACTTACGGCGGAGATGTTTTAATTGACGTTCATTTACAACGTATTGACCAATCAAAATCAAGAAAATTTATTTGCAGTGTAATAATCTAGATGGGTCGAACACATGTCGGAATAAAAATGCACATTCAAAAAGGTGCATAATTCCATCTTGACCAAATTAACTTGGTATTATCACGAGCGTGTTGTCGTGATTTAATTTGAATGTTTGATGAAGAAATATTGTGAAAGGGCAAATTTATATCAAATGTGAAGTTTTCGTGTCAAAATCCAAGTACCAAAAGGGGGCATAACTCCTTCCAATGTAACCTTGACCTAAAGAATTTGGCATAATAATGAGGATTACCACGTTCAGCCAAATAAAAGCCTCTTTCAGTAAGACGAGCCATACCAAAACTAGCAACTTTTACTTCGTTATTTTGTCCCACAAGTATATTTCCAGCACGCAGATCTGTGTGTATACAATTCGTTGTCTCCAGATAAGCCATACCATCTGCTATCTGTAAAAAAATTAATATATGCATATCAGGAATCGTCACACTCACAAAACACATCCTCCCCAAGCAGCGAAAAAGAAGAGAGGAGGAGAGAGCCGGTTTGTTATAAGTATGTCAATTCACAAACAATTAACGAAAAAGAGAACCTTTGGGCGCTATGCTTATACTTTTTTGAAAGATAATTTTATTCGGTAAAATATATCAAACTATAGACCTGACAGGAGCAATTGGTCTGATTGACTTTTAGCTGTTGATTTTTTGTTCAAATTTTAAAAATCGAAAATTTTGTTTTCAAAAAGAGAAACAAACCTGGTGGCGACAATTCCACTTGAGACGTAAAGTAATTTGCGATAAAACATAAATCCGATTTTATCAACATACCATCACGAATCGAACTTTCAAAACGAAGTAAGCTAATGTTATTTAGCCGTTTTCTTTTAAATAAAGTGCATTTGATTTCAAAAGCAGTACCATCGGCAGGTACTTGCTTTTTGTGTTAATTGAAAGTGGTTTATATTACCCCGGATAAATTTCTAAAAAATAACTTAACCAAATACGAAAATACCAGTTACACGTTTAAATTTTGCACTTTTTATTAACATTGTCGTTGCTTATATGCCTCATTTTTATTACCAATCCTTCCAATTCATGTTTTCACTAAACCTCATAAGAGTTTTATGCTAAACTTAAAATGAGCACAAATAATACACATTTCAATGGGGCAATTACTGGAAGATATTTTATCTTTTATAAAGTTGTATTTTAAGTTATCAAAAAAGGTAATTACTTGTGTACCATGGATGGTTCATTTCCTGAGGTTTCCTCGGTAAACTTTACAATGTAGCATAGGCATTCACTTTATTGGGAAGATGACGATTAAGTAACAAATAACCAACTTCGTTTAGAAAAACCGAACAAGAGGATTTGTTGATTAAGGTGCATCAGTAAAATAAACCAGATTTGGGGTATCAAAATTCTTGCATTTTAATTAATTCTAGCTAATGAAACTGTCATGTAAATATGTGCGACTGTTTTTAACAGTACAAACAAAGAGGTATTACTGTCAGGTGTACGCACAGAAACAAAGAATGATTTTCTTATATGTACTTTTAAAATGCAAGTGAGTTTATGTTAAAATATGTTCTACCTGTCCAGCGATATCTGTTAGATGAGGGAGATTTAATTGATTTTGTTCGTCTCTGCGTAAGTAATCTAATAAGTTTCCATTAACCATCAGTTCCGTGATAATCATTGTGGGCTTCGAAAGTGTACACACAGCTAATAACTGTATAATTTTCTTGTGCCTTAGCTGGTGCAAAATCTTAGCCTCTGCTAAGAATGCCTCCTCTGTCATCTTCCCAGGGTGCAGAATTTTGACAGCAACGTCCACCGGTTTATTCAACCTACCTGAATAATATTATTTAATGTTAGGAGAAAACAAGTAATGTGCGCACACATTTTTGTTTCTAAAAATCTTTAATATACAGTAACATCGCAAAACACTTATTCATAATTACAACTATATAGACTTTATCTTTTCTTGTAATAGTTCTATGTGCAGGAACACATAAACTAATACATTTTCGTATCAATCAAATGTATAATTACTCATATCAAAACCTCTACCAAATATCAAATATGAATGACCATTTATATTGTTTCATAAAGTTAACGTTTAAACTGTTAAAAAAATTCTAACAAGAAATACCTGTAAACACTTCGCCAAAACTAGAAGAACATAATTTCTTGAAAAGTTCAAACGACTCTGCGGCAACTTCCCTTTCCGTTAATTGTACAAGCGACAGATCTTTAAGGCGCTGCATCACTGCTTCATAAAGATAAATGTTTGTTATTAGTCACGGTATACAATAGAAATTCACTCAACATACTTACCGTCTGAATGTCACAATGATCAACATAAGTTATTAAAACTTTGTAATTAAATTAAAAGTAACTTATTTTATCAAAGGTCGCTAAACATAAAATGTCTCAGAACTCGAATTTATGTTAATGTTAAAATGGCGGCGATAAATTCAAATTTGCCCCATAATTACATGCACAGCCATTACAAAACCATGTATTTTCTACAATAATAAAATAACGCCCTGTTCTACAAATTTTATGGAATAGCTTTTTATCGAGCATCGAGCTTCTGTGATAACCAATAGATGAATACGATACTTTCAAAGTCACCTAACACGTCAACTATGCAAATATTGCTAACCCTGTTTACAGGAATTAGAAAAATCATATAACGCCTCATAACACCAGGTTGAGCGCATTTAATATCAACAAAACGAAACAGTATTCTCACGAAATGCTTTAAAACTAACATTTAACGCTTTCTAATTAAGGTAGTACTCTTTCTGATATTCCACTATATTTTGTCATTTTTTACGAAACCTAATTTAATCGTATTCTTTTGTAAATGTAATGGATTATAACAGATTACCTGTTTGTTAGTCAAGAGAAAATGTTATCCGTCAACGTCTAAAGTATATACATGTATGTTTGCTGTTTGTAAATTTAATACCATGAATAAACCAATCAGTGCTGTTATTAATTACGCACGTTTTGCCAATGAATATAGTTTTATTATTTGTCGTGTTCGGTGGCTTTCAAAGATCCCCTTTCATCTACTGTTACAAATATTATTTGCATCTTGAATAATAATATTATTTGAAATGAATGTGTTTAACTGAATACCTTGTATACATTTAACCGAATCTTCTTTTTCACCCCGACAATCGAAACAATAATGCATAAGTTAAGCAGATACGATAAATCTAAACAAGGCAACTAAAAGTTAGAAAAAATTCGTTTACTATACCATGTGTTGTGTCTGATTTAGCCTCGGTTGTTCCTTTATCGCCTGCTTTCATCTCATTATTGAATTTAATACTTCCGAGTTTTAGAGCCGATTCTGATATTTCATTAGCTTTCATTTCTGGTTCAAACTTAAACGTATTAACAACATTGCTTGTTTTAATGTCAGACAACGTTACACCGATGAAACGTATTCTTTGCTTGTATTCTACTACGTGTATAAACAAATTTTCACTGTGGTATAAATTTGTGTCCAAGTTTTCTTTGATCTTATCGACATTTGCTCCAACAGCGCTAATTTTTTTCTCCATCTCTAATAGTTTTATATCATTATCATCTGAAATTGCCCTGATCTGGGTCTTTATACTCTTTTCGTTTTTATCAAGCCAATCGATAATCTTGCTCCGGGAATTCTGTAGCTCTTGGAGAGCGTTTTCAACAAGAGCTTTATTCTGTTCCCGATCTATTTTCAAGCGTGCTTCGCATTCGGCTTTATCAGCCTCCCACCTTTGCATCATGCCTATCAAAGATTTGAACTCGTAGCTTTCTTCATAATTCTTTGCCACGTTTCTTATGAATTTCGGTTCACATTTTGGATGGTCTAATACAAGACAGTCCCCACAAGCAACAGAATCATGGTAACGACAGTAATATTTAATTGTTTCCGCTTTGTGCTTCTTGCACTTTTCTTCTCTTGTTTGACGAATACTTTCGGAAGATTCAGCGTTCAAGGGATCTAAAACGTGATTCCTGCACGCCTTTGCCTTCAGGTGATGAAGAAAACAGGTCTGACACATATATTCTTTGCAATCAGTACAAAATCCGTCAGCTTGCTTTGAGAACTTTTCTGTCGTACATGGTTCACAGAGTGTCTGCAATGTTTCCAAGCGCTTTCCAGAAACCTCCATGTTTCTTTATTCAGAATCTTCTCGCGTTTCTAAATTCAATGTTAATATTTATTAAATAACTTTACGTTATTAGCCCTATAAAAAAGCATCTGCCACGTTCAATAACACGACGGCCTGCTTTATTACAGGGCCATTATCATTAACACTTTGTCGGCCCCGGGCCGAAAAGTGTTAATGATATAAAGCCCGCATTTGAAGCAATTTGATTGGCTAATTAGGCAGGGCCGAAAAAGTGATAAAGATTTCAGCAAGAAACTCTAGGAAATGGCAGCCATTTTGTTTTCACTCGGTCTATTTGTCGACGCAGAGATTTTGCGTAATAAAATAAACTAAGTTTTCAAACATTAATTGATTGACGTTTATTTACTGAAAACTACTGAGTAAGAGTTTAAAGCCGAACGTGTTATAAATTTACAACGTGAAGATTTCACAAATACACAAGCATTTTCTGGCTTGGATCAAATACTTGTGGTTATTTAATAAAATTGTCAATAAATAAGTGATTTGATATTGACCCTGTTATTTGTCCTCGGGTCAGTCGTATAAGCCCTCGGCCTTCGGCCTCGAGCCAATACGACTGCCCTCGGACAAATAACAGGGCCAATATCAAATCACTTATTTATTAACATATATTAATGTTTAGATTTAATACAATGTCCCTTTTGTCATTTTTTGTCATTTGGACTAATACACACAACAAAAACTTAATATCGGTGATCCGGGTTTAAACAATCATGTGCAGGGAATTCGTGATTTTATTACAGAAAGTCAAGCTTGAAAATAGATTATTTAATTTTTTTTAGAAAATATGTTAAGTTATTTAAAAATAAAAAAAATGATTTTTTAACCAATCAAATGAAATTGATCTTTAAATAAAGCTTTTACTTTGAAAAAGTGTAAACAAAAGTTTCACAGATAATATGGTGATACACTCTGGCTAAAATGCTAAATTCATTCGATCAGGCTTCGGTGAAGTTTATTGTTTATGCTTTGGTGGAATTGGTGTTTTACGGTGCCTCTTTGTTGATTCTCTTGAAAACTGATTTTGTTGGCTGGACACAAAAGCAAATTCAAAACTTGATGAAATGTATTAATGGATGTATTTTAAGTTTAAATTAGTGGCCTAAAATGTTACTAATGTATATTTATTTCACATACGTTATGAAAAATTAAAACAGTAAAAAATATCTAGACCTAAATATCCTTCAAAACAACATACGAACATTTGTTAGAACCCTATATATTGTTGCAAGTAACATAGTACTCATATAGGCATTTCAATAAATGTTTAGTGTTGCGTAGTTTTTGTATTTAGATATAAATAGAATTTCCGGGAAAATTTTGATTTATCTATTATCTTGACGTGTATTTACTTTTTCTTAAAACATGTAAAATAAAGATACATTAATAGCATTTATGTGGGCAAAGTTTTATTGAACAGCATAGATAGAAAACGGAAACGACGTTTTACTTTTAAATCATTTGAACTGATTGTTTTTATTTATTGAAAATATCAGACAAACAATGGAAAACTTAAACAAGATGGTCCATAGGACCCTGGGTTGCTCACCTGTCAACAACTGTTCAGTGGTTGCAAGAGTTGTGTGCAAGTTTGGTAAAATCAAGTAAAAATAAATAAAGCTGCTATTGTGGAGAAAAGGTTAAAATAGCTTACTTTGGCTCTTTCAAGTGCCATAACTCTGGAACCCGTAATGGAATCTAGCTGGTTCAAGAAAGGAACCTAGATCTTATAGTAACTCAAGTACTGTACAAGTCTGATTAAATTCATATAAAAATTGAAGCTGCTATTGTGCAGACAATGTCTAAAAAGTTAATTTTAGCACTTTCGGGGGCCACAACTCTGGAACACAAAATGCATAATGGCAATTTCAAGAAAGGAACCAAGATCTTATGGAAATGAAAGTGAAGATCAGACCAAAATTAAGACCACTGGTCCACAGACAAGCTTTTATTAAAACTTGACCTAGTGACCTAGTTTTCTAGGTCATATGACCCAGTTTCGAACTTGACCTAGATATCATTGAGATAAACAATCTGACCAAGATTGAAGAAGATCGGCAGAAAACTAAGACTGCTATTTCCGGGAAATTTTTGATTTATCTATTATCTTGACGTGTATTTACTTTTTCTTAAAACATGTAAAATAAAGATACATTAATAGCATTTATGTGGGCAAAGTTTTATTGAACAGCATAGATAGAAAACGGAAACGACGTTTTACTTTTAAATCATTTGAACTGATTGTTTTATTTATTGAAAATATCAGACAAACAATGGAAAACTTAAACAAGATGGTCCATAGGACCCTGGGTTGCTCACCTGTCAACAACTGTTCAGTGGTTGCAAGAGTTGTGTGCAAGTTTGGTAAAATCAAGTAAAAATAAATAAAGCTGCTATTGTGGAGAAAAGGTTAAAATAGCTTACTTTGGCTCTTTCAAGTGCCATAACTCTGGAACCCGTAATGGAATCTAGCTGGTTCAAGAAAGGAACCTAGATCTTATAGTAACTCAAGTACTGTACAAGTCTGATTAAATTCATATAAAAATTGAAGCTGCTATTGTGCAGACAATGTCTAAAAAGTTAATTTCAGCACTTTCGGGGGCCACAACTCTGGAACACAAAATGCATTATGGCAATTTCAAGAAAGGAACCAAGATCTTATGGAAATGAAAGTGAAGATCAGACCAAAATTAAGACCACTGGTCCACAGACAAGCTTTTATTAAAACTTGACCTAGTGACCTAGTTTTCTAGGTCACATGACCCAGTTTCGAACTTGACCTAGATATCATTGAGATAAACAATCTGACCAAGATTGAAGAAGATTGGCAGAAAACTAAGACTGCTAGTGGGGACAAGCTTTTTCTATAATTCCACCTAGTGACCTAGTTTTTAACTACGAACTACGAACGACGGACGAAAGGCGATCACAAAAGCTCACCCTGTCACCATGTGACAGGTGAGCTAAAAAGCATACCTCCTAAATGGATATTCATAGCAGTATTTATGAGCCCATTCACGAGGTTTCGGGAGCATTATAGTCATTGCGATTCCATCTCTGGTTAATAAAATTTATCCTTATGAACTACAACTTAATAAAGCAAACACTTCAGATAAGCAAGCAGGCTTTCTTGATCTTAATCTTTATATTGAAAATGATTCGTCACTATTAAAATATATGATAAAAGAGATTATTTTTATTTAAATAGAGTAAATTTTCCGTTTTTTTATATTCTACAGCGCTCTGCATGTCTGGGGATTAACCCATCTACAGTTGCAACATTGTTGAGTTGATGGGTGGTTTGGAGTTGTTTCACCAAGACAACTTGTACTTGTTTGTTGATATATGAACCTATTGGAGCAAGTGTGAGGTTGATGCACCATATGACCTGGTTTAATATCCAGTGGCAATGAGTTATGCCACTGACCGTTCCAAGACTCATAAAATAAAAGGTCCTGCAATATTTGTTATAATATTGCCATTTTATGAAAACGAAACATCTAGAGTACTTCTTGAATTATATATGTATTGTTTTTTAAGATACAGACCTTTAACCTTCGGTAAAAAACGTCGTGTCAGTCACACATAAGCATTTAAATGTGAAAAGGTAAATGACATAAAAACTGCGCTAGGCGCTTGTATATAACATTGTTTTTTTAGCTCTTGTTCTAGAAAATAACAGATACTTTCCTGTGTAGTTGACTTTCCTGTAGCAAAATGATCAGCCTCAGTGTTCCTTACATCAATAAAATTAAGATAAATCAGAAAATGATTTATCTCCACCATCAAAACTTAAACGGTGATTATATTACAATCTAGTTTTAATATTAAGATATTCATTATCGGCAAACTTGTCCAGGTTCATTATAATACTGTAATGATTGTTATCATTATTATCATAAATGCTATCATTGTAGTGACAAAATTGACAGTAGTACATCACACAGAAATGTTAGAAATATGGGGTATCATAAACCTTAATGTGAAGAATACACAAACTGATTAAGGCAGAACTTTGAACCTTCTGTACAGGTTTCTACTTCTATTGTCATAAATGATGCTACTGCTGTACGGTCATTATAAAAACAAGAGTTCTAATATCTCTAAAGGAAAAACATTTTGGTACTGCACTGTAGGGTAGGTGCTACCCCCACTCAGCACCCCCTACCAGAGCCCCTGTCTTGGTTAAATGAAAAGAAAAGTAGGTCATCATGTACCCTTTCTAGACCAGTGTGGTGCCAGCTTCAGTGGGCCATCATTTCACGCGAACAACTGCAAGTGAAAAAATCATCAAAATTGAGGGGTCTTTTTTCTTGACCGGTGTGATGCCAGCTTCAAAGTGGGGCATCATTCCATGAGAAATCTTGCCTCTAAAAAACTCAAAATTGAAGTTTTTTTCCCCAATTTTGGACCTAGATAACAAAATTCATAAAAATGTCAAAGTCTCCCAATTCACTCCAAAATGAAAACTGAAAAACTGAAAGCGAAAATGAGTGTCCGAGTGTGCCAAAAAATATAAGATTGATATCTCTGAAGGAAATAATTTTGGTACTGCACTGTAGGGTAGGTGCTACCCACACACCTCCATTCCCTACCAGAGCCCCTATCTAGGCCAAATGAACAGAAAATTAGGCCATCATGTACCTTTTCTTGACCAGTGAGATGCCAGCTTCAAAGCGGGCCACCTTCCATGCGAAATCATGCCGCTGAAAAAAGTCATCAAAATTGAGGGTTTTTTGCATGTCCTGAACAGGACGTTAAAATTCATAAACATGACAAAGTCTCCCAATTCACTCCAAAATGAAAATTGAAAGCACAAATGAGTGTCTGAGTGTGCCAAAACAATCCCAGCTTGATATCTCTGAAGGAAAAAAAATGGTACTGCACTGTAGGGTAGGTGCTATTCCCACCCCTGCATCCCCTACCAGAGCCCCTATCTTGGCCAACAGGATCTGCACTATTCGCTTTATGATTCGTTAGGTTATTTCTGACCAAAATGCTAAAATTACGTTTATATGGAGGAAAGGGTAAACAGCCTCTTGATTTGAATCCCAGAGTTTTTTTCTGCTGCAGGTTGATATGTAAATTTGTCGTCTCTGATGTAGTTATCAAGAAGATATTTTAACTGATTTAACGTAGCTGCAGAAATCATTGAAGAAAGCAAGTAATTCCAAATATTTATTATTCTTTGACTAAAGAAGTGTTTCTTTTTTCTTTTTTATACTTTTCCTTTTTTTAATTTGAAAATATGGCATCTAGTGTTTGAATTGCAGAATTTGAAAAAAGGAATACGTGTTTGTTTTATGTCATAATTTGTAAACTTTAGTTAGGTCTCCTTGTAATCTTCTAAATCCTAATTTAAAATAAAAATGTGGAGAGCAGCCAATCAAGGAACCCATGATGTGTAATGAATATGCCATCGGACCTAGGCTGAGAGTCACTGGAAAGTCGCCGTAGACCGGTCCGGGCTGAGGCTGATGTTCAGGATCGAGAACAATGTTGTAGACATCCCCCTGGACAATTACCTGCAGCGCAGCGATGCACGCACTAGAGGCCACTGCAGGTTCTTACAAGAACGCATCAGAGACAACAGATATGCCGAATCCTTCTTCCGTAGGACAACTAGAGAATGAAACAACCTCCCTTCATCTGTTGTTGCAGCGCCAACCCTGGAAGCCTTCAGGTCCCTCCAGCTGGACTGACCTGACCACACACTGCCAAATCAACAGTTTTGTAAATAATTTCAAAGACATTTTAATCTCTTGGAGACTGAAGCCATTACGCATACTCAGTCTGGCAGAGCTATGTCCGGTCTGTAAGATCCTAGCTGTAACCGGGAAGAAGAAAAATAATTTCAACTTCAACTTCAAAAATAACAACAATAACAGTACCTTTTCGCTAACAATTTTTACGCCAGGAAACTGAGTCAAGCAAATCTACAATAATAAACATTTTCGGAAACTTTTCCCATATTCCGACTGTTAAAAAGACTTTTCAAAGTTTTCATAATACTGCACACCTCTTATACATCCACGCAAACCCACAAAAAATACAACTATGCAATGCTTTGAATCAATCTCATTAAAATTTCATTTAAACGTCAGTCAGTTGCGCAGCCTATCCTCAGCTGACCATATACGTAATCTCCCCGGAGATGCGGGGTTCTGGGAGCCTTAGCGCGTCAGTTAAACAAAAGTTATCTTGTCGCGCATGTGATTATAGTCTAAACTGTAAATTTTCAGTTCTTTGATTTGATGCTCAGGTAATTCTCGTGAAAGTTTTCAGTATATCCCGTTAACAAAAGCTTCAGTTGATTTTGTGACTTTTGGTTTTATTCTCTCCTTGATTGAATGTTCTTAGTATACGAACGCACGAGGTGATTGAAATGGCATTTTCATAAAAAGTAGTAACAATGATGCATCTTATTACGTTTCACATTTGAAGATTGTAGTCCAACTCTATGACGAGATATCAAATAAAAATTAGGGTAAAGAGTAGAAACCAGAAATATTTTAATCATGTGCGTTTTTCCAGACATCTGCTTAAAGCTCCACTTACTTGGTGGCTTTCAAAGCTTCTCTTTTCATTAATTTAATTATAAGAGTAGCGTATTTGTGCCGTGTGGCAGCCGTAAAACGTCGCACCGTACATTCAATCATTGCTATTACCAGTCATATAGTTCTTTGAAGGCCGTTGAGCATGATATTTATATTTGTGAAAACAATGAGTTGGGCTCAAACCGGGCGGTTAGGCGTCGTGGACAGTAATACGCATTTCCATTACTGCTCATGAACAGGCACAATCAAACCGAACCTGCAATATATTGTTGTCGTGTTTGGTGGCCTTCAAAGTTTACTTTTTAATCTATTTTGAAATCCAGAACATTTTCTGCAAAACAATTAATTGAAAATTAATAAACTGGCTCAGACTACCTCTGAAAAAAACAAAAACAAGTACAAACCCACAAACTTTGAAGAAGTTTTGTTAGTCTTCACGTGTTTGACATTTCTGCCAGGTTATTTTAAAATCCCTCAAGGAATGACAGAGTTACTTAGTGGACACAAGCACTAGTGCTCTATTAGGGATTATGACTTTGACCTCTTAAGTGTAACCTTGATCTTCGAATAACCGTACAGGGTCTTGTAAACCACATGTTGACTTCATGTGTGTGACATTTCTGCCAAACTATTTTAAAACTCACCAAGAAATGACAGATTGAATAAGCGGACATGACCAACATTGCAATACCAAGGATCATGGCGTTGACCTCTAAGTATGACCTTGACCGAGCAACTGACCTGGGTCTTGTGCGCAACAGGTCTCCTTAATTTCTGACATCTTATTTTAAACTTCCTCAAGAACTGACAGTTACCAAGCGGACACGAGCACCAGTAAGATATCAGGGATTATGACTTTGACTTCTGTGACATTGTCCTTGTAAACGACACGTCGTCTTCATGTGTTTGATATTTCTGCCAAATTATTTTAAAATTCATCAAGAAATAACAGAATTACTGAGGGGACACCCTCGTACTGCAATGGTGGGACACGGCCACCATTGAAGTACCGGGGATTATGACTGACCTCTAAGTGTGAGCTTGACCTTCAAGCAACTGACCTAGGTCTTGTGCTGACACATCCTCATCATGTGTATAACATTTCTGCTAAGTAATTCTGAAATCCATGCAGAAATAACAGTTATTAAGCGGACACGAAGTATCGGACAGATGGACAGACGGATGGTTCTACTACTATATGTCTTGGAAGTTTTTACTACAATATGCCTTCGGAGGCATAAAAAGCACCAAAAAAACAGCGTGCAACTAAAAATATAAACACAAGTGATATATATATATATACCAATATTCCAAGTTTGGAGTCAATAAGCCACAGCAAACTAAAGTTATTAAGCAGAAACTGAATTTTAGCAACAGTGACCTTGACCTTGATCACAGACACCTGGGTAGCAACCCCAAGCTGCCTCTTGATATAAGCTCCCCATACACCAAGTTTTGAGTCAATTGGCCAAAGCAAACTCAAGTTATTAAGAGGACACTGAATTTCTATTATTAGCAACAGTGACCTTGACCTTGATCACAGACACCTGGGTAGCAAACCCAAGCTGCAACTTGATATAAGCTACCCATACATTAAGTTTGGAATCAATAGGCCAAAGCAAACTAAAGTTATTAAGCAGAAACTGAATTTCTATTTTAGCAACAGTGACCTGACCTTGATCACAGACACCTGGGTAGCAAACCCAAGCTCCCATTTGATAAAAGCTACCCATACACTAAGTTTGGAGTCAATGGCAAAAGCAAACTCAAGTAATTGAGGAGATACTGAATTTCTATTTTAGCAGCAGTGACCTGGACAATATGCACCAGGGCACTTCATGACAATACTTCTTTGAAAGTTTAGTTGAAATCCATTGAGAAATGTAGTAGTTGCGCACACAAGAAATTGTTTAGCCTGCCCTCCCGCCGATGTACCCCAATCTAATAACCAGGATTTTTCCTTTGGAAAACCTGGTTAAATATCCTACTTGCCGAAAAAGGTTAACTGGATGGACATAATTACAGACGGACGGACCATCACTAGATGTCGGGGGCATAAAAATAGCTATGTTATGTCACCCTTTTTCTAGGGGATGCGTGGGTACTCCGAGACCAAATATGGGACCTGTAAATATATGGTCAACATCGCAAGGAAATTAAAATAAAGGAGTCGACGACTTGAAAGCTCTCACTCATTCAAAATCTATTCTAGAAGTGTGCATGCTCAAAGTAGTTAAGCGGGTAAATAAAATCTAAGGCCGGCGACCACTATTAGTAAAGACAGGTTAATTGACTAGTGCACATGCTGCAAGATGAAAATGAGATGAATGGACAATACAAATATAGATAAATACTACAAAAACAAATAGTAACATAAAAGAGAAAGGTATAGGGGTCAATAACCCTGCGACATATCCAATTTTAAGTTTTTATGACAAATAAATGGCATAATGACAAAACTGTAAAATTATAACCAACATTCATGTTTTGTTACAGGTAGACGAAGCCTCTTCAAGTATCACATTTTCTTTAACAAGGGCAACACACAGAAAAAACAAAACACAGCAAATATCATGGAAAACTTTATTCCATTTTCTACAAGGTCAAAATCTTTGACTTGAAATATTTAAGTTTAAACCGTGTAAGTTATAACATGATATGAAGATAACATCTAGTTTGAGAAAGTTTTTAACAGCAATGTTCACATATAAGGGATAGATCTTAAAGCTTGCTTTATATTAGCACGTTCTTCAGATGTTCTTACATGTACATATAGAATAAAATCCCTCCTGGGTTCAAGTAACAGAGGTAGGTACCAGCTGAACTTCATTTTAATTACCAATTCAATGGATTATCTCACTTACATCTCATGCTACCAGTGTAGATCCAGATCACCATGCACATGGGTACAGTCTGATCAGGATCTATTTTTCCCTTTTTAAATTCATCAAATTTTTTTAGAGCAAAAAGACCTGATCAGACAGACTGATCTGGATCTACACTGGTTACCCATGTGATTAAAGGCGTACATGAAGGTTTAGTTCTCCCTAACAAGTTCTTGAAATGGGTATGATGTATGTAGAAATACTATCAATATATCATTAATTATCCCATTACGCCATATATATGCCTTTTTACATATGGTGACCAGTGTAGATCCAGATCAGCAGGCACATCAGTCATCTGATCTGGATCTGCACTGTTTGCTTTTTGGTCAGAAATAACCTAATAAATCAAATAGCAAACAGTGCAGATCCTGATCTGATGGCATGAATGTGCCTGATGATCTGGATCTACACTGTTTGCTATGTGATAAAAGGCGCATATATGGAGGAAAGGAAAGTACATGTTCATCAATTCAATTAACATTAAAGCACTTCATATCTTAACTGAAAACTGTCAACAAATAAATACACATTAAACAAATAGAAAAAGAGTAAGTATCTACCTGAAACTAAATAATGAATATAATACAAATATCATTAACAAGCAAAGTTTCTTCAACACTAAGCCTAAATTATACTTAATATTACTTACATCTGCAATATTTTATTTGAACAAGAACAGGAAGTCACATGACTGACCTTTTTAATGACTCATTTTATCTTGTAGAAAACTCAGACTCACTGTTTTTTTGTAAACCTGTGCCCAAAATAAATTAAAAAAAAAAAAATAGATTGAAAACCAAAATCGAAGCACAAGAACTTGATTGGTCCATTTGTTAACTAGTCTCAATTTAAACCAATCAGATGCTTGCGATTTGTAACTGGTCTCCAACCTAAGTTTTATAATTTTTCGTCCCAGGACCAGTGATGAAAGATTTTTCCAATGTTTTCACGGTATACCGCTGATATATTCTAGCCTTACTGTTGTGACGAATGTTATTGTCAATTGTTTACATTCTGATTAGCGTCTGCATTGTTTGCTACATGAACAACTGGTTAAAAATACTCGTTTT
The DNA here is from genome assembly GCA_038501625.1 of Corbicula japonica. Lineage (NCBI taxonomy): Eukaryota > Metazoa > Mollusca > Bivalvia > Venerida > Cyrenidae > Corbicula > Corbicula japonica. The sequence continues at coordinate 667,785 of JAZAYU010000098.1, read as the reverse complement.
TATTTCAGAATGTTTACTAAAATTTGAAGAAATTTAAATTAAGCTTGTCAAGCTCTGAAACGACCTTGCTGCGAATTATCCAATATTATATAAACATGTATCAATCAATCTAACATAAGCCTACCATTATACTTCAATCAAATAATGATGAACAAATCAATTCAATAAATATATACAGTTTCTTTTGCTTGTTTTATATAAAAAATCTGCTTCTAATGTGTTCATTCACGCCATATGATTACACACAAAATTTCAGATACATACACAATTTCTGCCGCAAATGTTAATTTATACCATCTAGATTCCATCAAGTATATTTACTGTTTTCTTTAAAATACTCTATCAATCTGCTACACAATAATACGTTGATACATTTTTCAACAAGCCAATAAATTCCTCCAAGAATAGGCCCCAATATTATAAAACTGAGAATTGAAACCTATCTCAAACCTCATTGCGACTGACCACCATTTCAGTCAATCAGATGTTTGTGATTTGGCGGCCATTTCAGCCAATCAGATGCTTGATATTCGAGACTGGTTTCTAATCTCAGTTCTATAAACTTCAGAACAGATCCCTATGTCCACAAGAAATCATAATCAAATATGCTTATTAAGTTGAAATGGATCTTGTGGTCATAAATCTGCCCAGTTCTTCTTTGCTAGCACAAATTCAACTCTTTATCTCAAACTTTCTGGTTCAAACATCAAAAACATCAGAATTAAGATCTGTCTCAGAAATCGAGTCTGCCATTGGTCAGATCTGACACTGGGCAAGTTCAAGCAATCAGATTGCGAAGATCCAAGACAGATTACCTATCTTAAGTTTGGAACTTTAAGGCCTGTCATATCCCTCACTTTCTTACAAAACCAAAAATCTGGTGGCTGATTTGCAAGCACACGACTTGTGCAATTGATACACCTACTTACATGTCATAGTTTTTTTGTCCTGTTTATATCAAACCTTGGTTAACAACGGAATTGGCTATTTCTAATTTCTACACTAAAACCTTTCTATTTAATTTATTATCTGTTTTGGCACTACGGTAGTGTAATAATATTCCAAACATTTTGTTCAAATTTGTTCGGAAGTATTTTGAATTTATTTTCATCCAATATATATTTGATTAAATTTGCATTAACTTTGGATATACATGTTCCCCATTCCATCAAACATACAGGACTTTAAACACATGTATAATGGTAAATATGGTAATATACATTGTCACAATTAACTAATAACACAATGAAAATCTTTCTGAAAAAAAAACAAACACACAAAAAACAATATCAAATTAATTGCCTATTATGGTATTTTAATATTGATGACAAAAATTTTTACATATGTATTTTCAAAATAAACAAATAATAAAAAAAATTGTGTTCTTAATGATTTTGACCACCAAATTTTACTGTAATTTAGGCAAGATGTAGACAGATAAAATCTTAACAAAAACAGTTGCCTTTAAATTTATGTGTAAAAAGAAACTTCTGATATGGGTTCACTAGCCAACTGGTCTGAGGTTCTATCTTGGGCCAACAATTTTACTTGTTTCTTTTAGTCCCTAAACTTGTGTATTAAATCCTGTAAAATTGAATTGGTAATGAATAGAAAATTTGAAATATTCCTTTTCTGTATCCATTAACTTTTTCCTCCTTATATTTGACTTCTATTGTATGGGTGAACAGTGTAGATCCAGATCAGCCAGCACATCTGTGCCCTCTGATTAGGATCTACACTGTTTGCATTAATGCATTAGGTTATCTTTGACAAGGAAGTGAAATTATTATACCATAATCAAAGGGCATGTATGTGCTGGTCGATCTGTCCACCTGTAATAAAACCCATATATATGAAGTAAAAGAGTTATACTGTCTGAACCAAAAGCCCTTTTGATGCCAACTGCAGACTTCAGAATGCCTTGATTACCACCTTTTAAAATATGTTTCAGTCTATTACAATGACAAAAAAAAACCCTAACAACAAAACAGAAATAATATAATACAGCAGTAATCAGTCACCATTCTTTATTGCACGCTGACTGACAGAAAAAAACACAAACATCCCATTGCAAAGTAATCATAGATACTTTTCCATGGTGCTAAAACCATATATTCAAGAACAAGGTACTAGTGCAGCTCTTGCATCAATGGAAACTGTACCATTTATTCCAAATAACTGATGTTGGTGCTAAATTATCCAATCTCTACCAATATTTGTTTGTCGAAAGTCTCGGATATAGGCCTTTTTCTTAGTTTTATGTAACACAATAGGGCAGGATAGAATTTTGGACCAGGAATTCAGCAAATTTCACTTAGTGTTCAGAAAGTAAAAAACTAATAGAAAAACAAAATGAAATGATCGCATGCAGCAAATGCAGGCTTATTTCTGAGACTGAAGACAACTAATACCAGAAACCACATCCTCACTTCTGTTTTTATTTAAAGATGACACTAGGCCCATCATCGTTCAATATTGCTCGCTATGTGAAGTCTTTTTATCTGTATCCAATGGCATGTATTGAATAAAAAGAATCCCCCACCCACGCAGGGTTCCAATAATCGTCCCTTGAAAACAAGCAGCTCAAAATTGCTTCCTAAAACACAAGCCATAGTGAGGCCGTCACTTTGGCATTGACATAAAACTAGCTTAAAAGTCAGCAAACTCTTTCGAGCATTTCTCGGATGATGATATTCTCAGCGGTTCCTCCTCGTAATCGTCAAAGTTACTCGTGTCTCCTGGGCCTTTACACTTGGGGATAAATGGAGCCTCAACCTGAAAAATAATAAAACATTTTTTTTTAATCCTTTCTTGTTTGTTTTTTAAATTTACTTTGTTAACCTTTTACATATATAGACCATTCATCATATGGGTAAACAGTGCAGATCCAGATCAGTGAGCACATCTGTGCCATCAGATCAGGATCTACACTGTTTGCTTGTTGTTCCCAAATTTCAATGTATCTACAGCTTTGCAATGAATTTCTTTGCATTGAATTTATTATAAAACAGAAATATGCAATCAAGTTACCTCCCCTACTATACAGAGTAAAACAAAATGTGATAATACTGTAATCTAGTTACCTCCCTTACAATGCAGAGAAAAGCTAAATGTGATAACCAATGGAAAAGTTCTATTTGGAAGGTAATATGTGAAAATATGATAACCTTAAAGATGTTATGCTAAACAATTTTATACTTCCTAATAAATCTTTTAACAGTGTAGATCCTAATCAGGCTGCAGGTTGTGCAGACTGATCTGGACTGAAGGTCATAAAGCTGAGAATGGAAACCAGTCTCAAATCTCAAGCATCTGATTGGCAACTGGTTGCCATTTCAGCCAATCAGATGCTTGAGATTTGAGACTGGTTTCCAAGCTCAGTTTTATAACCTTGGGCACTGGATAGCACATGGGATATAGGCAGGCCTGGATAAAAGTTGTGTCCAAGGAACATTTACATGTTAATACAATGTTATCTTTCACTGAATTCAGGAAGGCATGTTTGTAGGGATTCACTGACTAAAAACTGATCTGTGTAGAACAGAATTTAGCAGCACCCAATATGCACTTAGACCTGGATCTGCACTAGTTACTGTTGGCAGCATAATATTGGTGAACCATCTAATATGCAAACAGTAACTTCATTAACCCTTTCCTCCATATACAGTCAAATCTGTCTTTAGCAGCCACCCAAGGGAGTGACAAAGTGGCTGCTCTATACAGGTGGCTGTTAAAGACAGACCTGTTAAAATGAGAACAAAATGTCAGTTTAGGACATATTCAAACTGGCTGTTTAAGACAGGTGGTTGCTATTCGCAGGCGGCTGCTAAGGCAGGTTTCACTATATACTCATTTCTACGCATGTGCAACCAGATCAGCCGGCACATCATAGGGTTATTGGTCAGAAATAACCTAATGAATAAAAAAGCGAACAGTTTAATTCCTGATCAGATGGCATGGATGTGCCATATGATCAGGATCTAAACTGTTAGCTTTTTGGATTCATAAGGTTATTCCTGACCAAAATGGGACCAGTGCAGATCCTGATCAGATGGCACAAAATGTTTATATGGAGGAAAGGTTTAAATCACTGTTTATAACACACAGGTATTATTCTCATAAGACTCTATATTCAATAGTTGGATTTTTGAATGGTATGATTTTTCCCACTTTCCCTTGCACCAATTGGAAAATGGAATCTCAGCGAAATATAATGCTACCACAGCATTCCTCGCTTCATGAACAGTTGGACCCACCTTCTTTTGGTAGATTGCTATCCAGTCTGTTGTAGAGAACCATTTATGGTTCTTGATGTCATTTACACCGTTTTTCAAGTTTCCAAACCTCTTTGTGAGATCAACTTGCAACAAGCTTCGCAACAAGTCCTTTAAGTCCGAACTGAAGTGCGACGGGAAACGAACCTGAAAAACAAAAAAAATACAATCCAACCATCTGTAAATATAGACCACAGTCCTGTGGATGTAGGCCATATTTTATTTGCCCCACTGACTTATCTAAGTAAATTCATCTGTAAAAAAAGACCACCTGCCTTCAAAGACCATGTTTGGGTTTCCACAGTGGTCTTTGATGCATTCTATAATGATGAAGTCTATAATGTCGGAGAGTACTGATATTATAATGACACTAATTATGGGAAGATGTGACTTATGTGATAATTTTGACATTTTCAGTTTTTTTTCTTTTATCAGAAGAATAAAGGTTTATTCCAACAAAAAGCATTATAAGCAAAAATATACATCCACTCAATTTCTTGAGGTCATTTTCACCGAAAGACATCAATTTCCACCGAAGACGTACTTGTTTTTGTCCAGTTCAATCTCGTTTCTTTTGAAAATGTTGTTTGTGATTCCAACAATTTCTAAAGATGTATTATTATTTGTTAACCAAAAATGATTACCAATTTTCGAGTTGTGACCAGGATAGTCAAACCAAACCAGTATATAACCAGTTCTATCCAATATCTGGCCTCTATCTTCAATAAACAGCAATTAGAGTCAAATACAATATGGATTAGAGGCAGATGATTTTTGATATATCACCTCCTGACAAATTTCCAGGAAAAAGTATTGCCCCCTGGGATAAGCTGACTTCAACCAAATCTTCTTGTTATAAAGTAACAAAGGCTTAAAATGTGATTCCGCAATTTCCTCAATGAGACAATTTTTTTTATATATTTAGGTATTTAAAGAAACAATTAAAAGCTCTGAAATGTTCAAAAAGACGTTATTAATTTATTAGTGTGCCTTTGGTTCAAAATAAGTCTTAGACAGTTAACAGTTAACTCCATGGATATGCCTGGCCTGAAGGTTATAAATCTGAGATTGGAAACCAGTCTCAAATCTCAAGCATCTGATTGGCTGAAATGGCGACCAGTCGCCATTTCAGCCAATCAGATGCTTGAAATTTGAGACTGGTTTCTAATCTCAGCTTTATAACCTTCAGCCCTGGATATATGCCTGTTATCACATGCGTGATCAGTGTCAATTCAGGGCCCAAGATCATAAAACTAAGTTATGAGATCAGTCTCAAATCTCAAGCATCTGATTGGCTGAAATGGCGACTGGTCGCCATTTCAGCCAATCAGATGCTTGAGATTTGAGACTGATCTCCAGATTTAGTTTTGTGATCTTGGGCACAGATCTAATTGGATCTACACTGTTTACTGCTAGGTCCTCAATAACCTAATGAATCTAAAAGTGAACAGTATATATGTATAACCTGATCACACAGCACAGATGTGCTGACTGATCTGTGTCTACACTGTTTACTGCTAGTTCCTCAATATCCTAATGAATCTAAAAGTGAACAGTATATATGTATAACCTGATCACATGGCACAGATGTGCTGACTGATCTGGATCTACACTGTTGCCCATGTAATAAAAGGTCAAAAACATGACAAATGTTGTTAACACTTAAAGAATTAACTTACTTTAATAAAATCATTATTAACTTTTTAAGGGAAATTACATCAACCAATCAGATTGAATATATAAGTAGGATAATAAAGACTTGTCATTTCTCAGGTAAAATGCTAAATATAGGTGAAATAAGAACTCGATGGCACGATTAGAACTGCATCATATTGTCAATAATAATTTTTGAACCCGTACAATGTTTAATCAGGAAACCCACTGTTCACTTTTTTATTTTTTAGATTCATCAGATTATTTCTAACATAGAAGAGAACAGTGTAGATCCAGATCAGAAATCATGGATATGCTGACCAATCAGGATCTACACTCTTCATTTTAAGATACATTAGATTATTTTTGACAAAGAAGAGAACATTGTAGATCTAGATCAGAGAGCATGGATATACTGACTGATCAGGATCTATACTCCTCGTTTTTTAGATCCATTAAATCATTTCTGACCCAGGTTTGAACAGTGTAGATCCAGATCGGACAGCATGGATGCTTCAAGTTTGAGCTATTTTAGATTTTTTATGACCAAGAAGAAAACAGTTTAGATCCAGATCAGATAGCACTGACACGCGGTCTGATCAGGGTCTACACTGTTGGCTTTTATATTATTATTGACCAAGACATGAACAGAGGAAATCCAGATCAGATGTGCAGAGTAATCTGGATCAACACTGGTCACCAACGTAATAAAAAGCATAATCATGGAATAAACAGTTAAAAGAAAATTTTGGAGTTTTCTTTACAACAGAATGATCTAGATATTGTTGTTGTAGTCTTGTTTAGTGGGAGTTAGATTATTACAGAACTTGTGCGTATGTTTATTTCTGTCTAATTAATTGTCTGCTATATTGGGAAGGTCAATTGCCTTTTGTGTGGTAAACTCAGGAGAAATAATTCAACACACCTAATATAATATTAATTAAAGCAATTGAAGTCTGTTAGACATGAGTTACATCCCCTTGATTGCAGTATTTCTTTTTTTATGCCTCCACGATGTGAGTTGCACTTGTCCTTCTGTACGTACGCCTCTAAAGCTTGTAGTAACAACTCCTCCAAACTATCTGGTGGATTTCTTTCAAGCTTGCAGAGATGATTAAGCAGGATGTGAAGATGGTTGTATAAAAAAAGGATTTTTTCCTGCAGCCATTTTTACCAGTTATGGCCCTTTGTCACAAATGTTGTTGTAGCAGTGGAGACATTGGTGTGTAGGTATAGACAGATGGACAGAAGTGGGGGGCATATAGAGTTGCCCTCGTCCGTACGTCAGAGTGCAACTCTATATGCCACCCACTATGTGGGCGCATAAAAAAGTACTACTGCATACTTTGGTTATTTCTTTTATTAAATAAACCATGTTGTTTACTAAAATTTTGTGTTTTTAAATGTGTATAGAGCTACAATTAAAAGGGAAATAATGACATTATGCTGCTGGTAGATTCGTATCCGTTCTCATTGCATATGTAAACCACATCGTGCTCAACTTCTTGTGTGATACTGTTTACACACACAACTTGAATGATACAAACCGGCAGATTGCATACTTTTAAAACACATGTGTAATATAACAATCTTTGCTACTGATTCATCCTGTACATTAATAATTTTGGTTTACAAACATAAAAAACAACTGTTTAAACCCTTTCCTTGATATAAACGCATTTTTACGCATGTGCGACAAGTGTACATCCGTGATCTGCACTGGTCGCATTTTGGTCAGAAATAACCTAATGAATCAAAAAGCGAACAGTTTAGATCCTGATCAAACGGCACAGAACTGATGTGCCAGCTGATCTGGATCTAAACTGTTTACCCTAGCAATAAAATGTATCTATACAGGAAAGGGTTAAGTCAGTTACACTCTGGTCACAAATAATACACATTAAATATCCTTTAATGCAGAATATTACGTCAAACATGGAGAAAAAATGGGGTTTTTTTACGACATGATAAGGTTGTCTGAGACTCTTCAAATCAAGTTTGTTTTGACTCTTCCTCAAGTCTTTTACAATCCTTGAGATTTCATTCATTTAAACTCATCAGGGAAATTTCTTATCTTGCTACTGGCTAGCCAAATAACAATTGTTTTGATTTTGTTTCATATTTTTTTGCATGAAATGACAACTCATGTCAACAACCCTATTATATGTGCATTGGTATTTGTGCCGACTTAAATCCCAGCACTAGTTTTTTTAATGAGGAAATAACTTTTTTCCGGAACTAAACATTCTGGCTACTTACAACAATTGTTGGTTTGATTTAAAACAGAAGTCTGCATGGTTAACACTTTAATATGGACCCAGACTTAATGTATTAGCTGATACTATGGTGTCTAAATGTGGTTTTAATACACTGCCAGATTGCAAATGATTCATTTGAAATGAAGATGGGAAAGAAAACAATCAAATGATGACATTATCTTGCATTTTTTTATGTGTTGTCTTGAAGCATAATTTGGAGAAAATCTCTTTACCAATTACAGCATGGGATATGGCTGTTGATCAAGATCAGCTGCATTCCATACTGCCTAATCAAGAGTAGCTTTTACTGTAGCCAGCCTCTAAAAGTAATATGTTAAACATCATAAATGATGATTTGTTAGGTGAATAAGACTTATTTGTAGAAGATGAAGTTGAAGTGTAAATATTTCATGCACTAACCTTCCCTGATACGATTTTCTCGTAGATCTGTATAGGCTGGTCAGCGAAGAAGGGGGGATAACCTGCTGCCATTTCATACACCAGGACTCCTAGAGCCCACCAGTCTACAGCCTTGTTGTAGCCCTGAAAAATGATAAATTCAGTAAATGTTTGAAGATTTATAGAACTATAACTTTGCATCTGGCTTCTATGGTGTGTTATTATTAACCCTTTATTCCATTTATACATGTTTAATCATGTGTGAACAGTGTAGATCAAGATCAACATGCACATCCATGGCATCTGAACTGGATCTGCACTGGTCGCTTCTTGGTAAAAAATAACCAAAAGAATCTAAAAATAAACAGTATACATGTAGATCCTGATCAAAAATCAGCTGATCTGGATATTCACTGTTTTCCCATGTGATATAAACTAAGTTGTATACACAGAGTAAATGGTTAAACAGTTTCATCAACTTTTCATTCTGTATGGTTAAAAACTGAAATATCTAGAATTAGTTGTTCCACGAAACACAAGTGTTGCTAACATTGCTTTTGAAAGGGACACAAAAAATAGTAACATAGGAGTTATCATTCTTGTTTTCACCAATGGCAATGTTCATGCATGATCCTATTCCAATTATTAAGTGAAAAGGACAAGAATGTTCAAAGTTATAAGCAACAGTAAGTTTCATTTTAAATTTGGGGACTACAGGACGCCAGCTGCTGACATCCCTGGAAATAGGATCCCTATATGTCTACCTCATATCGCAGGCGACACAAAAATTAACGCCCAAGGCCTGACAATCTCAACATCGGAAATAAATAAAGTTACGAAGCTGACATACAAAAGACAATGCACTAAGTAGATAGACAAATGACCTTTTAGCACAATCCTTACACTACTGTTATATTGCTTTCTGGAGCAACTTTTCCAATAACACTTCTAGAATTACAAGCAAGATGGTAACAAGTTTCCCCCCAAGTCACAATTGACATTTTTGTTAAATTAGGGAGTAACTTGAGTGACATTCTGTAGTAGTATTACATCTAATACATCAGGAAAACTATCCTGGAAGTTACAGAAAATTTCCTTTGTAATAATATGTTAGCGAGAATATAAACAAAACATGAATCATAAAGGTACTTGAATGCTTGCCAAAGCTAGACATTGCAGCAGAACAATATTCCACTGTGCTCTTGTAAGAAAGTGATAAGGCTGAAAGTCTGGTGCAATACCACATGTACCAAACATCTTACTTTTATTGTTTTAGCATTATACTCAAAATATATGTGCCATGGTTTTATGCCTAGATCTAGATCAGTCAGAACATCAATGCCATTTGATCTGGATCTGCGCTGGTTGCATCTTTGTCAGAAAAAACCTAAAAGATCAAAAAAAGCTAACAGTGAATATCCTGATCAGCATGTATGTGCCAGCTGATCTGGATCTATACTGATTGCTAATGTGATAAAAGCAGACATTTTAGAAAGAACAATATTCCACTGTGCTCTTGTAAGATAGTGTAAAGGCTGAAAGTCTGGTGCGGTACCAAACATCTTTTTATTGTTTGAGTATCATCCCTTTACTTAACAATATATACATGTTTTTACACGTGTGTGACCAGTGAAGATCCAGATGTGCCAGCATATCCATGCCATCTGATCTGGATCTGCACTGGTAGCCCCTTGGTCATAAATAACCTAATAAATAAAAAAAAAACAGTGAAGATCCTGATCAGATTGCATGGATGTGTAGATCTAGATCTACACTGTTCACCCATGTGATGAAGGCTCATCTATGGAGTAAAGGGTTAATTCAAAGAAAAACAAATGTGAAGGTTGAAAATCCATCCCACTTCTTTTTTTCCAATAATGCATTTCTGGGCTTATTTTAGAAAGAATTCAGTAATACTATACTAAATCCACCCACACGCGGTTTTACACTGTGTTATGTCTCTAAATACTAAATCACACATTGTGTTATTCCTAACAGTTTTATTTAATATATATTTATTTTTCTTAGATCTTGTCTCTGAACACTGCATATTTTTTTTATCAATTATACCACTATTGACCCTTTCCTCCATATATACACATTTTTAGGCATGTGTGACCAGTGTAGAACCAGATCAGCTGGCACATCCATGCCATCTAATCAAGATCTGCACTGGTCACATTTTGGTCAGAAATAACCTAATAAAGCGAACAATGAAGATCCTGATCAGAAATTGTGGATTGCATGGATGTGCATAGATGTGCAAGCTGATCTTGATCTACACTTGGTAAAAATTTTAATCCCTGCGAATAGGGTTGAGACTTGAAATTGTAATTTACTTACCTTGCTGAGGATGATTTCAGGGGCGAGGTACTCTGGCGTTCCACACAGGGTCCATGTGCGACCTTTAACCCGCTTTGCAAAACCGAAGTCAGTCACCTAATCAAAAGGCAAATATATACAATTCAATATTTTATGAAAAATCACTTTGAGGTCATTCAGATATTGCCCAAAACAGAAATACAATGATCAGTATTATAGCAGTTGATGTATCAATGTTATAGTGAAATAATTTTTTACTCCATGCCTGTATTCAAACAGGCATGCAAGTTTTCTTCATTGGTACTCTGAAAATATTTTCTTGGCTATACACTGTATTTCATTTTAGGAAAATCTGAGTGAACAATCAGATGGTTGCTTTGGGTACATTTATAGCCTTGGATTAATGAATTGTTTTGCTATAGGCAGACTTGATTTCACTTCTGGTTCGGGAATCCCCAACCATGTGCTGAAATATTTCCGCTGTTGATTCCCGACGTGAAGCTTGAGCTTCAATTAGGTATTGGGAACCAGTCATGGAAATATCTGATTAAATGGTTGCGAATCATGAAAAAAGGGCTTGAAATGAACTTGGTCCAATGTTAAACATTATTCCGCTAAGCTATTCAACTTTTTTACTCCATGGGTAGGAGTTATGTCACATGGATGAACAGTGTAGATCCAGATCAGCAGACACATTTAAGCTGTCTGGTCAGGATCTAACCTGTTTGCTTTTTGATTCTGTAGGTATTTCTTTGGAGTGAAAGGTTAAATTGTTCACTACTGAAAGTGAAAGTTGACTCTTGCAGAATAATCATAAACATGTGATCAAGTTCAGAAAGATCAGAAAGCTTTATAAGTTATTTTATGGCACAAATGATCATTGCCAACAGGAAGTGTGTCATTGGATTATTTTAATTTTTTTACAATCTTTCCCCTTTTTTTCAATTTGAAAAAATCTATTTTTTTCATATATTTAATTTATTCAATAATAAAGTTGTGTGTAAAAAATGTGATATTATTGCAAAAATGATTATATATTCAGCATCATCAGCTCATTTTTATTTTATTTTTTTTTAATGCGCAAAATTACCAATGACACAGATCCTTGTAGTTTAATGCTCAAACTTGTAGCATGAAAACGGAATCATGCGCAGGTAAAATATGCAAACAGCCGATGATTCAGTCTTTTTCCTCAGTCAATTTTTTCTTTTAAACAACTAAAAAGCTTTTCATTTATTTCCAGTATTGATAACATTATAAAACAAAAACCAAAAAATAATAATTATAAAAATTAATAAAGTGCTTTTAGCCTTTTACTCCATAAATAGAGGGTTTATCACATGTGTGACCTGGACTGAAGGTTATAAAGCTGAGATTGGAAACCAGTCTCAATCTTAAGCATCTGATTGGCTGAAATGGCGACCGGTCACCATTTCAGCCAATCAGATGCTTGAGATTTGAGACTGGTTTCCATGCTCAGTTTTATAACCTTGGGCACAGTGTAGATCCTCATCAGCTTGCACATTCTGTGCCATCTGGTCATATCTTGGTCAGAAATAACATAAAGAATCTAAAAGCTAACAGTGTAGACCATTATCAGATGGAACGGATATACCAGCTAATCTGGATCTTCACTGTTTTCAAATGTGATATAAGTTGTATTTATGGAATAAAGGGTTAAAAATGTCATTAAATTTTCATTATTTTCAGTATTTATTACATTTAAATTATCGAAACAAAACAAATTACAAAGTAATGAAGTACTAATTTTTATTAATGTAAACAAAAAATAAAATCACTGGAGAAAGCCTACGCTTTTAAAATGATAGAAAAAAAAACTAGAAACATTTACTTATTTAAAAGCATGTTTTGAAAAAAACGCTTTTAATCAATTCTACAGCTTTTAAGTGCAGCCATTTGAAAAGTAATTCAAAACCCACAAGCTAGTACAAATAGGGATAATATTAATGTAATGTTCACAGAAAAACTCTCTTTTCAGATATTATGATATAAAAGGTTATGAATAACACTTAAAAACATATTTCAAACATTGATGGTTTTTATGGTATATTAAATAAATATTCCTAAAGAAAATGTAAAATATGCAAGTAAAATTGGAACCAATATTTTACAATAATGTAAATATACAAACAGTGTAAAAGTATAAAGAAAACTTCAAGATAATTTCTTTTTTGTAAAGAAATAGATATTTTTCAAGTTAGTTTTCTCAAATTAAATCTACTCATGTTGTTAGCCCTTTACTCCATACATGTGAAATGTAACTTTTACACATGGGCAAACAGTTTGCTTTTTTGATTCAATATGTTATTTCTGACCAAGAAGCATCGAGTAAAGATCCAGATCAGATGGTACAGAAGTGCTGGCTGATCTGGATCTACAATGACTGCATATGCAATAAATCCGTATATATATTATGGTGTAAAGAGTTTAAAAAGATATTTTTTCTATATTTTAATTTCTCTTGAATTTCTTTTTCATTATTGACAATTGCTGAGATATTTAAGTATTCAAAGGTTAAGTGTTTATTGTAGAAAGGCATCATGCTGGAAGTACAAACCATGTGCAACACGGTTAGAATTCAAGGACATGTTATAGAATTAATACACAAACCACAACTAAAAGGTTACATATGCAGTGATTTTTTTTACTGTTTTATCAATTTAATTATTTTTCTTAATTTTGTCAAATTTGGCCAAAAAAAATTTGGTGGAAAATCTGACATTTCTTGGTAAATTGAAAAGCCTAAATTTGACAGTAAAAACTCTTGATGTCTCTTTTTTAATTTTTAAAAATCCGTATTTAACTTGACAAAACACATCTAAAACAATTGAAATTTCTAGGGATTTAGGACTGTTATGCTATCATAAAAACTTTGTAAAAATATTTATAATTGTCTGCAGCCAAAAACTGTCTTAAAAAGATGCAAAACCAACCTTTTCCAGAGACAGTCTAGACTCTGATTATTATTAAATTCCTGCAATACTATCTACTTCAGTTTAAAAACAGTTTCTGCATTTTTGATTCATTTACACTCATCTTTCACTTTGCAAGTACAGAAGTCTTTCCATTTTGGATCGGAAAACATCTGGTCAAGAACATGGTTAAAACAATAGGCGCACATAAACTATTGAACTGTGCACAATGTTTTTAATGTCAACCACACACACTTTTTACTACAAATTGCAGCAAAAAAAGTATGACATTTTTCATTTTGTCATCATTGTGGTCTTTCAAAAGGCTAAGATATCATCAATTCCTCAAAATATTTTCGTTAAGAATTTAAATATTTACAAGAGTAAATATGAGAAAAAATTAACTGACATTTTACTGCATTCATCACCATATGAAAAACATTCGATTTTTATAAAGTGCCCAAAAGTATTACATACTCTGAAAAAATACCAATTTAATCCTTAAGTAAAAATTTAAAATATTTTTATCAATAATTCAAAAAAGATCGTGAGTTCTTAGTAAATATACAGTCACACAGTGAAGTAGGTACAAAATAAGCATGCATCAAACCCACTGGCACAGACACACACAAGGAACTCAAATATGCACAAATGCTAAAAACAACAGAGATAACAGCCAGTTACTGGGCTGAAGGTTATAAAGCTGAGATTGGAAACCAGTCTCAAATCTCAAGCATCTGATTGGCTGAAATGGCGACTGGTAGCCAATCAGATGCTTGAGATTTGAGACTGGTTTCCATGCTCAGTTTTATAACCTTGGGCACAGGATTTCTACTTGACTGCAGTGGTCTCAAAAAGAAGTGGACGCCAGGATTTCCACCAGCAATTTTGAACATATGACCAGTTATTAATGAAAATTAATGTGGTATTTTGTTGATTTAAACTCAAAAGCCCCATTCTATTTTCATAAAATTCAATTCTACTTTAACTTTTTTTTGCATATATGCACGTTTTAATGCATGTGTGACCAGTGTAGATCCAGATCAGCCAGCACATCTGTGCTATTTGATCGGGATCTACATTTTGGTCAGACTCAGAAATAACCTAAAGAATCTAAAAGCAAACAGTGTAGATCCTGATCAGACAGCACATATGTGCCAGCTGATCTGGATCTACTCCTGTTGCCCAAGCAATAAAGGTGTATATATGGAGTTAAAGGTTGAAAGATAATGAGACCACTAGACAGAGTTATACAGACTTGAACAGTTAACAAGAAATCTACAGAATGTTATTCTAAAAAATAGATAAAATATGTAAAAAAATATGTATGACTTTCTGAACCTGGAAATCGCTTTTATCACATGTGCCCAAATCCCAAAACTTAGATTTAATCAAATAAACCTATATATTCGAAAACATTTTCACAAATTTTTTGTAGTTTTTTTTTCCATCACTGGCATTAAAAGTTAAAAAAAAAAATTTATTTAATAAAATCATAGTTTAAATTTAATTGTTTTTGTTGCTTATAAAACAGAGAGCATGATAGCATGTTGCACATTTATAGCTACCAAAATTCCTGCTTTCAAAGAAAATTAAAAATGTGTAATTTACATGTAAAGCTGCAAGAAAGAAGATATAAAAGTTGAAAAAAAATCAAGATTCACCAAACACTAGCGTCTAACAAAAAGAAACAAGCTAACAGAAGTAGAGGAAAAAAAGCTTAATTGTTGTCCATCCGTCCGTCTGTCTGTCTGTTGAATCCCTCCACCTACATGAACGATGTTACGGTGTCAAAAGCGTTAGCAAAAAACAATCACGACTGTGCTACCTCGGCCGCAGAGCCGTGCACATGGCAAAACACTGAAAGCGTACCAAATGCCTCTGAATATATATAGCTATTTAGGGGGTTTTGCTATAGTGTAACAGTCTGCTAGAGATTATGGCATCGGTACTTTAGCAACATCGAGGATGGTTAGGTTACCTTTAGATACCCCAACGAGTCTAGGAGGAGATTTTCAGGTTTTAAATCCCTGTACATTATTTCAAGATGGTGCAAGTACTCCAAGACGAGCACTATTTGTGCAGCGTAAAATCGTGAGTGTGGCTCGCTGTTAAATAGAAGCATGAAAACATATTATATACGTCTAAACATGTACAATGTAACTAAATATGGGAGGTTTGCTATGTGCTATGCACCTAATACATGGTCTAACACATGTCCAAAAATGCTGGGGTTCGGGAAGATTCCACACGTCAAATCTTGGTTAAACAGGAACAAAAAACGGTACAACAAATAGTAGCTGTAGAAAAAATACATAAATATATATAACAAGCAATAAATTTGAACAGTGTTGATAAAATCTTTCATGTTAGACCCTGATTTTAATTCTGAATTTACAGGTAAAGCTAAGAGGATACATAAATCGGCTCAGCTACCAATTAGCTGGCTATGTACCAGACAATTTACCTTGAAAAATGTTACTTGGGTCGAAAGCAGCATGATATACATTGACTGGTACTGTAAGATGGAAAATCATGTGATCAAAATACTTAATAAATTATAGTGAAAACATAAACCTGTTTTACCATTCAACTCATTGAATTCCATTAAATAAAGTTTTACTGTTTACTCCATATATATAAGATTATCAAATGAGCGACCAGTGTAGATCCAGATCAGCCGGCAAATCTGCCATCGGATCAGGGTCCACTGTTCACTGTTTTGGTAAAAAATAACCAAATAAATCAAAAAGCGAACAGTGTACATCCTGATAAGTAGTTTCAGACGTGCTGGTTGATCCGGATCAACACTGTTTGTCCATGGATAACAACCATATCCCATGGAGTAAAGGATTATACATAGGCTATCATATGACTGCAGACTAGAACTTTTAGACCACACATGCTTACAGTTTATTTATTTTGTTGTTTAAAGATTACATGTGCAGTGCTCTTGTTGTTGTTGTTTTCATCCCATTCCTAATTCTAAAACATATACTTTTTTCAAGAAATTTCAAGAAATCTGAAACCTGTGATTATTTTTTTGAGAAATAAACAATGTATTTATTACAGACATCAAATTTATTTATTTGTAATTTTAAAGCATTCTTTGAATTTTTCTATACAAAAGTAAGAACTCACAAATTCAGTAAAAACAATATATCTTTCTAAATGAAAAATGGCACTTGACCCCATCCCAAAAATGATGGGGGAAAACACTGTTTAAGACAGCACATGCTTATAGCTGGGTTATTTAGTAGTTTAAAGATTATATGTACCTCTGCAGTAAATACTTCAAAGTTTCTGAAATGTTTTAGTGCTCTGAATAAAGAGAAAGCAGTCATGAGTATAACATTATAATTATGTTTCCAGCAGACATATGATGGGCTATAATTAATCTTCTCATTAACTGTTTAACCCTTACCTCCATATATACGCATTTTTACACATGTGCGACCAGTTTTGATCCAGATCAGCCAGCACATCCGTGCCATCTGATTAGGATCTGCACTGGTTGCATATAGAGATCCTGATCAAATTGCATATATGTGCCAACTGACCTTGATCTACACTGTTTGTCCATGGGATATGATGTATATACCATGGAATAAAGGGTTATTTAATTCATTCTGTTTTTTTTTTCATAAATTTGTTTTATTTAGAGATAACATCTGATCACAGATAATCCTCCTATATTTTCCATGAGGTCACTAGAAATTTATTTCATCAACACTGTTAACGGTCAAATAATGAGAACGGAAGAAACAAATGGACCTAGTCTATAGGCCGATATACAGCGGATGTCGTGTACTTACTTTAAGATACCCCTGGGAGTCTATTAGCAGATTCTCAGGCTTGAGATCTCGGTAAATGAGATCCAAGAAATGCAGATACTCAAAAGCCAACACAATTTGTGCTGCATAAAATCGGGAATGTGGTTCACTGTTAATGCAAAGATAAAAATACATGATGAACATAGACGAGTTGTTTTAAATATTAATATACACAAAACTACTTTTCCTATCAGAACTACTTTTCCTATTGGAATTACTTTTTCTATAAGAACTACTTTTCCTATCAGAATTACTTTTCCTGTCAGAACTACTTTTTCTATATGAACTACTTTTCATATCAAAATTACTTTTCATATCAGAACTAATTTGCCTATCAGAACTACTTTTCCTATCTCACTAGAAAAAAATTGCTTGTAACTGGTTATTGCTTTCAACTGAATATACAATTATAGCTTACAGCATATCTATGTAACTTATCCCTTTCCTCCGTACATATGTGCATTTTACAGCATGTTTGACCAGTGAGTGTAGTTCAAGATCAGCAGGCACATCCGTGCTGTCTAATCAGGATCTGTACTATTTGCTTTTTGGTCAGAAATAACCTAATGTATCAAAAAGCAAACAGTGCAGATCCTGACCATCATTGATGCATCTGCTGATTTGGATCTACACTGTTTGCCCACACAATTATGATGTAACTATGGAGTAAAGGGTTGACTATTTATATACACAGAACTACTTTTCCTATAATTATGGCAAGAAGAAATTAAATTGCTTGTAACTGGTTATACCATTATAGCCTAGATCATATATTAAGTTAAAACTGCTCAGAATTAAATTACCAAGGATTTGAAATTACCCAACTTGATTAAGAGCAAAATAAAACAAATATTGCATTAACTTGACAACACATAAATGAAGTCTTCCTCAATTGTATCATGACCAAGGTTCAACAAGAACAAATCCTCAAGTATGTCAAGTGGATATTTATCTATTGCAAAACTCCCCTAGCTTTTCAACAAGCAGTCAAAGTTAGCAGTTTACTCCATATATAAATATATGCCTTTAATCCCATGTGCAATTAGTGCAGGGTTGAAGGTTATAAAACTGAGTTTGGAAACCAGTCTCAAATCTCAAGCATCTGATTGGCTGAAATGGCGACTGGTCGCCATTTCAGCCAATCAGATGCTTGAGATTTGAGACTGGTTTCCATGCTCAGTTTTATAACCTTGGGCACTGATCTAGATCAGCTGGTACATTTGTGCTGTCTGATCAGGATCTACACTGTTGCCTTTTTGATTCATTAGGTTATTTTTGATCAAAAAGTAAACAATGCAAATCCTGGTCAGAAGGCACAATGTGTACTCTAATATGGATCTACACTGTTTATAAATATGATAAACTGCAAATATTTGGAGTAAACATTTCACTTTGAATGTTTCCTTGGACACTGATGCCCCCACTGCTGCAACAAAATTTGTAATAATAAAAGGGCCATAACTCTGGTAAAAATGGTTGTAAGAAAAAATCCTTTCTTTACGATCATCTACACATCCTGCTTAATCATCTGTGCAAGTTAAAGTATAAGAATGGTTGGAAATTTTCCCAGTTTAAGTATAAGAAAATGATATTCTACAAATTAGGTCATCCCCTATTCATTACATTTAGTCGGAAAATTTCCCCTGTTAAGAAAATAATATTCCCTGTGAATAATATATTAATTCCTGGATTTCTCAAAAAAACTTATTTCATAAATATCTTTAACAATTTTGTTCAATACGAAGGAAAATTTTATAAACCAGCTGCTTCTGCCAACAGCTATAAAAATATAAATATAGAAAAATGACCGGATTATTAAAATATTCATGATTCCTAATAAACTAGTTGTCGTATATATTGTTTATGTATCATTCACACATTGTATGACCATAAAATAGCCGGGTCAGACCGATAACGGTTCTAAATTAGTGACCAATATTAAGAATAATAATTATTGACAGTGTATTTACGTTTTTTGTTTAAGTTATGGATAAACATATCAGCTGTAAGATAGGTAACAAAAGTAGCCCTAAGCAGAATTTCGGAAAAATAAAAATTGATTGCCTTTAAAAGTCTTGCCCTGCCTCCTTAAACTTAGAAGGGAATTTTTGGGAGTGAACTTCAGCTTATTCTGGTGGAAGATGCCCTCTGCACATTGTTTCTGACCCAGATCGGCACCTAGCTATAGCCACCAAAGTTTCATGAGCTAGCTTGATAGCTTTCTAATTTCTAGAACAGACTTAACTATATTTAAAAGTTTCTAAACAAGGAAAACACTTCAGTGCATATATCTATATCTATAATTTCAACTTATGTCTACCAATAATAGAAAACTGATATCACACTTCTAAATTAAACTGACAAACTTATCAATTGTATAATTTAAATAGCAAACTTGACCTGCAATATAATATATATATATTTATGATTTCATTTAATACTGCATGTTACAAGATGTTTTGATGATTACATTTTAAGGAACAAATTATTTGGGAAAACAATGTTTTCTGACTATTTTTAATTGACAAATATTTCCTTTTTAGGTCACCGCTCCCCCACCCCACCCCTCCCCCACCAAAAGAGTACCAATTTACACAAACCTACCTGCATCTTTTTTTTCATACTTTAAACCTTACTCCATAAATTGATGCATTTTAACCCATGTGTGACCAGTGTAGATCCAGATCAGCCAGCACATCTGTGTTGTCTGATCTGGATCTGCACTGGTCGCATCTTGTTCAGAAATTACCTAATTAATGTAAAAGAGAACAGTGTAGATCCTGATCAAATGTGCCAACTGATCTGAATCTAAACTATTCGCCCACACAACGAGTGTGTATCTATGGAGGAAAGGGTTACTGCTGCCTTAACCCTTTCCGTTTAGATACACCTTTATTGCTAGGTCGAACAGTTTAGATCCAGATCAGCCGGCACATCTGTGCCGTCTGATCAGGATCTAAACTGTTCGCTTTTTGATTCATTAGGTTATTTCTGACCAAAATGCGACCAGTGCAGATCCTGATCAGACGGCACGGATGTGCCGGCTGATCTGGATCTACACTGGTCGCACATGCGTAAAAATGCGTATATATCCAGGAAAGGGTTAATACATTAGTTTACTCACACTGAAAAGGTGATATTGAAGCACTCTGTGAGTCACTGTGATGTCACAAATGACGTCATCAAATCAAAATAAAGGAAGGGAAAGGATTTTTGTGAGTCGTCACTAAATTATAAAAATGCATGTGAAGGGATAACTCAAGTCTGTTGACTTACTTGAACATAACCATCATTAGAAATAAGAATATTCTCAGGTTTCAGGTCGCGGTATGTGACATCAAGGAAATGGAGATATTCGAACGTTAGCACTATCTGAGCAGCATAGAATCGGGACTGACTTTCACTAGGAAATATTGAGAGAAAATCTGGTAACCATGGCAACTCAGCTTGAAGCACAAACAATATCCAATTATTCTCTCCATTGACAAAGTGTCACAAGTAATGTGACAGTCAGAATTATTTTCAATCACTGACTATTTTGTAATTAAGGGTACTGTTCTTCAGTGAGGGAAGATGTCCCCTGACCTCCATGTGATGAAACAAGCATGTTATCAAAGTTGTAATATCTGGTCATTCACAGTTTAACATGTTATATATATTTATAGGGATTCATAAATAATTAATCACTGTTCGGTTCAGAAACAATTCAGGATAGTGAACTAAGCATTTTCAGTAAATCTTTTTTTTCTAGAACTTTACAAATTAAAAAAAAAATGCAATATTAACCTAGCAAAAAATTTTAAATGGTAAAAAGGAAATATCATGCTAGCTAGAAAACAATTCACCCTACAACTCTATTTTAGAGGCATAAACCGTACTTAAGTGTTGTTACTTTTCTTTAAATCTTTTATTAAATAATATTGAAAAACAAAAAACTCCAGGTAGCACTAGTCAGATAATATGCACTTGTTCAAGGAATATAACAGATGTGCGAGAATCATCGGCATGTTTTCCAGATTCTCTCTAGATTCCGCTTCGATGTAAACCATAAATGGATCTGGAAAGTTTTCCATGTAAGAAAGTTCAGTGTAACCTTATACTACTTCATGAACTCTTAAACTTACAGCTATTACAATTGCATTCACACTTCATATAGGTTTGTATTGTGGTAAGTTACTGGCCCAAGGTTACACTAGCTGCCGAATCTCAAGGGTCATTTCATAAAATTTGGGGAGATTCTAACAAATAATTGGCAAAAATGCCAAGTTCAAGGAAAAATTACCTTTCAAATAAAAATCATAGGGGGTAAAATGAGGCTTTTTTTTAATTTTAAGTCAGTCTCATCTCCTGGGTCAAAAGGAACCCCTGACTGAAAGATGGCTCAAAGTGATCCGTGTTGACCCTTTTCCAATGTCTATGAGATTTAAAGGGTCTACATTATTGACTAATGTGGTTAAATCTTGGACACCCAAAACAAAATATTGTTAGGGTCAACAGTTTTTTAAATGCATACAGAGATTAGGAAAACAATTACTGTAATACCCGTACTAAAATCAGACATAGATATCTCTACATGTAGATTTGCTTTGTCAATGTGCAGAAAAAATCATTGAGCTAAATCAAACATTTCCATGCACACAAGGTAACTAACAGGTTTTCTGTCTGTTGCAATTATCACTGTTTATATTTCTTGGCACTTGCAAAAAGGATCTTAAAATAGCCTCAACCAGATGCTGGCTGTTAATATCAAATGTACAACCTCACAAAGCCATTACCCTTTACAGCCTACAATCAAAGTTATTTTTGCTCTTTTTACCAAACTTCACTGAAGTGTATTTTTTTGGTTTTAATTGAGATTGTAGATTAAAAAATTGAAAATTTTAAAGAAGCAAGAACAAACATGATTAATTTTGTTGTTGTTTTTTTCAAATAAGCAAATATAATACTAAATATAATACTTAAAATTGTTATAAGAAAAAAAGGAAGCAAACCCTTTACATTATGTTTACCTTAAAATATAATTATGCACAAAATTCATCTAAGTACATGCCTTCTGATTTAGTCCTGGGGGCAATTTTATAGAGATCCCCAGAGTAGTAATCACCTAGAATACCAGATCAGATTTTAGGGTGGGGGGATAACTGATCAGCTACCCTTATCCTAAACTGCTAATGCTTAACATAATCTGGGAAAGGAATAGATAATATTAATATGATCATAAAACCTGTGTCTTAAACTCTTTAAAAAACTCTTTACTTCAAACTCCTATGCATGTTTTCATGAATTTATGATCTCTGTCAAATCAAAAAGAGTTTCTATACCCTTTACTCCATGGAAACTGGTTAGGTCCCACATGTGACCAGAATAGATCCAGATCAGTCTGCACATTTGTTCAGTCTGATGCGCTGGCTGATCTGGATCTACACTGTTCGCTCTTGGTGAAACAGCCATATCCCATGGAATAACGGGTTGCAACATGTCCCAGGCATTCATAGTACTTACCTAAATCGGCCTATCCGTCTTAGATGCGAGAACATTTCTCCCCCAGTGACAAATTCTAACACCATGTATAAATTTGAATTATCCTGAAACAACAATAGGAGCATTTTGTAAGAACAATCATCAAGCATATATTCATGGATCAAGAACATTTATTGAGCATTATAATACATGTATCGAGATAGATATTAAACTTTAATAAAAGAGGCTGGTTGTATGAAACCTAGAGTTAAGATTAAGTATAAAACCAAGGGTTTGATGTAAAACTATTTTATCTCTATATGTACTCCATAGATACACCTTTTATGCATGTGCGAACAGTGTAGATCCTGATCAGAAGGCACCTGTGCCATCTGATCAGGATCTACATTACCTACAATAGATTCATCAGATTATTTCTGACCATGATGCCATAAGTGCAGATCCAAATCAGACGGCATAGATATTCCGGCTGATCTGGATCTACACTGGTTGCACATGCATAAACACACATAAGTAAAAGGGCTATATAGAATTTGAAGGAGATGGGTTTATTCTGCACTTAATTCTCAAAATACGGATATTCTTTTTGCCCTATTATTTTCAGGAATTTTAACGACATCTTCACCCATATTATTTTAATCATAACCTTATGGTCAGCGTCCCTGGAGTTCAAATCAATATGGACTAGACAGCATAGATATGTCAATGACAATTTCTTGGAATTGGTGACAGAAAAGTGACTGTCACTAACAACCAAGGCCCAAGATCATACAACTAAATTGGGAGACCAGTCACAAATCCCAAGCATCTGATGGGCTGAAATGGCGACCAGTGAAATGGTGAATGGTCGCCATTTCAGCCCATCAGATGCTTGAGATTTTAGACTGGTCTCCAGTTTTAGTTGTTTGATCTTGGGACCAGGAGTTATAAAACTGAGCATGAAAAACAGTCTCAGATCTCAAGCTTACCATTGGTCAGTTCTGAGACTGTGCTCTACTTCAGCCAATCAGATTTCTGAGATTTTAGACTGCTCTCCATTTTCAGTTTTATAATCTTACAGGCACTGCTCAGTGTAACACACTATGATGATTTTTTGAAAGGGCTACAAAACTGTAGTGGCTAAACTTCTGTTTTGAAGGAAGGAACAATATACATGTATATGTTAATTTTCCTAACCATAAACCTCAAGAGAAGTTTAGATTGAATACCAAAATAAAATCTGACAACTCTTACATGCAATTGATTTAAACACCAAGAAAAAAAAGCTTTTAACTTTACTTCTGAAAAAAACTTAACACTTAATGATCACAGAAAATTACTCCACACATTTCCCTTTTTTGGCTTCTTTTAAATGATTTGCCAAATAACTGAAAGAGTTTCCACACTTATTGAACTTTTTTGTTTCAGTTTATTGACATGTATCCCATAAACCTGTCAAAAACATTTATGGGTTGACAGATCTCTTTAAAGGCATGATTCACAAATAGCCAAAAACTTTATTTATAGCTATAAGTAGTCTTTAAATGGGCTGTCGGCACTAAATATGGGCAAAATGTTTCCTTATATTGAATTTGTTCATAGTGAGTTAAATATTTCCAACACATTACAGTGACTGTTTAAACAACTAGTCAAAGGTACTGCCCCACCTGCAGAAAAACAAATACAAATGGCTTTACAGCAAAAACATTTCATTATGCTCTACCTAGTGAATCAAATATTTTCAACAGAATAAATCCAGTGTTCATTATCTTTCAAAGTATAAAGGGGGTTTAATGAAAATAGAAGGGGGATCTTGGGCTCAAAACACATAAAAAGAAAACAGCTGGATCGTATTTTTATGAGCAATATTGCATGATGGAGGGAAATGGGGAGAGGGGGCGGGGGTATTGAGACCCCTAAATAGCATTTATTTAAACCCAATCATGTTCTAACAGATTAACATGCTTCTCCACCCACTACAAGACAAATTTATAACAGTTTATCAACAGTTTATGATACAAGGAAAACTTCTACTTCATATTATATGCAAGTTTCATCTCATAGGCGATCAGTGTTGATCCAGATCAGCCAGCACATCTATGCCATCTGATTTAGATCTACATGGATGTGCCAGCTGATCTGGAACTGCACTTTTTGGCCTCACAATAAAAGCATATAGATCTATATGGTAAAGGGTTAATTCATGATTGGGTATGCATACAAACTGTATGTACATAAAAGTAACAATTTGAATACATAAGGTTAACTATTGCCACAATCGACATTCTCAAGTTTCCACTTTTCTTGTGAACAACTTTATACAGCAAAGTGTCCGATCAATATGGCGAGAGAGATAACAAATTCTGCAGTGATCACAGTTTACAATATCTATTGATCGAGGTAACCCCCACATACCAATATGCTTACCTTTATATCTTTTATAGACTAATTATGCAACAAAAATATGCAATATGAATTTTAATGACATACGTCAATATTTGATTCAACTTTTGTATTTAATTATTTTTAATCCCTCTAAACGCATAAAAATCCGAATATTATTTATCTTTGTCGACAATCTACCGCTGGGTCTACAAAAGATGCAAATTGTGGTTTATCTATGATAAGACCGTTCAACTTTAAATGAGTACCGGCCTTGCTGATAAATCAGGGAACGTGTTTTAACTTATAGTTCACCCAATTCCTGTATCAGCCCTTTCTTAAGGCCCTAATCACATAAATCAGTTTAGATCATGATCTGCCCATCATGTTCAAAATTGTTTTCAACTCAATCAATAAATTTCTGCAAACACCCATGTCAACAACAACTTCCAAAACTCCTTGTGGGTTTTTATTTTTAAGTTGCATTACTTTAAAAATACATTCATATAACATTATAAGACAGGGGAAAAGCCAATCTTTTTGTATGTTGCCAACAGCCCTATTTACATTCTAATAACGTAACAAGAAGATGCCACAATGCTACAAAACAATGTTTTCTTGTTAAATTGAAAGTGAAAATGGGGCAAAACTATGAAAAAATACAGTCAAGAGTTATGAAACTTGTCTTGATAATTGCTACTGATATGTCTATGACTATGTTAAGTTTCAAAAGCTTAACCTCGAATGGTTACTGAGAAAAAAGTGAACTTTAAACAAAAAAACCTAATGTTGACACCTGCGTGCCAGCCTGAACACAACATTTCCCAATCTAACAACCAGGGTTTTCCAAAGAAAACCTGGTTTAAGTACAGGAGAATAGCCAAAAACAAATCTTACCTTAAAATGATATTCTAGACTAACAAGAAATGGAAATGTGATGGCTTGCAATATTCGCTTTTCATTCAGCGTGTGTTCAACTTGTTTTAACTTCACCACCTGAAAAAAAACAAACAAAACATTTCTCAATCATTTACTAGAGATACAGATTTTATCGTGTTTGCAACCAGTGTTGATCCAGATCAGCCAGAATATCCATGTTTTCTGATCTAGATCTTCACTGATCGCATTTTGGTCAGTAATAACCTAATTTAAATCTAAAAGCAAACAGTGTAAATACTGATCAGACAGCACTAATGTGCTGGCTCATTCGGATCTACAGTGTCCGCCCATGCGGAAAGGGTGCATCTATAAAGTAAAAGGTTCTAACCCTTTACTCCATATATACTTGTTTTATTGTTTGTGACCAGGGCCCAAGATCATAAAACTAAGTTTTGAGATCAGTCTCAAATCTCAAGGATCTGATTGGCTGAAATGGCGACCGGTTGCCATTTCAGCCAATCAGATGCTTGAGATTTGAGACTGATCTCCAGATTTAGTTTTATGATCCAGGGCACAGTGTAGATCCAGACCAGCTGGAATGTCTGTTATCTGATCTGGATCTATGATTCCATGACATCTGTCTTGATCTACACTTGCTGCTATTAGTTAGGAATAATCTAATGAATGTAACAGGGTAGATCCTGATCAGATGCTGATCTGGCTCTACATTGTTTGCCCATGGAATTATTCAATAACAGCCTTACCCCGTGTAGTAAATGGTGTTAAAAGGGTTCATCAGGCGTCATTACAGACCTGAACTGTCAATTCAAAAACAAGCTGGCTGCCATGTTTTTGTGCTCTCTTATACCAAACTGTATTTTGACAGCACTTAAAAGTAATTCTTTATTTTACCAATAACAAACAAAATTGGACTTAGGGGTAATCACTTTCTACTATCTGGATATTCGGATCATTCCGGAATATTAGCACTGATATATCTACTTGAATTTGAAATCTTTATCTATCATCTGGATATCTTTATCATTCTGAATTTCATTATTATAATTATTTATATTATTATATATGTTCTAAGATTTGCAAGACCAATCCATGTTGAACTTCATACTGCTGACGTATCCTCTCATTCCGCATATAAACACTCAAAAAAAATCTTTAACCAATGGAAAACACAACAGTTAAGCTTATAGGTTGACCTGCGAAATCCTTATAACCCTTGCTACATATATACACGTCTTGACACAACCAGTGTAGTCTAGAACAGCTAGCACGGATCTGGATCTGCACTGGTCGCATCTTGATTTGATCAGAAATAACTCAATGAATAAAAAAAACCAACACCATAGAGGCATATATATGGAGGAAAGGGTTAAGGGAGTCACCTCTGATAGAGACAGTTGACTCATTAAATTCTTGCTAGTTCTTGTAAGGGAATCACACTTCTTTCACTAAGACCATGGAAACAAAGTTTATATCTATACTCAATTTCAAGGTAAAATGAAAACTAGCAAAAATTTAAAATATGCCCTTGGGGGGTCATTACCACCGTGTTGCTTGTTATTCAAATCTTAACAAGTCACCTGCCAGTATGCATACATTAGCTTACTTAATTTGTCCAAATATGGCTCTTTTAAAGTTTTATAGTAAAACAGTTTGTAAATCATCATTTTTCCTGAACATTCATGTTAGTTAGGAAAACTAAATACTTTATGTAACAACAAGGGCAGACATCTTAATAAAATGTAATTTAAATGTCAAGTTTGATTCAGTACAGTACTTAAATTAATTTAAGTACTGCATATGTTAAGTTTGTGAAATTTATTGTACATGTTTGCAAAATTTATTGCACATGTTAAGTTTGCAATATTTATTGTCAACATATATATAAACTAGACTGTGTCCCCAGGAAACTGATGCCTCCACTGCTGCAACAACATTTGTTACAAAATTTTGTACCAGGTATTGTGGTGATCATGATTAGTAAATGAGGAGTAAGTGCCACAAAATTTAATAACTAACATAAACAAAGGGCCATAACTCTAGTGAAAATTGTTGCAAGACAGTGTCCTTTACAACAATCTTCACATCATGTCTAATCATCTGTGCAAGTTTGAAAGAAATCAGCTTAGAAATAGAAAATGTGGAGTTGATGCCACAAAATTTTGAAAGTGAAATAAACAAAGGGCCATAACTGTGGTAAAAATGGCAGCAGGAAAAAATCTTTTCTTTATGATCATCTACCCATCCAGCTTGATCATGTGTGCAAGTTTGAAAGAAATCTGTCCACAAGTAAATGAGGAGTTGATGCCACAAGATATTATTACTGAAAAAAACAAAGGGCCATAACTGGTAAAAATGGTCGCAAGAAAAAATCCTTTCTTCACTTTCATCTACACATCGTGCTTCATCATCTGTGCAAGTTTGCAAGAAATCCGCCTTACAGTTTAGGAGGAGTTGACGCCACAAGATTTCATTACTGAAATTAACAAAGGGCCATAACTCTGGTAATGGTCGCAGGAAAAAATCCTTTCTTTATGATCATCTACACATCCTGCATTATCATCTGTGCAAGTTTGCAAGAATTCCGCCTCGTAGTTTAGGAGGAGTTGACGCCACAAGATTTAATTACTGAAATTAACAAAGGGCCATAACTCTGGTAAAAATGGTAGCAGGAAAAAATCCATTCTTCATGATCATCTACACATCCTGCTTGATCATCTGTGCAAGTTTGGAAGAAATCTGCCTTATAGTTTAGGAGGAGTTGACGCCACAAGATTTAACTACTGAAATTAACAAAGGGCCATAACTCTGGTAAAATAGTCGCAGGAAAAAATCCTTTCTTTACGATCATCTACACATCCTACTTGATCATCTGTGCAAGTTTGAAAGAAATCTGCTAATCTATAGTTTAGGAGGAGTTGATGCCACAAGATTTGGGGACGTAAGGACGGACGGACGGACGAGTGCAACTCTATATGCCTCCCACTTTGTGGGGGCATAACAATAAAGGTTATCACCAAAAAAATCTTTTAATATGCTGTAACATTTATCAGCATTTATTGAAGTGGGTTAAATTTCTTGAATTTTATTTTTTTTGTCTAATTACATGTATACTTTATTTGGAATTAAATTTTCAATTCTGGGGAAAAAGTTACTATTATTATATTGTTTAGAATTAAGAATGCCACCTATTTTAGCCCCTAATCGCCCTGAAAAAACATCAACAACAACCTGCTCAAATTGACAAAATTACATCAATTTACATGTAGTAGGTAGCTTATCTGTAGAATAAAATATTATACAAATGTACCTGCAAAAAGCACCCACTGACATGTTTACTTTTTCAACTCTAGTATTAAATAAACAATCCAATCAAAACAGCATGGACTAAAATGTGGACTTAATACATAATAACCATATTAAACATTGAATTACATGCTATGCCAAAGAAAAAAAATTGAATAGAATAACTGCCCTTTAGTTATATCTCAGTAATAGTCATTAGCTAAATTTTATATTCCTAAAAGCTACAATTCATCCCTTAATTTAATTCATTTAATGTGCAATAAAAACACAAATTTGCAAGGACAGTGTTGTACAGTCAAGGTCAATATTTAGCCCAAGGTAACTTTAACTGGAGCAGACTGGACCACAAACAAATTTAAATCCAACCTGCTGATTAGGTCTGATAAAAATCTACTGATATCTGACCAATGTTTTTCACAAATGCTATTTACTATGCAGTTTGAACTAAAACTTGCTTGCATAGTTGTCAAACAAATTCATCTATGGACATCTGGCTATCTAACACAAATTGAACACAGGTTAAAGATACTATCTCTTTCCTGCATAAATATGCATTTTAACCCTTTCCTGGATATATACGCATGTTTACGCATGTGCGACCAGTGTAGATCCAGATCTGGATCTGCACTTGTCGCATTTTGGTCAGAAATAACCTAATGAATCAAAAAGCGAACAGTTTAGATCCTGATCAGACGGCACGGATGTGCCGGCTGATCTGGATCTAAACTGTTCGCCCTAGCAATAAAGGTGTATCTGTACAGGAAAGGGTTAACTCATTTGCAACCAGTGTAGATCCAGACTAGGCAGCATATCCATGCCATCTGATCTGGATAAACATGGGTCGCATCTAGGTCAGAAATAACCTAATGAATCTAAAAGCGTACAGTGTTGATCCTGATCAGATGACAAGGATGTGCCAGCTGATTTGGATCTACACTGTTTTCCCACATGCATACAGTATGGAGGGAAGGGCTATAATAAAGTCATATACTTCTTGCTCTAAAAAATGCCTTTTCAGGAAATCAAAACAGAACAATAACTTTCAAATGGATGAAAAGGAAATGATGAAATAACAATAATGACTGAACAATATCCAAAGCTTTATTTGCTGGGGTATTGAAACCACCAATATTAAAAACTGGCCAAAATATTGAAACAAAACTACTTTTAGGAGTCCTGTTTACTTACATACATATCATTCTCAACGACCTTCAAATGATTGATAACAGCGCTGATTGAATGTATGGGGCAACTTTTTACAGCTGCTGTGATATTGAAATAAATGGAAAGTGACCAGGGAAAGCATATGAACACGACAAATATGAAAATACTGATTTAGTTCATGGGCAGTAATTGAAGTGCATTTTACTGCCCAAAATGTTTAGCCCTAGGTTAAAAACACTCAGTATTTACACAAGTAAACAGTACTGATTACGCTTGCAGTAAAACTAGTTTTTTACTATACAAACAGATTATCATATCACTGTCTACATGTAATTATAGATTATGAACTATACCTTCTGTTTGTCTAATATTTTCATGGCATAGTATTCCTTATTAGCCTTGTGTTGTACCAGCATTACTCTACCGAACGAGCCGGTACCCAGGGTCTTTATTCTGTCGAAATCGTCCAAGCCTGCTGTGTTCTGAAAATATAAATGAATAGTGTAATGTTAACAACCTGCTGTGTTCTGAAAATATAAATGAATAGTGTAATGTTAACAACCTGCTGTGTTCTGAAAATATAAATGAATGGTGTAATGTTAACAACCTGCTGTGTTCTGAAAATATAAATGAATAGTGTAATGTTAACAACCTGCTGTGTTCTGAAAATATAAATGAAAGATGTAATGTTAACAACCTGCTGTGTTCTGAAAATATATGAATAGTGTAATGTTAACAACCTGCTGTGTTCTGAAAATATAAATGAATAGTGTAATGTTAACATCTAGTTAACCTTTTCCTACATATATAATTATGCTTATACGCATGGGCGAACAATGTAAATCCAGATTAGCCGTAGCATCTGTGCCATCTGATCTGGACCTACACTGTTTGCTTATGTGATAAAAGACATATAAATGGGGAAAAGGGTTAAATAGTTCAAGTTAAAATTCTTCTTTGGACTCAAAACTTGCAACATAATTATGTTGTTTTTCTTTTCCTAAGTACTTGAATACACCGTCCTTTTTGATGCATTTTATTATCAAATCAAGATCAAAATCTTGTTTACTTGCATTAAATTTCTTAATCATTCAAGTACAATAATGCCAGCACATAAAAGCTGCAAGGGCCTTCAATAAACAACAAAGTAATTACTTAGCTGCACATTTAATTTGTTTGAAATTTGCAAAACAGACTTGGAGAAAACAGCAGTTTGTTTTTCTAGATTTTAAAGGGACATTACCTAAATTCATTACAAAATAAGTCACAAATTTACAAGCTCAGAAATGGTAAAGAAAACAAAGTGCCTGAGGAATATTAAGTCACCTTAATGCAACAGTAAACCCTTTATTCCAAATAAATGCATTTAACGCATTTGGCGATCAGTGTAGATCCATATCAGCAAGTACATCCATGCTGACTGATCTGGATCTAAACTCAGGGTTCTCAATAAGTTTCAGTCCAGAAGCCCCAATGAACAATCTAGCAGGCCTGCTAGGGGCGGTCCGGGGGCATGTTTCCCGGAAAATTTTGAAATTGAGCGCTTCATTTCCTGCATTTTAGGCTTAATTTATACTATTTAATAACACTATTTGGAAGCCATTTTGTGGCATATTTTAATGGAAAAACGTGTTTAAAGTATCTTTATTACATGTTCATGGTAGTATGGATATTATAAACACATTTTTGCACTAAACATTTATAAAATGGATACTCGATCATAATCATGAAACTGACTCAGCCTTTTTTACTATGCAATTGCCAGATCTCGATTTGTTGATTTTGTTTGAAATTTCTTACTCTTTTATTTCATTCAGTTATTACCATACAAAAATAGTCTTTCATTTTTTTTCATCAAATTACATGTATTCATACAAAACAAGGAACTTGGATAATAACTACGAAAGGCAAATGCACAATGAGTGCAGAAACAAAAGCGGTTGGTTAAAAATTAAAGAATTGCACAGGGACTGATTAGCATGAAAACAAGAACAAGCAACAGGGGACCAAACACACTAATCAACGCTGAAACTAATTACTGGCCGTGATATATTTAAACAAATTCAACTGGCAGTCCAACTTTGTCTTTCATTTTGACAGAATCTGATCATGTTTTCAAAACATATTGGACTGTGTTCACTTTTTCGCTATACACAGAGCAATCAAACTATCACAAATTATTGGAAAATTGATACCAGTGTACATTGCGTTAACGCTGTTATCCGAAGCATTCCGAAACATGAATATATGGCGAAAAGGGGAGAAAGTGCCGAAAAGGACCAACGTTACCAAAAATACACGCATTCAACAATGATCGATTTTATAACCGTCGGGATTTCAACCAGCCAAAACTTGATTTTACATGGCCATTTTGGCCGGCGGCCGGCTGTTATTGAGAACCCTGTAAACTGGTCACATCTTGGTCAGAAATAAACTTATGAATCTTAAAGCGAACAGTCAGATGGCACAAATGTGCCAGCCCATCTGGATCTACACTGTAGTTCGCCTCTGCAATAAAGGTGTATCTATGAATTAGGTTAATCAGCATTTCACTGATTGATATATGAAGAAGTTATACACTGTACTGTTATTGCACTAAGGTGACAATTATCTCGAAAACATGAGCATATGGAAAGGATAGTGATATTTATAATAATCAATATGACTGCACCTTTTACAATTTTCTCACATAACAATACTGTTATTATCTAATACTAAACACGGAATTAGACAACAAGCTATTGTCCTCTGTTCGCAATCAAATTGATTGGAAAAAAATTACTTATTCTAGAAATATGCTTTTTTCTGGTTTTTTAATACATGTTCTTGCTATGAAACAATACACAAATATCACGCGTAGAAATAGTAGAATAGTAGAAATAGATAACATTGAATAGAACAAAATTCTCGGTTTCTAAACTTCTAATGCTTTAAATCATTAATGTACCCTCAATAACAGTTTAGTTTCAGATGTACAATAAATAATTTCATTTAACCCTTTCCTCCATTCGTGGGTGAACAGTTTAGATCCAGATCAGCCGGCACATCCGTGCTGTCTGATCAGGATCTAAACTGTTCGCTTTTTGATTCATTAGGTTATTTCTGACCAAAATGTGACTAGTGCAGATCCTGATCAGATGGCACAGATGTGCCAGCTGATCTGGATCTACACTGGTCACACATATTACGTTAAAATGAGTATATATGAAGTAAAGGGTTTATCATTTTGGTATTAGTTATAAGGTTATATATAATATGTAATTATTTATTTTGATTCATTTTCTAATATCATGATCAATAATACTATTGTATAACAAAAAGACAGTTTTCAAAAGCTGGCAAATTTCAATGACAAGAGAAGTAATGTCCTTTGACATTTAAAAGCAAGATCATACGATCAGAAGTAAAATATGTTCTCACTGAAGAGTAAGCCACAGTTTTTAATGATGCAGCTAAAATAGTGGTTAAGCACCATTTGTGAATCCTGAGCGAGTGTCACCTATTACTTCATAAATTTTGGCTGTTTTTGGGCTGTGGGTTCATATTCAGTTGTGGTCAATACATAAGAATTAATGGTATAAAATGTTTTGTCCAACTAAATATTTTATATTATAATTGCCGAATTAGATTTCCATTTTTTGGTAATAATTTAACTAATATGTATCAGTAAGAAACAAGTTTTATATAGTTTTATCATGGTATTGGTACAGAAATATGTATACTTAAATCCTAAACTCCATCATGGGTATGACTTTATCTCATGTGGGTGTAGATCCAGAACAGCCTGCAGCCCAGAACAGGATCTACGATGTTAGAACTGTGGTTAAAAATATTAGTATCTAATGAATCTCAAAGCAAACAGTATCAATCCTGATCTGACTGAACATATCTGCAAGCTGGGTTGAAGATTATAAAGCTGAGATTGGAAACCAGTCTCAAATCTCAAGCATCTGATTGGCTGAAATGGCGACTGGTCGCCATTTCAGCCAATCAGATGCTTGAGATTTGAGACTGGTTTCCAAACTCAGTTTTATAACCTTGGGCACTGATCTGGATCCACACTGGTCACATATAGGATATAAATCATATCCATGGAATCCTAGCAAGCATAATAATACAAAAAGGCCTTTATATCTGAACATACATGTACAGTACATGTATGATAGAATCAGTGATCTGTATAAAAAAAAATGACTACAAAATAGGCCAAAACCTATTAGCCAACTAGCCTTGCTTCATTGATATGGCCCATAGGATTAGAAACTAAAGTTTTTTTTTATCAACAAACTAAGTTCATCTGATCTTATCAGTTCATTAACGATAAACAACATTGTGTGCATGGCTGTTATCAGATTAATAGCATAAATTTTAAACTTGAAAACAATTTGTCATGTTTAGATCTTCAATAAAAGTTTATGGTTTAAATTAACATGACAATAACGTGAACTATGTGAACTTTGGTGACAAATTTTCCATGAAATTTTGTTTTTATTAAGTATTGATATATCAGTGTTCCGGTTTAATGACACATGTTTACAATTAGTGAAGTTAATACTTAAGGAAAATATTTACCAAAGCAAAATAATAATGCTTTTTCAAAATCACTTTTGCTTCCACCACAAGTTCAAAATGTTTTATATTGTATTAGACATGGCATTTAAGGTGTATGTTCACTACAAAGTAACATCATAATTGGTCAAAAACAACTAAATGAACCTAAAAGTGAACAATGTAGATCATGATCAGGTGGCATTGATATGCTGGATGATCTGGATCTACACTTTTTGCCCATGTGACAAAGGCATATATAAAAGGGAGAAACCGGTTAATCTACTAATCATTATGCTCTTAAGTATGATGACATAAAATAGACTAGAAGGGGACCCATGCCCAACAGGAATGAAGCTTATTTATTTTCCGTGACAGGGTGGGAATGTTTGGGCAGTGGGGACAGCAGGGATTGGAATTTTTTTAGCTGGTATTCTAACAATTTTTCTTTCATCTGGATCTTTACATTAACCCTTTCCTCCATAGATACACCTTTATAACATGGGCGAACAGTGTAGATCCAGATCAGCCGGCACATCCATGCCGTCTGATCAGGTTCTGCACTGGTTGCATTTTGGTCAGAAATAACATAACAAATCAAAAAGCTAACTGTGCTGATCCTGATCAGACGGCACAGATGTGCCGGCTGATTTGGATCTACACTGTTCGCCCATGCAATAAAGGTGTGTCTATGGAGGAAAGGGTTAAAACAATTGTTTGTTATTTCCTGGTACAATTTAACACTATACTTTTTAATAAAACTGAATGATCAAGTTTTGTCCTTTCTAGGGGCAGGGAATGGGGTCCCCGCCATCACCCCCCCCTGCAAATATTGCATAAGAACCATTGAAGTAAGAAAGAGTGGTAGTGGTTTTGCACTGTTGCTATTTCGTTTGTTTTAAGACCAGAATCTAACTTCTGTTTTCATTAAACACCCTTCCGCTTTGACAGACAATGAAACCACTGCTCTACTGTATCTTTCTCTTACTGTATCTTTCTCTTACTGTATCTTTCTCTTACTGTATCTTTCTCTTACCATTAGCCAGTGATGCAAAACAAAAATCAATTGCCCTCATTAGTGTGGGTTTAAATGAAACCGTTGATCACATTAAATCATTTAACACAGTTTCTTTCCTAACGAGTTTTTAACAATTACGCTGTTAGTTATTACATGCCCTCAAATTAATCTCAGTCTTATCCGCGTGACTGCTACATTTTGTACATACATGTACATGAATTGTTCAAGAACCTAACTTGAACAGTTAAATTTGAAGAATCCGTTCTAATCATTTGAATTTCAAAACCCAATTTCAAAACTTGGATTTTATTGATCAGTAAGTTTGGCAAAGCTGAAGATATAAGATAATCACATGACAAGAGCACTCAATACTTAATTTTGTGACACAAACACTTAACCCTTTTCTCATCATAATAAATGTCTTTATGGTATGGATAAACAGTGTAGATCCAGATCAGCTGTCTTATCAGGATCTTCAGACTGCACTGTTTGCTTTTTGGTCAGAAATAATATAATGAATCAAAAAGTGAACAGTGTAAATACTGATCAGACAGCACGAATGTGCCAGCTGATCTGGATCTACACTGGTCGCCCATGCCATGTAGGTATATTTATATAGAGGAAAGGGTTTAATATCAATCATAGCTTACATTGTTCACTATTTTATATCTCCACAAACTATGCCCAAGGTTATAAAACTGAGCTTGGAAACCAGTCTCAAATCTCAAGCATCTGATTGGCTGAAATGGCGACCAGACACCATTTCAGCCAATCAGATGCTTGATATTTGAGACTGGTTTCCAATCTCAGCTTTATAACCTTCAACCCTATGCTGATATACAAACATACCTGGCTTGGGTGATCCCATTTCTGTGTGAACTCTTCCTTCGCCTTGGCTAAAAACTCTTTAACTGCAAATAGACAAGATAAACACAAAATTACCAGTCAGCTCGCAAACAAAATGCCACTGGGGGCATCATTCTGTGTAGATCCAGATCTGCAAGCCTGCCTATCGGAGTATCCAGGCAGTATGATCAGGATCTACACTAGTTGCTTAAAGATTTACTG
This sequence comes from Corbicula japonica, assembly GCA_038501625.1. NCBI lineage: Eukaryota > Metazoa > Mollusca > Bivalvia > Venerida > Cyrenidae > Corbicula > Corbicula japonica. Next base: position 630,270 of record JAZAYU010000098.1, on the reverse strand, counting down.
TAGTGATTACTTTATTTCTGGCCAAGAAACAGGGTAGATCATTATATTTTTTATTGCCAAGATTTGCAAGTTGATCTGGATCTATGCTGTTCGCACACGGGATATATGCGACTTTTTATGCCATAAAAAGCCATAATCATGGAGTAAATTTATGTTAAATCATAATTTCATATAGACTTAATTTCTGTACAAAATCAGAATGAAGAAACAAAACTTCTACCTTTACTACACAAACAAGTGAAATAAAACATGTTCTGACATTATCATACACAATGTGAAACAAGTACATATTTTATGATGTCATGCCAATGCTAGGAATTCTGTTTGCAACAAAGCATTTATTGTCAGATTGTGCAAACTGAGAATTATATGGATAAATATAAAACAATACAACCTTATGAAATCAATGCATCCATGCCATCTAAACAGGATCAACACTGTTTGCTTTAGTTTTAGACCTATGGGGTTATTTCTGACCAAGAAGGGACCAGTGTAGATCCAGAACAGAGGGAAGATGTGGCAGCTGATCTGGATTGATTCTGCTTGCACACATGATCAAATCTGTTATAATTTATATATGGAGTAAAGGGTTAAAAAACAGGTCGTTTCAATGTGTCAATATAGTTATCATGCAAATTGAAATTTTATGTTTCTCTTATGGCCATATCCTGCTTGTTTTAACACTGAGACATGTACAAACCATTTCTTGAGTAGCTGCAGCTTTGTTGTTTTTTGTGACTACATTTTATGCTCTTAATTTTATTTACATGCAAATGCACTATAAAAGTATAATGAATTATAACAAAGAGACATGACTGACAAGAATGTAAAGCTGTGTAGATCCTGATCACAGGGTAGGATACAAGATTTCCAGAAAGAGGGTTTGTTTTCAGCAGTGTTAAGTCGGTAAAAGGATACGTTCCAGCTTTTCGGCCAAAGTCACCATGAACATTAAAAATTGAGTATGAACCCCCCCCCCACCTTCTGGATCAAAATAAAGGCTAGCTTAACCCTTTACTCCATATATACGCCTTTTATTGCATGGGAAAATTTACAGTGTAGATCAAGATCAGCTGGCACATTTGTGCTGTCTGATCAGGATCTGCACTGTTTGCTTTTGATTTGTAAAGTTATTTCTGACAAAAATGCTGATCAGACGGCATGGATGTCAAGGCTGATCTGGATCTAATCTGATCACATGCATAAAAAGGCGTATAAATCGAGTCAAGGGTTAATAAAAATCTCATATAAAAACACTGAATGAACAGCTGTTAACTATCTATTCCAAGGAGTTCAGTATAGGGGATGCCTTTTATAGTAAACCAAGTACTGCAAATTCTGATAAGCTGCACATCTGTACAATTTTCCAAATAATCTAATGAATCTCAAAACAAAGCCTCCAAAAGACAACATTTAATGGAAATGGCTTGTTGTGTAAAGGAGTCTTCTGCATATTTTTGACATGTTGTGTGTAAATTTAGCCTTCATTCACTATGAAAACTGACATCTAACAAATATCACAATGAAAGGTTCCCCACGGTCTTTTAGAGCAGACATTCGATCATTTTAAATAAACAGAATGTCCTAATGAAGGACTTGGAATGTACTATACTATAGACTATAGTATAGTACATTCCAAGTCCTTCATTAGGACTATAGTATAGTTTACTGTGTAGCTATTTTTTCCAGGAATTTCTCATCTACATTGTAATGTACATCAAAAATTGGTTATCACTTTCAGCTAAGTTTACACATCCACAGACATATAAAGATGCATATTTTTGCAGCAGCACTGATTCTGTGTCAAATAATAACCTTATTCACTGATCTACACATTAGAAATCTTCTAGAACAAGAAGCCTGCAGTGCAGCATAAACCATGGCCCCTGCCTACCAACAAACAATTAACATACCATTTTCTGCTGGATCACCTTTCTTAGCTGTGGCAGAATTTCCCATTATATTTCAAATATATTCCACTTTAAAATGACCCAAGTCTTCTGTTTTAATAATCACAATAGCACAAAATATGCAGTTTCTGTAGCAATTAGCTGATTAGTGTATATTCCCCTCCATTGATCCACTAATCTATGCAAGTGGTTGACAAAATTGTGTATTCATGCTATGTAATAATTTATGCACGTATCCCAGGGGCAAATTTCGTATTTATAACTTTTGTAACAATGAAGTCTATTATAAAAGCAGTGTTCTCTAATTAATTTACATATTTATTAACAGTACAGCTCTCATTAAGTTGAATTATTTTGTGATTTTTACTCGAACTACTTTTCTTTGCGGAAGAAAATATCACTCTTCACACAACTTCTAATATTGACAATCGGCTTTCTATAAATAGAACGTGATGTGCAATTTTTAGATCGGTTGATACAAGGTCAATTATTGATGTAAAATAGGGAAATTTAAATTTCTAAAATCGCGAAGAAAGTCTTAACAACTGATCAAATATGTTTGATAGATCCGGCCTTGGTTAAGCCTCGATTAGCAAAGCTGTTACAGTAGAAAACTTTCTTACAAATAGAACTTTCAAATTGTCAGTGAAATAAATCTACTGTATGCAATTAAAATTTCGTACAAAACGGATGTAGATTCTTTACATATTCGCTGGATACCCCCTCTTCATCTATCTTTGTCATTTTGACTTTTTAAGCAATGAAGCAATCTTGCAGACGAATATCCAGTCGTAACGCTTTTCCAAGGGATGTAACTCCAATGGACAATTTTTAAGAACTGGTGCACAGTTTCGCACCTTATGGTAGACTCTTCCACAGACGTAATTTGAAATATGTTGTGATAGGTCTAGTTTTTTTCTCTTACAATAATACCCGTGTAAAATTATTTTATTCATTAATGTCAGAAATAAACAATAAACATCATATACAGTAGAGAGGCTAGGGTTTTCTTACAATTCAGCGCGCTTCAGAACCAATCCTGATCAATCTCTAAATGATTTACAACGCAATACGTAAATAAATTACAACAGTCCTAATGCAACCAAAATAATAAAAGCTTAAAGTGAATAATATTATAAACTCTTTGGAAAACAATTTTAACAACAATTTTACATTTTCTGAAATTTCGAATGTCTACCATCTGACATCAACCCTTTCTTAGCATAAGGACCACCTTTAGCCAAATCACCAGCACCAGGGTTGCGGTTCCACCACATTTGACTTCAAGGATATTTGAAACCGAGGGTCCCAACTTGAAAATACAACCAAATTATATACTGAACAAAATATCGGATTCTTTGGTTCAATAATGTTTTTCTTATTTAAATAGATGAACAGGGGGCTAAGAAGCAAATGAGTAAAAATGTGCAGGCTCGGTTTGATTATTTACATTTTTAAAAGCCTGTTCATGGAAATGCATATTACTGTCCACGCCGCCTGGCCTCTAGTTTGAGCTTGAACGAAATCTATATCTTTAAAGGTCTGTAAAGGGCGCAACTGATAAAAGCACTGAGAGTGTAAGTAATATATATGTAATGATATTTGAACAAATCTAATATTAAATTTGGGGAACGCCACGGAAAAAGGTACCTTCGGATATATTTTGTGATATTTTAGTTGTTACTATATTTAGTATGAACTTACAACTGTCTTCTATTTTTCATAACTAAAAAGTGATTTTGTTACACATTTTGACAATAAAATACATAATAATAATTTTGTTTTCGTCTACAACCATAAGTGCGACTCACAAGAAAAACTCGAATGCACATAACATCGAAAACAATGATCTTTCAGAATATATAAGCAGACATTTTTACAGTTTTCCCTGAAAACAAAAAAAAGTGTTAAAAAACAACAACAAGAAAAGGAACACACGAAGTACTATTTGTGCTATTGTTGTGCTCTTTGGCACGGGTAAAATGGGTTTTGTCCCTAAAAAGACACAAAGAGTTTTCTTTCCAAATATATTGTTTTAATCAATGTTTACTTTCAGGAATCCAAATACAAAGTGATCTAATAGAAATCAATATACATAAATTTCAATACAAATCAACAATGAATATTTCTCAAATGTATAAATTACATTACTTTAACCAATTAATATATTGTTACAAAAATGTATAAGATTAATTAGAATTTTGACCAATCAAAATTAACCCCGAAATGCCGAGGGCGCTGTAAAATTCCAGCCCCTTGACCGAATCCACAAGCGCGTGTCATAATCGCGTCTTATGATGACATTTATGGCTTCAAAGGCCGAAATCTGCATAAATAATTAAGTAAAGGGATTATCTTATAATTTATCTGTCTGACAACTAAAAGTTTCTTTGTTCAATAAATGTTTAAGCCGCTGACTTGATTAGATTATTATCTTTGTTAGTTGCCAAAATTTTCCATGAAATCTGTCAACAAATACCTTTATGAAAATAAAATGCACAACCCTTCAAGTTAATTTTTTAACTTAAAACAAATACCTTTACAAATTTAAAATCTATTAAGTTTATCTTTTAACTTAAACTCAAAATACCATTTAAATGAAAGACAAAAATACCCCAAATTTAGTGCATAACACTATTTTTCGAGTTTGAAATCCGTTTCGAAAGTGCACGTGACCTAGTTAAGCCACCCAGTTTATTTGTGTGTGTATTTTCGGCAATAAAACTAAAATATAAGAACTTCCTTATGATGGTTTTAACACGACATTATGGTACATTGAACTCGAAACATACCATACGCGTGATAACAAAAACACAACCGAGTCTGAAACAGATGAAACCACAGGCCCCGTGATTATAAAACTTTTTTCATGCTCAACTCAATTCTGTGCTCAAACTTAAAATGTCTAAAACATTAACAGTCTTCATAAATAAGGAATATCTGTTCAACAGTTGTTGTTGAGAGCAATTTTGTCATATATTCAGTTTACAATGTTTTATTTTATATAATGAACAGAAACGAAGCCATCAAATTTTCATGCTCAAATTGAGTCGAGCATGAAAAAAGTTTTATAATCACGGGGCCAGAAACATAGAGACTAGACACGAATCTTTTAGCAACTGATCAGCTTTAACAAGACGAGTTTCAAAATTAACCAGTCATAAGCGAGACTATCAAGACTGGACTTCAAACTCAGTTTTACGATCTTGAGCGCGGGGCCCAATATCGTATTATTAAAACTGGAGACCAGTTTCAAATCTCAAACATCCTGATTGAAGGTCTCCATATTAACAAATCGGGATGCTTGAGATTTGAGAAATCAGGATGCTTGAGATTTGAGACTTGTCTCTAATACCAATTTTAAGATCTAGAAATCAAGGCTCTACTAACACATTGCATTGCTTACATGTAGCTTCCATTTGTTTCACCATTTCCTTGTGTTTTAATTTCTTTCCATCCTTCTTTCCTTCTTTTTCCTTTTTTTCTTCCTTTTCTTTCCTATCCGCATCAATCATATCAAATATAAAATCCATTTTCACTTTTTCTTAAGATCCACGTTAGAACATAAGAAATGTCAGTTAACGCAATAAGTTATTTGGACCTTTTTATATTTGTTGCAACACAGTAAAATCAACAAATCTAACACAAATGAATCAACCGTACCCACTGTTTAGATACATAATGCATTAAGAGTTTTCTGTACTATTTTGGGGTGTTTTAATAATCTTCAACGATGCATAAACATTTAGCTTAAAGAAGCATTCACTACAGATATATGAAACTACTTTAAATAATAAAAGTATCAACTTTCTCCCCTTATTTAAAACCTACCATGGACTGACGTATATTTGTGGTAATAAATTTTCGTGGTTTTCAGTTAAACGCCGTTTTCGTGAGTATCTACGGAAATTCCCGAATCTCAATATTCTAATACACGTTTAAGTTCATTTAGTTATTTCGTGGTGATTTTAAATTCGTGGATCGACCTGACAACGAAATAAGCCGGGAAATGAGTACCCACTCGAAAATTCATGTTTTTACAGTATATTTGTACTGACAAAATGAAATTTGAAAAGCAATTAGCTTGAATTACATTTTTGGAATGTGCAAGCGGACTAGATGACAAAAAAGAACAAGAAAGCTGCATCGTTGCTGTAATGTTTATCAAAAATGCACGAACGCATACTTATTACGGAAAAATTCCTCAGTTGACGGGCCTTACATACCCACACGCACACACCACGCACGCACACAAATAAAAGGAAGAGGTTAGGTATAAAGCAAGATGTTTCCATTAATTATGAAAATAAAAGGCAAAATGTTCATCCATCTTTACTTTGAAATAAAAAAACCCAGCTACTCTATCTTCCCTTGTTTAATTAAAAAGTTAATAATTGCAGTAGCTATAGCAAAAATATCCCTAATAATAGTGATGATGATGATGATGATGATGATGATGATGATGATGATGATGATGATGATGATGATGATGGTGGTGGTGGTGGTGGTGGTGATGATGATGATGAGGAGGAGGAGTAGGAGGAGGAGGAGGAGAAGGAGGAAAGTAATAAAAATATGATGCATGCTCCTTTAAAAGCAGTATAAAACTGCCATCATTTTTTTTGTGTATCTTACATATTATCATGTGACAAACGACAATCTGCAATGTGAAACACAATATATTATCATTATTTTTATACTTTTAAATGAGATAAAGTAAAATCTCGGTGGAAGGAAATTTATGTTATCAGTCAACCATTCGTGCTAGCAAGTAATAAAAATTATCTACAACTGTTACATAACTCGTGAATTTCCCTTTACTAGCTAATGTGGAGGACGTGTGCACGAGTAGCTAATGTCTTGGACGTGTGCGCGATTAGCTAAAGTCTAGGACGTGTGCACGAGTAGCTTATGTCAAGGACGTGTGCGCGAGTAGCTAATGTCAAGGACGTGTGCTCGAGTAGCTCATGTCAAGGACGTGTGCTCGAATAGCTAATGTCAAGGATTTGTGCACGAGTAGCTAATGTCTTGGACGTGTGCGCGATTAGCTAAAGTCTAGGACGTGTGCACGAGTAGCTTATGTCAAGGACGTGTGCTCGAATAGCTAATGTCTAGGACGTGTGCACGAGTAGCTAATGTCTTGGACGTGTGCGCGTTTAGCTAAAGTCTAGGACGTGTGCACGAGTAGCTTATGTCAAGGACGTGTGCTCGAATAGCTAATGTCTAGGACGTGTGCACGAGTAGCTAATGTCTTGGACGTGTGCGCGATTAGCTAAAGTCTAGGACGTGTGCACGAGTAGCTTATGTCAAGGACGTGCACGCAAGTAGCTAATGTCAAGGACGTGCGCTCGAGTAGCTCATGTCAAGGACGTTTGCGCGAGTAGCTTATGTCAATGACGTGTGCTAGAGTAGCTTATGTCAAGGACGTGTGCACGAGTAGCTAAAGTCTACGACGTGTGCACGAGTAGCTCATGTCAAAGACGTGTGCGCGAGTAGCTTAAGTCTAGGACGTATACACGAGTAGCTTATGTCAAGGACGTGTGCGCAAGCAGCTAATGTCAAGGGCGTGTGCGCGAGGAGCTAATGTCAAGGACGTGTGCGCGAGAAGCTAATGTCAAGGACGTATGCGCTAGGAGCTAATGTCAAGGAAGTGTGCGCGAGGAGCTTATGTCAAGGGCGTGTGCGCGAGGAGCTAATGTCAAGGAAGTGTGCGCGAGGAGCTAGTCCCAAGGACATGTGCGCGAGTAGCTAATGTCAAGGACGTATGCGCTAGGAGCTTATGTCAAGGAAGTGTGCGCTAGAAGCTAATGTCAAGGACGTGTGCGCGAGGAGCTAATGTCAAGGAAGTGTGCGCTAGAAGCTAATGTCAAGGACGTGTGCGCGAGGAGCTAATGTCAAGGAAGTGTGCGCTAGAAGCTAATGTCAAGGACGTGTGCGCGAGGAGCTAATGTCAAGGAAGGACGTGTGCGTGAGTAGCTTATGTCAAGGGCGTGTGCGCGAGGAGCTAATGTCAAGGACGTGAGCGCTAGGAGCTAATGTCAAGGACGTGTGCGCTTGGAGATAATGTCAAGGACGTGTGCGCTTAGAGCTAATGTCAATGACGTGTACGCTAGGAGGATATATCCAGGACGTGTGTGCCAAGAGCTAATATCAAGGACGTGTACGCTAGGAGCTAATGTCAAGGACGTGTGCGCGTGGAGGTAAGAAGAAGGACGTTTGCTTGATTTTACTTTAGTTAGAGCGGGCGACATCGATAAACCAGGAAGCCCCAGTAGAGCCAAAAATTGACGCAGACGCCTTCCGTCCGGTCTTAGTGTAGCTCCGGCCCTCCCTCCCCGACGCTTGGCGCTCGCAAAATTTAAATGTTCGTGAAAATAAAACTCACGCTCTATATTAGTACTAGGCTTATCTGTAGAACTTGAAAAAAATAGCTCTATATTAGTACTAGGCTTATCTGTAGAACTTGAAAAAAATAGCAACACATTTTATATCACTCTCATCTGGTATCCAGAAACGGGAACCAGTTTTTGCAGACTCGGCTTCAGTTTACGTTTTAATGTAAATTGTTTCTACCCGGATCCAATAAAAGTCGTTCCAGCAATGAGATGGGAATGTAACAATTTTAGCATAAAGACGCGCCACCCTGTAAATAACTTTAATAGTAAAACCCTGGCACTCAAACAATTGGGTGCATCGACCCCGAGCTCTAGTTACACAATAAACTGTATGCTTATTAAGGGTAAAAGTTCATTATTTTCTATAAATATCACATGTATGTCTAACCTTTGTTTGTACCAGAGAAAGAGAAAATATATATTTAATATTCAGAATTTATGTTCATGTAAAATTCATTAATGCGTAAAAGTTCAGATTCTATTTATACCCAAACACTAAAATTATACAACTGAATACAGCATTAATTTTGTGTCGTTTGGCAGTAAAGCCGCTTCAGGCATGGCATGCATCGGGATAGAACCTTCCGTAAGAGAGTCGGGCCCAAGATCATAAAACTAAGATTTGAGACCAGTCTCGAATCTCAAGCATCTGCTTGGCTCAAATGGCGACCAGTCGCCATTTCAGCCAATCAGATGCTTGAGATTTGAGACTGGTCTCCAGATTCAATTTTATGATCTTAGGTTCAGTTTAGTTTTCTCACAAGGATGATACCGACTGCAGGATGACTTGAACCAACAGCGGTGAACGAGTGAATATAGAAATTAGAAACGCAACTTCATTAAACGTGAAATATATTTCGTGATTAAAGAAGTTGTGTTTCTAATTTCTATAAGTATATTTTAAGCCAAGTCTGCTATACATGTAGCGTTCCTAACGCAGTAAAATTCAGCCACAACAGTACTAAAATGTTCTGATCAGTCTAAAATTTCGGCAAAATTTGCCCCTGCCCAGTCATATCTATTAATTATATAGCAGAACAGTTACCGGTAATATTAATCACATTTGTGACATACAAGTATTTCACCCTTAATCGTGAATAGACAGCTTTAAGAAAAACTGGGCCCAAGATCATAAAACTAAATCTGGAGATCAGTCTCAAATCTCAAGCATCTGATTGGCTAAAATGGCGACCAGTCGCCATTTCAGCCAATCAGATCCTTGAAATTTGAGACTGATCTCAAAACTTAGTTTAATGATCTTGGGCCCTGTTCATCATATACATTTACGCTGCACAATAAATAAAGGAAATTAAGAAAGTATTTTTATGTCTAAGTTTGAAAAAATTATTGGATTAACATCTAGTTCAGGTTACAGGTAAATAACCTCAAATAGCGACGAAACGAGACGATCTTAAAGCTTCCTATTCAGAGTTCAGGGAGAAATACTTCGATGTCTCAGATGTGGTAATATTAAATGTAATTCTGTGTAATGCCACTAAATGACTGAACAGAATCAAATTTGGCCGAAATTTTGAAGTAACCAGGACCTGTAGTGAATGAATTTTACAGCGTTAGTATCGCTATAACAACTTCGGGTTGAAGGTTATAAAGCTGAGATTGGAAACCAGTCTCAAATCTCAAGCATCTGATTGGCTGAAATGGCGACTGGTCGCCATTTCAGCCAATCAGATGCTTGAGATTTGAGACTGGTTTCTATGCTCAGTTTTATAACCTTGGGCATTGGTGTTTAAAACACATAATATTTTCGTCGTGCAACGTGACCAGGCACCTTTAAACATGTATCTGAATACAAAGCTACCAGAACAATAGCTTTAATGAAAGAATGACGTTAGATGAATATTGGGGGTATTCGCCTGTATTGTGTAATCAGTGATTTTAGACGCATGATCATTTCGTGTCACATTAAATGACACTGATTCTTCATACATGTATTAATTTAGAACCCATATTTGATTTTAATACAAAATTAATAGACGATAACTCAATAAGATTGGGACTTTTGTCCGCTAAAGACTGTTTATTGCCCCTTTGCCATGACGGTTACACTGTAAAAAAATCCCCGTTAAATATACGGTATTTCGGTAACGGGACGTAACCGTTTCGACTAAATGTTGTACAAATACAGTGCGGCACCGTTTTTTTATTCGGAGCCTTTCGGTTAACATCCTGTCGAGCACATTGGCGCATTTTGCAAAAAAAAAACACGGTTTCTTTGGAAAATTTAAAGGTTTTAAGCTGTTTGTGCACAGATTAAGTTGTGGTATTGTAAGCTTAATTGTTTTTCAAATTGTATACTCCCTTAGCCAGTCAATGCTATAGGCTAAGGTCGTATTATAACGATGTTTTGAAATTTACCCCACCCACCATCTTTCACCATTACTTACGGTCAGCCAGTAAAAAATACACTGTCCAGTTTTATTTAACGGGAAGACCGTAACTGCCAGCCCGTATAATTTACGGGACTGTCCTGGTAACCAGCTTCCAGGACTATCCCGTAAAATTTAACGGGAAATTTTTACAGTGTAGAAAGTTTCCCGCTCGTTTTGTGAATGTTTTATGAGGACAATGCATCTTCCCGTGACGCGTCCCATATCTAAAACATCCACCCATGTATTGATTCCGCCCTATTTTGTGTATGTGTTTTAATGACATAATTCGCATCCTTGTTGAGTTTGCATTACCTACAGATTTTCCAGTAGATTTGATGATAAATAGCAGAAACATTTATAATCCTTATGACATTCTGTTAGATCTCTGCGATTTGGCAACTTTGATCTAAAGATTATATACTGATAGATAAAACAGAATTCTCTGTACCTTAATGATAACTTCTAATCGAAAGTCGACAACATTTAAAGTGAAATGCACTATGAATTTGATCGAAATATTCTACTGAAAACCTTTACGCAATCATATTTTGTAGACGATATACTAAAACGTGTTTTTATCAATTACCTTTTGAACCAATCAGATTGTCGCACTCAAAGTCGCAAAAGTACTTCCGAACGCAATGGCTGCGTCCGTGCACATAGTTACATGGTGTAGGCCCAAATGAAAACTTTATTTCAGAAGTGGCATATCATCTGTTGCCACTGAATCAATTTTTCCATTTTTGTGATATCTATGACTTTTAATTTTTGATAGAAAAAAGGTTCAAGTATCACTGTATGGTGGACAATTTAGAACACTCCATTTTCGAGCTCTCTAGAGGGCTTCATTGTAAGTAAAGGTTCAGAATGTTCAGGTAAATACATTTCAAGAACGACAACTGATCCTGACAAAAACACTATTAGAGCATATAGGTCGGTAAACTATGTTTTGACGAAAACATGTTTTTTTTTGTATTTAAGTTTTGTCCTAAAATTAGTCCAGTCTTTTCTCGGCATTTAACACCCTTTACTTGAATCGTTACTATTTAACGACTGTGCGAGAGTCTATCTCACCCGTTCTTTCTTTAAGCTTTAATAGGGCGATAATATGGCACAAATCAATCACCATTTGCAGGCATTCAATCATTAAACGCTTTGACATAAGAGCAGATGTTGCAGGAATAAATCAGCCTGACGTGTATCTACAGAATTAATCATTATCTTAATGCAAAGTTGAACATGCAGTTCCGTCACTCAGCAGACGAAAAAAGTACTACTAGAATTAGCGACTTAACTGCCAAGTGAGGAACCTGTTAAGCGTGAACGCTGGTTGCATATTCGCCACAATATTTGAGCAATACTAGTTGAAAGAAGATAGAAAAGATAACCAATGTTTTTCGTAGATAGAGTTATAGTTAAACATATTATAAAAGCAATATCGTTGGCAGGCTGCGAAACGCGGTATAGGAATAATGTTTAATGCAGATGACTTTTTTTAGACAAGTCGAATCGCAGATCATTAAAAAAATGTTTGGATAACGCCCTGATGCAGCCGGCTTGATAATTAAAAATGCACAAAGTCATTAGTAATTACAGTGTAACACGTTTGTAAATAAAAGAAAGTATAGTAAGTTACCGGTAAAAAAGACATCCACGTGACATACATTTTAATAGCAAATTAGCTACAGTATAAAGAAAATCACAAATTTTCTTCTCCGAAAATTGGTAACAGCAATCATGATAGCCAATCAGTTCTTATGTACTTGGTAGGTTCTGAGTATACCACATGTATCACGTGACTGTCGAGATATATATAATCAACAATACAGTAGGTTACAATTGCCAAACTGGAGATTTAATATAAATTTGAATCACGACTTAACAATTACATTTAATTTTTCTGGGAGGTAATTTCGTGCGTATTCCACAAATTATTTTCTTTGCTTGGACATAAATTCACGCAGTTGTATTATTCATATGAAGCACGAGCTACAACATAAGAATCGGAAATATTTCAATTGTCAGTACAAAGAACTACTTTAGAACAATATCAAGAAGAAAATCTGCAAGTTTGATTTTTTTTAATCGATATTTTGTTTAAATCAAAGCTATATATGATAATGCTGAAATGTAAGCGACTGTTTCGTTTTATGTCAGGTTTGTCCTATGGGCGCGAATGAACGGTAACGGAATAAAACTTCGAAAACTATTCTGTCCTGATATCGAAGCAAACCAGGCGTTACGGCAATTGGATGTCTTTTATTGTCTTTGGGAAGTCGAAATGATTAAAACATCGTAAAAATACGCGATAATTTAATGTCTTACTGTGTTTTTGTACACGAATGATAAACTTTTTGATCCATTAGAAAATTATGCCCATAGAGGTGATATAGGAAGCATTGCCCACTAACATCATATGCAGGATGTAAAACAAATACACAATTAACCTTACTTTTGTCATTGTCTTAAAAGTGTCACGTTAACTATCAGTTGTGATCTTAATACCAGTACATGACCTGTATCATTATGGCGCAGCCTATTTGACAAGTAAAACTAGCCAGAACTCGTACATCTCTCGGTACTGTACGTTTATCGTTATAGCGGCGTTTTGTAGGCTGAAACAACTGACAATCTCATTGTGATGATGAGAAGGAGGTTGAGGAGGAAGACGATGATGACAATTATGACGACGACGACGATGATGATAATGATGATGATGATGATGATGATGATGATGATGGTGATGATAATGATGATGATGATGGTGATGATGGTGATGATGATGATGATGATGATGATAATGATGATGATGATGATGATAGCGCTGCCGGGTGTCTGGACGTTTGCGGTGTATGGAAGTTTGGAAATACAAAACATGGAAATGTGACAGCGCTGCCAGGGGTTCTGACGTTGACGTGAACTAGAAATATAACGCAATCAGGGGTCTGTTTCGGTATATTGGAGTTTAATTTAAATATGACAGCGCTGCAAATTGTCATGGAGGTTTGAATAAATAAGAGTTAACATGACACGTGATTGCGCTGCTAAGAGGTGCAGAATTTTGTAGTGCAAGGGAGTTAACTACAAACATCAAACCAGTATATGTGGACGTTTGCAAACATGATAGTTAACGAGACGTTTGCATGTTTGCATACATGGTAGTTAACTGGTAACATGATAGCGCTTCGGGTAGGTGTGGAAGTTAACTAGAAACACGATAGCGACATGAGCGACAGCCGGCCCAATGTCGAGAGTTAGTGATGATACAATATATCCATCAAAACAAACTGGTGAACCTGAATTGTTTACGACTCGATGAATTAGAAAAGATGTAGGTCATTCACTATCATGACATAAAGCGTGTTAATTGCTAAATCAACTGGTGGAACTAATATGTTGTTTATGTATGGCGTATGTTTATTTAATCTTTATCATATATTTGTTCTGGTTTATCATCATTTGAATCGTATTGAGTGCAGTTTCTGTCGATTTATCTACATTTTCATTTTGGCACTGCCTTCGATCCAATAAGATATCTATCTTGTTACTAGGTCATTGTCATTCTTAACTTTTTTGAACAAAAAGTTATTTTCTATGGTTCAACAAATGCCATTTAATGGGGATGAAACACCCAGCCCCTCCTGTTATACTCTGAAACCTTTGGTCCACACAATTAATTTTATCTAGCTTTAAAACAGAGTACCAAATAAATTTAAATCTAAGTATTGAATGCCTAAACATTCAATTTCTGATTACCCTCTTACACGGGATTCAAAGGATCGGAACGAATGGGGTGTCATTGCCACCCCCTCTCACTTCTGAGGTTCTAGACGTTTTCACATTTTCACATAGAAGAGAACCCATTTTTAAAGCAAAATGAATTTCGCCCCAATCACCCTTATTTTTACTGCATTTTAGCTCTTAATATTGTTTATTACTCCCATCATAAGACTGTACACAATCGTGTCACCATAGCGGGTGGATTAGTCTTAGCGAGTTTCAAATTTAATTATATGTATTTGCATAAGTACAAAGAAGTCATATTCGTTACAATACATATCTGCACGTTTTGATTTGCATACAGCAACAACTGGAATCAAGGTGACTTGTATCCTATGACAAGGTCATTGTCATTTGAAGTTTGCGATCAGCAATGTTCAGCTATCATCGATACACTACTAATTTAAAGATCTAAGATTCACGGAAGTGCATCACTTGAACAAATAATGAGCGTTTTAAAATAAATGTTTAATGGACTTTTTTGAATGTTTTGCATAATTTTAGATAGAGTATAAATTCATTTATAGAATTTGCGACATTTTCATATCTATGCTTAGAAAACGCTTTGCAATACAAATTCCAGGCGCCGCCAGACATTCGAGTTCTCATTCGCAGAACTGTGCCAAAGATTGGAAACCAGTCTGAAATCTCAAGCATCTGATTGGCTTAAAAAAGACGTGTTTCCATTTCAGCCAATCAGATGCTTGAGATGTTAGTCTGGTCTCCAATCTCTGCTTTATAATCTTCGACCTTGAACGTTGGGACTTCCGACTCAACGAAGCTTAGAATCGCCGCGTCAACAACAATAACATTCTTATTAAAATCATATCCTGAAAACCGCTGCGCTAGATAACATTTTGTTAGAGCTGACTTCTGTGAGATTGCGAAAATAAGTACTGTAAATTCATTATTGTTTGCGGAGTTTTAATTTTTTGTTAAGCCCAAACCACGAATTTGAAACTCCATCGAAATTTAATGGATAAACTGAAAACCACGAATTTAAGTTCCCGCAAAAATATGATTTACCGATTACCGCGAATTTTTATGCCCACAAATATTTAAGCATTTACGGTAGTTTAAACTTCATGCACCCATCAATGTATACATTCAGAAGGTTTCCAATTGCTTTAGAATCAATACAAAAGTATGACTATACCATGCTCTTCAATTTTGGCTTCGCATTAACAGTTCAGTATGTATCCCGTAACCAGGTCATTGTAAATGATTCAGGTTATAGTTTTAATTCAAAATACGTGGCATTAATATAAAAGACCTGGATTACTGAATTGGGTTTGACGGACGATCGACATTTGTTTAAAGCATTGATGTCCTTTTATGGTTGCTCGATCCAGGACCAGAACATAAGATAGAGACCAGTGCTGGTGATCTGTACGTTTGTTAACCTTGCTCAATTTCAGCCAATCGGATGCTTTTGATCCGAGACAGGTTGCCAGTCTCAGATTTATTATAGCGAGACCTTTGTTTACACATTTAACATAGTGGAAATGCTAGTTAATTGGAGATTATGCTCAACTTCAGCCACTCGGCTGATTTCGATTTGAGACAGGTCTCAACAATCATTTTTATCGCGAGACCTTGATTTTTACATTTATAATGGTTAAGTGATACTGTGTATATTCCAGATGAATGTGCATGGTAAATGGTTAATTTCTGTTAGCTCCTGTGGAAAAAAGTGACACAAAGTTACCAACAGCAGTAATGGGCAAGCCGATTTTCTTTATAAACTTTCAGGGTCGGATGCAAGATTTCCAGGACTGGGGTTCGTTTGTAGGGGGTGGGGGGGATAGTAACAGGATAATTTCCAACTTTTTGGTAAAGACTCCGAAAAAAAATATTGTTGCTTCAAAAAATTAGGTTCGAGCAACCCCATTAAACCTGCTCAAGATCCAGAACTTATGTGTAATAAACGCCTCGCGTACTCAGTTTGACCATCTTGAGTAGAACTGAAATTGATACAACAGTCAATCCTGTACAAGAACACCAACGGTAGAAGCACCTAATAGAATATGTAGCCAAATAGATATATGAAAACAGAAGGTTTAGGAAGGAAGATGTGATTCTCAAAAAGAAATTTCACCAACCACAAATAACTTAATCGCCATAACAGCAATAACAGCAGCTGAACTAAATATGGGAAACTACAAAAACAAAAGTTCTTAGATCATTTATCCTTACGTTAATGGTTTCAGACCACTAATTCAAATACCGTAGACTTCCATTTTAGTCTTTTATCAATTTCTGCTTTTCCGGGGTCAAGCCCTTAAAATTCCGCTTTTCTAAAACGAACCAATCTAGTTTTCTATGTTAAAAGATCGTTGTTTAATTTCTGTCATTGAGCGACTTATATGCCCACACAAAGCGTAAATGCCGGATCACCTAAATTAATTAGTGGTCTGCAACCTGGAAAGTCTAATGGCCGGACAAAAGTTGGACTGTTCTAATACATTGTAATAATACATCAACTTACAATCTAATTTCTCTTTATCCTTCTTCTTGTCCTTTTTGGCGCTAGCGCTAGCGCTTGTGCTAGCGGTGGAGCTCATGTTATTGTTGATCCCTTATAAATCCACTCTATAGAAACACTGTAACAAACTACATCGACCCAAGCACCCGGTAAATGTCCTTGAAATTTTTAGGTTCCTTAGTTTGTCACTTTCACTAACAACAATTTCGTTATCATAAGGTAGTTAATTGAAGACTTATACAAACATGTTCGTATTGGAAAGTAATTAGTTGTATAATTTAACTTAAAATTTATTAAAATAACTAAAAGTATGCCGTCCTCTTGAATTTTAATGTTTTAGAATGTTTCTTTCGTTTTTTGGAAACAATGCGACCAAACACTATAGGTGCACAATTTATCTTTACAAAGAGGTATAACTTTAAATGGTTAACAGGATTTTATTGTTTGCTAATTCAAATGTATGGAATATGACTAAAGCTAGTCAAATATTGACAACTAACATGAATACATACATCATTTGCAATCAATAGATCACGCGAGAAAAAAAAACAACCTGATCTATGTTTTGATGTATTTTGCATAAAAAGTCTTTCTTCCTAAATGAAGATATTTCACGTCACCTTTCCAATAATTTATCTCAAATTCAACAAGCTTCGTGCGTCATCCTTTCCGCGTTCCTCCTTTCACTAACTTTAAGAATTAATTTCAATTAAAGCCGTGGAAATAAAAGCGTAAAAATGACGCGAAAGTCTTTGCAAGTAAGTGATCTGCAGTTCGTTATGTTCATATCAGATTTTAGAAATTCCTTTTAGAAACATACGGTGCGTGTCCCGGGAAAAGTGTCTTTGGAAAGCCAACGTCAATCCTTTAAATGACGTCACAAAGTTGAGCAGACGACAGTTCTTTTTACTCGTTTTGCGGTAAAAATAACATTTTATAGTCATACATGTAAACTAATCATCGGTAAGTTATGAAAAAAAAAACACCGAGTTGTTAGTTCTTTCTAAATATAGTAACCAATAAAATGCCCGAAAATATTACCGAAGACACCATTTCCGGTGACGGGCACCGTATAGTCCAAGTACGTCGGACCGGGTATTCGAACCATACCTGCTGACTTGCTGAGTACACAGCGTTACATCGATACACGAAATGTCACCATTTTCTACGCTTTTATTTCCACAGGTTTATCATTTATTAAAAAAAGATGAGTATAAAAAATCCAAACACATTCAAAATATCACTTCAGGAAAAGCTTACGTCGGTAACAAACATATCTGTTTTTGAAAATAACTACTCCAAAAATGTAAGAAACACTGTTCCCTAAATCGTAGTTTTTTCGCGAATAAAATGCTTAGCGTAAGCTAAACATACAAACCATTTAATCTGCCCAAAGCCATGTTAAACCATTTTGCTATTGTCCTTTTCGAATAAATCATTGATTAAAAGATTTTTGATTATATCAAAATTCAGCGGGATAATCCGCGGGTATATCAGCCCATTGTTACACGTGTATAATCCCGGTGCATAGGCAATAGGGCATTGTCTGAACTATTGAACTGTGATTAAATTGACGAGATCAATAAATAAAGAAATTATAAAAGAATGTGAAAAAGCATGAAACTTCTGCGAGATTCGCTGTCCGGACCTGCATGATAAATATAGCAATAATAGTTACAAAGGCTGTTTACAGCCGAATAGAACAGACAAGGTGTGGTAACGTGTGATATTTTTGCGTCGTGAGGGCTATACACGACTAATTCAAATACCATGTATTCCAAATGTGACTATCGCATTCATCGAATTCAAAATTAACTATTGGATCAACGTCTTAAAATCTTGCATTTCTGAACAAAACCATCTTAGGGGCACATTAAAATCCCACTTTCAACACAGCATGAGCGATAAACAGTTTCGACATTCTTGCCAGAAGAGTATCACCCCAGTTTCTCAAGAAATTTTATTTTTAAAAAATTTTCATTGACTACCAATCAGATGTGACATCCTGTCATAGGCTCGCTCATTTCATTGACAAAATTGTTTAACTGCAGGATCAACATAATTTAGTTGTCTATAACCTTAGACGAATTATAATCGCCGCAAACTTAGAATGACGTTCATCACATGTCATATTCGAAGTATTTCCGCCATTACTAAATTCAGAATCGCCACATAAACAATTGGAGACTAGTTTCAATGAGATAAATTAAACTTCTTGCATCCATTTGTATCTTGTGAAATTTATGCATCAACTTGCGTTAACTTCACCCCCACCTTTTTGTGAAAACATATCTTCCTTAAAATGCCGTCACAAAATTGAGCAGACGACATTGGTGAATTTGCATTTAGCGGTATTCATTATTAATTATTGTGAAACTATGTAAGAATATCATTTAATAGTAAAGGGAAAATTATAATATGCATTGTTAGTTATTTCCACAAAAAATAGAACAACTAAAATGTCTAAAAATCACCGGAGAAATGTTTTCGCATGCGTGGCACTTATTTACTAATACAAGTTATGATGCTCCACATTTTTTTTCATTATTTTATATGGTTCAAGTTCTTTACGGTTGTGCTCCTGCAAGGTGCAAGATGTGTCTTAATGGAAGACCCAGGTGCAAGCAAGAAAACAAGCAAGACTTAAGTCAGTAAACTGTTTACATTATTAAGAAATTGATATTTATACAAACACCCAGTTGCTTTTGGATTATAGATTTCTTTTAAGCGCATTAATTTCATACACAAACATGTACAATTATAAAAGGTTCATTCGGCGTGAACAGGTCAATACTTTTTTCTGCAGATTATTATTAATATTCCATATACCTTAAGATAAATGTAATAGTCTCGTCTATTTTTCATCATCATCCAGTCTAAATAAACTAACAGCTTTTTTAATGTACCACAATATAATGCATATAACTGACAGAACAAGAGCGGTTTTCGGCGAAACTTTGGACTGATGTGAGTGAATTTAACTGCGTTAGTAACAATATAACAACTTTGGTTTAGATGGATTCTATATTCGCTCGTAGGCTGACTGTGTACATCACATATAGTTTGTTTACAGGTCTTCTACAGTTTGTATTATGAATTTTAATACTTGAAAACACAAGATTTTAGTCCAGACCATGCACCTTTTAAGAATACGAATTCAAGTTACTTCGATTACAGTAACTCCACCCCAACCCCCCCCCCCCCCCCAAAAAAAAATAAATTAAGACCACCACGCAGACTTTTGCAAGGTTCAAGTTTTGTTTTTTCTCTCTCTTAATACATTTAAATACATGCTTATGAATCTTTTTATATAAAGGAATTAAAGCTAGAGTGATAGGCCTAATACTCATTTATAGTCGTGGCTATTTAAATACTGTAAAATCATTACTATTCGTGGGGTTCTAAATTTCGTGGATTGATCCACGAATTTGAAACAAACACGAAACGACAAATTGGACATAAATGTAGTTTAGGAAATTGCTTTCCACAAAATTAAGAACCCATGAAAATGTTGCCAAACTGAAACCCAAGATATTTTATGCCCACGAAGACACGTGCACCTACATCAATACATATTCTTACGAATTGGCTGTGTAAAGAGCGTACACAGGACACGAACAAGTACCTTGAGCAGTTTTTATCGCTTACTTCCGGTTGATCATGGATTAAAAGTGTCTAAGCAGCTAATTTGCCGATTTTATAGATTGCCCAGCACATTTCTCATTCGGTTGTATCTAAGTGTCAGAGGCAAGATTTTCAGAAAAGGGGTTTGCTTGTGGGGGGGGGGGGGGGGTGGGGGTGGGACCAATCTGCGGTTAGTTACATGATAATATCCAACTTTCTGGACTGTCCCCGTGATAATTAAATATTGCTGGCCTAACATGCGGTTTGAGCAGCCCTAGTGAACCCCCTCTTGATCCACCCCTGATGATGGCGTGGAAAGTTATCATCAGCGCTATCGCTAGGTTTCAAACCAGTTAACATTTGTTTCAATAGGTACTCGATACAAACATTCTTTGTGTCCAAGCTTACGTGACGTTATCTTTCATGTAACCCCGCAACGCTCTCCGCACCACCCCATCCCTATACCCAAACCCCACCTACCACCAGAGTTCAGTCCGGGATGATATCAAACCTTGGCACTGATCATTGCTAACAAATATTTCATATAATCAAGTTTCTCCTAATCATAAAGCCCTAGTTCAGATAGGAGGGCATTAAAGGTGTTTCATTACATTTTGCGAAAGTGTAATTTTCACGTATTTCGCGCTTGAAAAAAATGCGCGAAATCATCTCCTCCGCGAAAAAAACCATGTAAAATTGTGTCATATGAGAATATTGCAACCCCGCGAATTGATGCCAGAGCGAATATGTCATTTTCGACATCTGCGCGAAAAAGCGTCCCTTCAAAATTAAATAATACCACAGAATAATAATGATATAGCTTTCTTTAAATGTGTCGTAATATAGAAATATATCCGCGCAAATTCATAACCTTCCTCCTCCCACCTAAGATAATATCATCGGCTATTTTTTGCGCAAAAATCATCCCGCGAAATAAAATGATACCAAAAAATGTATGGTTTAGCTGCTTTAAAAGTTAAATAAATTCGTATCATACATCGCATCCTGGTACGACACACAGTATATTCGTACTCTTGTTTACAATTTACTTGTACTTTAGATATGAAGCGTAACCTTTATACTTATAATAATAGGCAATATCTAGATAACATCTTCCGAAGAGTACAATAATCTAATATAAAGCTGAGTAGATAAAATTAATATCTTAATTTCTTGTTTACTAGTTTCAGAGGTCATTTTGGTTAAACAGATTTACAAGGGTTTTCAACTGGGTGTAAATGAACTGTTTAAAGTGTCATTGATCGTAAAGGACACTTATGTTGTATGGTGTTATGTTCTCATAACATTGAGAACTATTCGTTAGTTAGAGACGCATACTGTGGTATCCTTATATTTCGCCCAGATATAAATTTCGCGTTTTTCGCTTTAGAGTAAATACGCGAATTTTCACGTTCGCAGAATTACCCATTTTAATGATATGTCTTGATAGAAAAATACAGTTGCTCGAATTTACCCGCTTAAAAACAATTTCGTGAATGTATCCCCCATGAATATATCATTTGCGACATTTGCGCGAAAATTCGTCCTCGCGAAATAAAATGATAGCACAGTAGTTAAGATAGCGGTAGAAAAAGGTGGTCTTTAGCGAGCAGGAAGTAGTAACCAGAATACCTTTTGATGGTGTTCGTATTCCAGAAGTTCGGTTGGACCCAAATTCTACTTATACAAATACAGTTTAAAATGCTTAAGAAGCCACCTGCATTCAGCAACTACGTGTTTTAACAGCCATTTTGAATATGTCCTGAACTTATATTTTTTTTAATTGTATCTGTCTTAAACAGCCACCTGTTTTAAGCAGCCACTTGTTGTCACTCCCTTGGATAGCTGCTTAATACAGGTTTGACCGTAGTCACAGTGAAACCTCTCCATTCAGACCACTTCTGGGACAAAAGTGGTCTTAATAAAGAGTTAGAAACAAAACCTGTGGATAGACACCGTAAACCTCATAAAAGGGAATTTTTAATAGCTATCTTATTATCGAGGTGGTCTTGATTCCGGGTCGCCTTTATAAGGGTTTTACTGTATAGTGTTTATCCGATAGGGTCCAGAATTATAAAACAGAACTTTTGAAAGTTTGGCACGGATTGTTTGAACAGAGCGGGTAGAATAGCGATTTGCTTGTGTATTTCGAGAGTGTAATACTCGGTGCATGGTCGGATGTAGGATTTCCAAAGGGGGTTTATATGGGGCAGATTTGGGGTAGTTACATGATACTTTTAACTATCTGGTCATAATGCCCATGAAATTTAAATAGTTCTGGCCAAAGGTACTGTACAGTACAGAACTGTACATTACAGTACAGGAGAGTAAGTAGCGCATAGTACCGTAATGAACATTACAGTAGGGTACTTACAGTACAGTACAGTACAGTACAGTACAGTAAAGTACAGTAAAGTACAGTACAGTAAGTAGCGCATCGTACCGTAATGTACATTACAGTACAGTACTTACAGTACAGTTCTTACAGTGCAGTGCAGTACAGTACAGTACAGTACAGTACAGTACAGTACAGTACAGTACAGTACAAGTACAGTACAGTACAGTACAGTACAGTACAGTACAGTACAGTACAGTACAGTACAGTACAGTACAGTACAGTACAGTACAGTACAGTACAGTACAGTACAGTACAGTACAGTACAGTACAGTACAGTACAGTACAGTACAGTAAGGTATTCCACAGCTTCAGGTTCAGGTGCATTGCAGTGCAGTTTTACCTATTTCAGATTATATAAAAGACAATTTCATACTGGTAGATTAAAATAAGATTTCCGGTACGCAGTTCATGGCGTCTCATTAATACAAAATTAACCCATCGCGGAGCTGCAATAAATATTCGGGCAATTCAATAGTCGCGCTAATAAATGAAATATTTTCAATGTTTAATCTTTATGGATTTACCCATTGAAACCGAACAAAGATATTAATAAATACATATTTACTTGCACCCCTCAACACTGGTCAGACTTATAGAAAACTGTAGAGGTCGAAGATAGGCATTTTAATATCTCTAAGGTAGTTTAGATATCTTGTGGGAGGTACAAAGATTTTCGTTTAAAGAAAGATAACGTTTGTTTCCCCCAGTTTTTATATGTTTGCAACACTTCAAATCTATATACTGTCACCTCAATGATACACTAGGTTTTCATGATTCATTTTAAAGGCGTGATTTCAATTTGACTGCAACGCTGTATAAATAAATACAGTAAAACCCCTCAATAAAACCGCCCCGAAATCAAGACCACCTCGATAATAAGATCACAATTTCAATATCCCGTAACAGTTTTGCGACAGTTACTGCTCCAGAATTAAAACCACCACACAAGCCCAGTCCAAACGATGGTTCTAATAACCAAACAAAATGTAACGCTTCATAAAACAAATTGGGCTTACTGACTGCTATAGGTGTAGATCCTGATCAAATTGCAGACTAACAAACAACTGGGCTTACTGAATTTGTGATAAGTGTAGACCATTATCAAACCGTAGACTAACAGATTAAAAAAATGATCTAAACAAAAAGGATCTAGATGCATAAAGAATGCTTCTCAGACGGAGTGGCGATCTGTGTATACCCTGATTAGACTGCGCGGATGCGCTTGCAGCTCTGGGTCTCACTTGTTCACTTAGACCCTAAGCTCCATAGTGTCATAAAATCTAACTCAATTGATGTCATTACTGCACTCAACTTATAATCCTGTTCTCATTGGCAGCCAGACAGGATCTAACCTATCCAGAATTTCACTTTATTACTATTTGAACCAATCGCAAAACAATTAACTATAAATTTAGGATCATAATTATGCGTCCCCATTCGTCACAGAGCTGATTGGAGAAAAATACTTAAATGAAAGGGGTGTCTCAACACAATTCACATGTGCACTATGATTTCAGGATCATAAATCATTCAAGTTGCGTCCATATTCGTCACAGAGCTGATCGGAGAAAAAGTACCTTTCAAATTGAAGGGGCGCGTGCAAAACAATTCACTACGCAATCAGGATCATTTTAAAAACATGTCAACATTTGTGCAATGTGACGCCACTCTCTTTTTACGTTAACAAAATAGAAGTTCCCAACACGTGACACGTGACTATTGTTAACGGTACGAGTGGTACAATATAACAAGAACCTGTATTCATAACAAGAAGATAATAGCAACAGAAACAAGAGAAGATCGAATTTACAACAACAACTACTACAAACAACACTAGCTGCAGCAGCTTTACGGGTTAATTAGTATCAGTTTGTGACACATATTCTTTTCGAACACACGATGTTCGCCAGAATTTTATAATTCCAGTACAAAGTTGCCATACCACGTGGTTTGTAACGTCTTTTTTGTTGTTACGGCAAGAAAAAAAACAATCGATTCAAATTTTCGAAGCCTTGTAAGTATTTTATAAGTTCACCATTTTCGACGAAATTTAGCGCATTCTAACGGGAAAGTTACACTTCCCACGGTTGCCAATACATTTGTCGCCTTGTGTCTACTTTTGTCTGTGATTTGGAGCAAATTGAATAATATCCGTGTCACGCCTATACTATTGTAAGAATATAAAGTATTCGAGTAAATACCCTACTATTGTAAGCATACGGTATAAGGGTCAAGTAAAGGTTCACTTCGAGTCTCAACCCCACA
This sequence comes from Corbicula japonica, assembly GCA_038501625.1. Classification (NCBI taxonomy): domain Eukaryota; kingdom Metazoa; phylum Mollusca; class Bivalvia; order Venerida; family Cyrenidae; genus Corbicula; species Corbicula japonica. The sequence goes on along the minus strand of JAZAYU010000098.1, from coordinate 605,023 downwards.
CTACCCCACAATTGTAAGCATAAGATATTTAATCAAGTACAGGTTCACTTCGAGTCTCTACCCCACTATTGTAAGCATACGATATTAGAGTAAACTACAGGTTCACTTCGAGTCTCTACCCTACTATTGTAACCATACGATATTAGAGTCAACTACAGGTTCACTTCGAGTCTCTACCCCACTATTGTAAGCATACGATATTAGAGTCAACTACAGGTTCACTTCGAGTCTCTACCCTACTATTGTAAGCATACGATATTAGAGTCAAGTACAGGTTCACTTCGAGTCTCTACCCCACTATTGTAAGCATACGATATGTAAGTCGACTACAGGTTCACTTCGAGTCTCTACCCCACTATTGTAAGCATACGATATGTAAGTCAACTACAGGTTCACTTCGAGTCTCTACCCCACTATTGTAAGCATACGATATTAGAGTCAAGAACAGGTTCACTTAGAGTCACTACCCCACTATTGTAAGCATACGATATTAGAGTCAAGAACAGGTTCACTTCGAGTCTCTACCCCACTATTGTAAGCATACGATATTAGAGTCAAGAACAGGTTCACTTCGAGTCTCTACCCCACTATTGTAAGAATACAATATTTGAGTCAAGAACAGGTTCACTTCGAGTCACTACCCCACTATTGTAAGCATACGATATTAGAGTCAAGAACAGGTTCACTTCGAGTCTCTACCCCACTATTGTAAGCATACGATATTAGAGTCAAAAACAGGTTCACTTCGAGTCTCTACCCCGCTATTGTAAGCATACGATATTAGAGTCAAGAACAGGTTCACTTCGAGTCTCTACCCCGCTATTGTAAGCATACGATATTAGAGTCAAGAACAGGTTCACTTCGAGTCTCTACCCCACTATTGTAAGCATACGATATTAGAGTCAAGAACTGGTTCACTTCGAGTCTCTACCCCACTATTGTAAGCATACGATATTAGAGTCAAGAACAGGTTCACTTCGAGTCTCTACCCCGCTATTGTAAGCATACGATATTAAAGTCAAGAACAGGTTCACTTCGAGTCACTACCCCGCTATTGTAAGCATACGATATTAGAGTCAAGAACAGGTTCACTTCGAGTCACTACCCCTCTATTGTAAGCATACGATATTAGAGTCAAGAACAGGTTCACTTCGAGTCTCTACCCCACTATTGTAACCATACGATATTAAAGTCAAGAACATGTTCACTTCGAGTCTCTACCCCACTATTGTAAGCATACGATATTAGAGTCAAGAACAGGTTCACTTCGAGTCTCTACCCCACTATTGTAAGCATACGATATTAGAGTCAAGAACAGGTTCACTTCCAGGAAAAGGATACAGATGCGTGTTTCTATGCTAGACCTGGAAATAAAAGAACCTGGGGGTCTCTTTAGAAAGCGCTATGGTATCTAAAATCGTCCACACCCATAAATGTAACTCGTAGCAGGCGGGACATGTGTTAAAACACGAATTTACGTACTAAATTAACATTTACTCAGAACTGTTTATATAGTTTTCCTTGTTCTTCAGGACGGCGAACCCTTGTCCAAATTAAATAAAATTATTATAAAAATGTGAGTTTGAAAAACAAACAAACATGTTTTCTTGCTTTCGCGGACGCAGAGCCCAAGTTTAATTCGGTGCGAACTCAAGTCAACATGAGTGACAGAAACCCACAGCTGAAATTCAACCACAAGAAGTCACTAGAGACGTTGTTTTGTTAACTTTAAGAGGCCATCCATGGCCAGATCCTGTTTGCTTGGAGATATCAAATTTCCTCCAACAAAATATATGATAATACCACTTATATGAATATATTAGTGCTTTTTTAACACACATTAAGTCAGAAAACTTTCTAAATGCTAGATTTAACAATAACAATAACAGGAACAGTAGTGGCTTAAGATTATATATAAAGTGACAATTATGCTAAATGTGAGATAGTCAGCCTCACGCACTACGCCCCCACCATTACCCCCTCCGACTCTCCTAACCACTCTCTCCGATGAAGGGATTCTTAAATTCACAAAACTGTCGCTGATTGTCAGTTATGATAAAAAATCACGCTGTTCGTGGCATTGTATACCGTTTTTGTTGTTGTTTAGTTATGCATCAACGTCACCTTAACCCCTATCCTACAGTGGCCTGTATAGTCAAAACTTGTAAACATGTAGATAAAGCGTACCCTTGTGAACATTATACTATGGTCTTTGTTAATATATTCAAGGTCATTTCAAACGTACTGTTTGAGAAAATCGAAAAATTGTAGTTGGTAGACGAGAAGTCGCCTTTTTTTCAGAGTCCCTATTGAACACAAAACGATTCTTTAAATATGTATGTATGTCATAGGAAATCATAAAGTTGCCATGCATAAGTCAGTTTTGTTAATTCATTTATATTCAATGGGTATCAGTGCCCAAGGTTATAAAACTGAGCATGGAAACCAGTCTCAAATCTCAAGCAGCTAATCAGATCCTTGAGATTCGAGACTGGTTTCCATGCTCAGTTTTATAACCTTCAACCCAGCTTTCGCGGATTTCATGGAAAGATCGTTCCACAAATTAAAAACCCATAAGAAATATAGGAAAAATATAGGCACATAATTATGTATTTAAGAAAAATTGCAAACCGCGACTTCAAGAACAAACGAAAATGTGTCAAAATTAACATCGCGAAAACTCATGCCAACGTAAACGAAAATAAATGCGTTCGTAGAGTGCATGTCCTTGGATGTCATTTGCCGGAAATGCACCATTATTGCGAGAATTTTGTTCTCTGGTAATTGTCCTATCAAATTAGCATATAACTTTCACATGTAGTGTATAATACGTACATACCACTAGTGTTATTGCAAAGCTATCAAAATGTTAAGGCCATACAATATTATTCCATGTGTTTGACACAAAATGTACGTACTTTGAATTTTGAATTTGCCATAACAAGTATATGCTTTGCATTTAATATTGAAATGAGACATTTGCATTTATACTATTCTGATGACTTACAGAAGGAAAATAATATGAGAGTAATATTATACGTCGTATAATGCATATATCGCAGCATAGCAATATCATACAAATCTCGTACATCATTATATACATCTCGTACAGCAATTTATGTTATGTCGTACAACAATATATGAATCTCGTACACCAATGCATGAATGTCGCACATCAAAATATGAATATCGTACAGCAAAATCACAGGAGTCTATTACAGCAATAAAAGAATCTCGTACAGCAATATATGAATCTCGAATACCAATTCATGAATGTCGCACATCAAAATATGAATCTCGTACAGCAAATAACTGGAATCTCTTACAGAAATAAAAGAATCTACTACAGGAATATGAGAATCTCGAACAGATAAATATGCATCTCATACAGCAATTTATAAATCTCGCACAGCAATATATGAATCTCGTACAGCAATATTTGAATCTCGTACAACAATATATAAATCTCGTACAGCAATATTTGAATCTCGTACAACAATATTTGAATCTCGTACAACAATATATGAATCTCGTACAGCAATATTTGAATCTCGTACAACAATATATGAATCTCGTACAGCAATATTTGAATCGCGTACAACAATATATAAATCTCGAACAGCAATATTTGAATCTCGTACAATAATATATGAATCTCGTACAGCAATATTTGAATCTCGTACAACAATATTTGAATCTCGTACAACAATATATGAATCTCATTCAGCAATATTTGAATCTCGTACAACACTATATGAATCTCGTACAGCAATATTTGAATCTCGTACAACAACATATGAATCTCGTACAACAATATAATGAATCTCGTACAGCAATATTTGAATCTCGTACAACAATATTTGAATCTCGTACAACAATATAATGAATCTCGTACAGCAATATTTGAATCGCGTACAACAATATATAAATCTCGTACAACAATATATGAATCTCGTACAGCAATATATAAATCTCGTACAGCAATTTTTGAATCTCGTACAGCAATATTTGAATCTCGTACAGCAATATTTGAATCTCGTACAACAATATATAAATCTCGTACATCGATGTTTGAATCTCGTACAACAATATATAAATCTCGTACAGCAATATATAAATCTCGTACAGCAATATTCGAATCTCGTACAGCAATATTTGAATCTCGTACAGCAATATTTGAATCTCGTACAGCAATATTTGAATCTCGTACAGCAATATTTGAATCTCGTACAGCAATATTTGAATCTCGTACAGCAATATTTGAATCTCGTACAGCAATATTTGAATCTCGTACAGCAATATTTGAATCTCGTACAGCAATATTTGAATCTCGTACAGCAATATTTGAATCTCGTACAGCAATATTTGAATCTTGTACAGCAATATTTGAATCTCGTACAACAATATTTGAATCTCGTACAACAATATTTGAATCTCGTACAACAATATTTGAATCTCGTACAGCAATATTTGAATCTTGTACAGCAATATTTGAATCTCGTACAACAATATATGGAGCTCGTTCAGCAATACTTCTCGTACAGCTCTATTTTAGGAACGTCATAAAGTAATATATGAGTCTCGTGAAGCAATATCTTACAAATCTAATACAAGACGGATATTTATCAACGCCTATTGAGCATTTGAAATTTACTTGATAATAATGTGATTTTCGAATGTTATATACATTCCAATTATTTACGCTTTCAGAGAATAATTTTATTTATTTGAAAAATCGATAAAAAAACATCATTATTGAGCGAATATACCATACAATATAACATTGTATACTGCTATAATGTAGCACGGTATATTGCTATAATGTAGCATTGTTTACTGCTATAACGCATTTAATAATGCATAACAGCACGGTATCCAGCAGTCACTATAGAGCGCAACTGGTCAAATTTCCCGTGCATACTCCATGCTAAGCAATACGACAGCCTCCTTAAAAACAACGATAATCGACTCATTCAGAGTTAAGAAAATTACAAATAAAACTTACAGAACTCGCCCTCCTTTG